>CM027587.2:15750676-16350676 GCA_015852605.2 Populus deltoides
GTATTGAATCTTGTTAAAGAGACGGAGCAGTAACAGTAACACTTACGGTAGGATATGGCCACTTGGAATGTGATTGCCACCAAGCTTTTAAGACTGAGGTTGTGTCCCCAGGAAGCTTTCCTGCTCTTCTCTTTCGCAGAATTTCCTCTCTAATGTCAACAATTTTTTCTTTGTAACCCTGCAAAACGTAAAGAAAATTGGTTACAATGAAAATGTCAAATCCTTCAGATTAGATAATTTTGGCCATTACCTGTTTTAATTCATGCTTCAATTCTTGTCTCACACGCTCCATCAAAGATCTCTCACTCTCTGTAGGGACCAAGGGACCAAACCCCAATGTATCTGCACCCTCCAAACTTCCAACGAACAAATTGGCATCACTGTCAACTTGGTCGTCATCGTCATCGGACATTGTGGCGCCTGTACCTTCACCTGGAGAAACTCCTGTTCATGTAGCAATGGGAAAATATTAAAGCTTCATGTCATGAATACTTGTCCCGGTATCTTATTGCTCAAAGTATGAAAGTGATAGAATTCTAATGCGGCAGAGACATAAACATTTATCTGGGAAGGCAAGAAAAACTTGAAACAAAATCAGCCTATAATGTCAGTCATGTTTATGGTTTGCTAGTTTCAACAGGTTACAAAGGGAAAGCATAAGATCCCAAAACTCTCCAAAGAGCAGGAGAGAGTCTTGTAAAGAAGGCAATAAAATTCCCTTAATTCTTTAGCTTTTGCCCTGCTTCCTCCACCGGATGAACCATGGCTCAGAAAAACAACAAGAATCATGCCTCCGCAAGAATCTAGCAGCTTAGAGGCTTATAAACAAATTTAGGTAATATAAGATAATGAAGTATCACCCGTTAAACTTTGTAGGGATTGCTCAATCTCCCAGCACGCCATCACTGCTTCCATTGCATGAACTCGAACATGTTGTTGCAATTGTTCTTTGAAGGAACAGAGCAAAAAAAAATAATGTGTCTGCAGCATCAAAAAATGAAAGGATCAACATTTTGATTCTTTTTTCATGCTTCAGCTTCAAAGTAACTCCAAAAATTGTCATTGAACACGCACCATGTATTCCAATTACATAGGGAAAATAAGACAAACGATCTGAATTAACTGTCTGCTAGTCATGGCAGAATCAAAAGAATCAGAAACGACAGCAATCTCTTAGCAACACCAAATCAAGAGAAATTCACTATGACTTATTGATATTTTCTTTTAGAATGTGTGGATTGTACACACTTTGAAGTCATTTTCACTGAAAATGTTCTATTATAGAACTTGACTCTGGAACTATAGGTTACCAAATATGCACATACGTTGTAGTATTAGGTTATTACATGTCAAACACCATAGTGAAAAATATTTTAGTTGCACGCTTTACTTAAAAACTAACTAATAGAATTTCAAGCAAGCATCTATGCTTGGGGCAATCAGACCCAAAAGGATCAATAGCCGAGACAGGTCCAAAAAATTGTGGGATGAAGAACGTACTTCCATTCAATCAGGTAGTGCAAAGAATTTAGGTCAAGGACGATATCTCAAAGAGTTTGTCACAGACACTTGAAGATCATGACTAAAACAAAGTATCCAAAAACTCAATTTAATGGCTTGGTATCTACCCTATACCAACTTGAAAAATCAAATTTCAGAGTAAGCTAAATCAGATTCTTTGTTTCTGAAAACATGCCATCAGCCATGGCAGGAAAGCTATTAGACCTAGATAGAAACTATTCCTAACCACATTTAATTTCATTTCATCCCTGACATTAGAGTTGTTCAGAAATTAAGGGGCCCCGAGATCTTCAATGGAGTCTGTTATACAGTACTTTACCATGCACATCTCTTAATCTCTTCTCATCTTCCCCCCTGTCTGATATTTCATTGAATTAACTTCAAATAACCTCAATCACTTCAATCTCCAAGACCGACGATCAAATTCAGATCGGTCCCTCATAAAGCTCTGCTGCACTGTGAACCACTATCGTTGTTCTTCGTATTGGACTCGGCCCCTTGAGTTTTGCAAGCACAGTCAGTATCCAGATTTTCCAGTCTTTACTACATCAAGAATTGAAGATTACAGCTGTAACTACAGTCTACCAGTGGCACTCCAAATTCAGAAACTTACAGTTATGGCATTATAACCCTTCTTCTTATACCATTACATACGTCCCGATCCCATTTAAATTCAAATTCGAGCTTCGAGCCACAAAAGCCCTGCTAGTTTTGGCTGTAAACAAACTCGCTTGCAACCAAAGATATCTCCTCCTCTATTATTGTCACAATGAGCTAACACCTTTCCCTAAATCATCAACAATATATCTGCTAACTAAGCACCTAACAGCCATCCAAAAAGCCCACCACCAAACTTCCTCTTATAATTATCCCACCAAATAAAACCCCTGTCGGTGCATCCACCACCCTTCAATCTCACAAAAGAAACCCACATAAAATCACTAACTCAACAAACCCCCCTAACTATAATCAACCAAACCAAAATTCATTCCAATTGACAAAAACTAAGCCAATTTAATTAAAAACTATAAACTTTGGGGTGATTTGAATAATGCCTGTGGTCATAATTAATCAAACCAGATTCATTCCAAAAAAAATAATTAATCAAGCCCATTTCAGTTCATGATCCAAGATATTGAAAAATTCAAACTTTTTTGCACGAGAAAACACAAGTGGTCTAAAAAACATGTTTGTGAATCAAACCAAAAACGCACCAAAATGAATCGAACCCATTTCAAATCACAATCCAAGACATTCAAAAACATAATCTTTGCACCAAAAACATAGAAAAAGCAAAAAATTGGTCCAAATTGAAAAAAGAGGACCTTTTGTTTTTCAGATTTCAAAGAAACACAAACATGATTAAATAACATGGTAGCATACCATAAACTGATCAAGCTCTTTATCATCAGGAACCAATCCTTGGTGACTTCCAAGAGCAGAGTACTTATTTACTACTTGTTGTGACTGAGCCAACTGTGCATCAATCCTCGGCAACTGATCAACTGGCGTGGCAATCCTTAAACACGCCACGTGTGCCGACAGCAATTGATCGTACAACGGATGCGTCAATATGTCCGCTTTATACCTTGCATTTTGCCAATTCACCACCGCCTCTCCTCCACCACTATCCGCCACCATGGCTTCACCTTCACTCTTATTCATATTCTTCAGTTCTGACGATTCTTGCGATATACTAGTTATGATGGCGTGGTCCCCGCCGGCGGCGACGTCGTCGATGACGTCACTGTGGTTGCGGTTTAGGAGGGAGGAGGAGGACCGGGAGAGCCATTGAACTGGGTTATGAGAGTTTGAGTCAGAAGTGGCGGCGGTGGCGGTAGTGGTGGTGGTGTGGAGGTTTAAGAAATTGTTTGTGTTGTTGTTATCAGTGAAGTGGTGGTGAGTTTGTTGCTGTGGTGGTTGTTGAGAGCGGAGGAGGGCAGTGTTCAGCCAATTCGGTGGTGCTGTGTGGTTCTCTGTTGCTTGTTGGTCTGTGAAGTGGTGAAGAGGGAGGTCTTGTGATGACAAGTTATGGTGATAGGCCATGTTCTTTGCGCAAGTCTTGGAGACAGACAAAAGAGAGGAGAAGATTGTGAGTCTATTACAACATGGGATATGTGTACATGTGCAGGAAAGAAAGAGTCTATTACAACAAGGGATATGTGTATATGTGCAAGAAAGAAAGAGAGAGATGCACAGGCAGGTGTGATGCAAGTACTCTTAAGGAGAAGCGAGAACACGGTGAATTTTGAAAGTGTAGAGACAGAGATTGTGGTCTTTGAGAGAGAAGGGAGGGAGGGAAGGTGATGAGAGATGATGGTTGATGATATGTGGGGTTACTATAAACGTCCAAGTTGAAGAAGAGGGAGATGGGAGTGTCAAGAGAGGCTGTAGGTGAGAGTGATTTTGGGTTTGTTTGTGGTGGTTTTCAGGTGAAGAAAACTGCTTGCAGCCAAAGAAATGGGACTTTATAGGTGGAGATTTTTATTTTTATTTTTATTTTTATTTTTATTTTTATTTTTTCAATGTTCACGGTATATATGCATTAATTTCTTATATATTAAACCTCTTTTCCTTCAATTTCTTCAATCTAGTTACGATTTTAAAGACATTTGTCCACGTCTAAATTGATGCGTTCGTTATTATATATATTTCTCCCTGGTAAATGTTTCAGAGAATTAAAAACAAGGATGCTTAATATTACTAGTGCCATGGCTCGAATTTTTGGCATTTTAATGTTTTTTTCCTTGAGATAAAGAAATATGTCACATTGGGTTTGAAAAGAAAAATAATTCTTCTCTAGTTGTTTGTGGGTTTTCTGTGTGTAAAATTTGGTGTAGATTGGATTTTTAAAATGTTGATGTCCGGGTCAGTTTATGTAACTTGACTAATGTCATAAGTTCTGAAGTTAACGACCATGTGATTTTTTAATGGCCATCATATTAGCAATCACAGGGCTCGAATCTGAGATTATAAAAAAATCAAAAATCTATTAATTTTAAGTTTTTATAACCAAGTTATTTACTAGATTTTTAATGGAAAGTAGTTTTTATTAGTCATGAGATGAATAATTTTATTACCGTAAAGAATTATTACTTGGTCTGGTTTTTGTTTTGTATTAATTCTTGTCTAGACCTTTCTCAACGCAAGTGTGGCTAGAATTGCTTGAGAGGTGATATCAAATACCTTATCGAATTGGCTAGCCAGGGCCAGCAATGTAATTAAGGCCATGATTTGGTCAAGAAACTATTTCTCCACGTCAATTGACAAGTATAAGGCATTATTTATTTATTTATTTATTCCCATAGTATTTATGTTTAGCTATTATATTTATTTTTCAAATGTCAACACGGTTTTACTTGTAAATTGATAGTGTAATTATCGTTTAAATTGCTATTGCTATCATTACTTAGTGTACATGGGTCGGATCCTTCCCTAATTCGGATGCTAATCATTCCCTCGATGCACGTAATCTCATCCGTATCAATGCTAATTATGTTTTCTTTTTTCAAGATAAGACAAAGAAAAAAGAAAAAGAAAAAGAAACGGTAATTCTTGAATCTACCCTTTTTCCAATATTCCTACTATATTCTTTAAATCGTTTTTTACACTAGAAACTAGCTTTAGTTTTCCATGTAGACAAAAAAATATTTAAATATCTAATTTTACTATTTATTAGTGTGTGGTTGTTATTGTTTGTGATGTGTTTTTAATAGTGTTTTTCTTTGAAATACGATGATAAAATAATATTTTTTAAAATTTTATTTATTTATTTTTAATATAATCATTAACAAACTTCTATCTATATAAAAACAATTTTAAAAATAAAAAGAATGTTGATTTAGTTAATTTAAAATGATATGTTTTGATAAAAAAAAAGTTAAACAGGTCATGCATTGGCATGATCAATTGTATTATAAAAAGATAATTCCTGTATAATTTAGAAATGAGACCCGTAAATTAAATCTATAATTTAAGTCGGTTTAATAATTTTTTTAATTGTTATTAATGGATGTTTGATTTTATGGTTGGATCGTTGCTTCATCTTTTAAAAAAAGTATTTTAAATTAATTATTTTTTGTATTTTAATATTTTTTAATATGTTAATATTTAAAATAAATTTTAGAAAATAAAAAAAATATTATTTTAATATATATAAAAAAAACACTTTAAAACAAAATATGTATCTCCTTTCCAAAGATGCAACAGTGAACGATTGCCAAAGAGGGCAAAGAAAACTGCCGAGTTAGGGTTGGAGAGATTACAGTTAGAAGCGCGTGAGCACAGGGTGTAATGAAACAGTGGGCGTAGGTAGGTATGATGACGTATGCTTGCCGTACAAGGGATGCAGCTAATCCATCCATCCATCCATCTAATCTTAAACTGTGGAACATACGTGTATCTGCCCCAAGTACTGTTTGCAGCACCAAAAAGGCCTTGTTTTATTTATTTATTAAAAAATAAATACAGTGATTTATTCCATGCCCTAATGATGTGCCATGCTCCCCACCGTCTCCCTCCACCGTTTCATGGTGTCTTTGGATGGATCGACAAAAGCCACCTCAAAGCTGTGGTTGCCACAGAGATGCATGGGACGTTATTGACTTATTGTGTCCCTATTTCAAGATATTATTGAGTTATTAATAAGATTTGATTGTGTCCTATTTCAAGATATTATTGAGTTATTAATTTTACATCAAAGATTGACATGACCTTTTTAAAGTCCCTTCATTTTAAAAAATATTAAATTAATTGTTTTTCAACGTTTTTTTTATGGTTTTGATGGGATAATGTTGAGGATAAAAAACTTATTTTAATATGTAATTTTTAAAAAAATATTTTAAAAAATATCATAAACCACTATACTAAATATACTTTAGTTAATGTTATTAAATTCCATCTAGTTTCGTAAGTTAATTTACTAGTTTGCATCCGTCCATGACTCAAGTACCTGACTTTCAAATTACACTAAATAATAATTAATTTAATGTGATTAGATTGATTCAATGATCAACTACTGACAAAGTGAGACCAGGCACGAAGCATGACAAAAACAATTCCAACTAATTCATGAAAAATCATATATGACACTCACAATAACTTTTTTCAAGCTTTTGCTTATTTATTTCATTGTTTCATTCGTGACTTTTTCGTTAAACGAAATTCTTGCTGTGCATCTTTATCCTTTTTATAAGTAGGTTTTCTTTTTTTTTTTTTTTTATATATATATATATATATATATATATATATATATTCGACCTAATTAACTCTGGGGTATTAATTTGAATTTTAATTCCTTAAAAAATTCATTCCTTTTATTTTAATGGAAGAGAGTTCAAAAATTGTCTAAAAAAATAAATTATCTAAGGAGAGTAATGGATTAGTAACAAATTGTGCATATATATTTTTTTAATATCAACAATGAATTATCTAAAAAAAATAAATTATCTAAGGAATTTGCAACGAGTAATTCTTCGTTGCTGATGTGACAATATCAACCATATGTTTATCCACGGTATCCTGGCTTGTTTCCATCCCAAGCACTATAATTGTTTTTTTTAATTATATTTTGACTTATTTGTATTAATGAAAGTTTGGCTGAGTTTTAAATTGTATTACAAATTTTATTTTTGTTCCATTTATTACTACTAATAAAGTAGTTTTAGATATTAATGTATGTTGTTTATATAGTTATTTATATATGTTCTACTACTTTCAAAATATCCATAAATAATTAATAATAATAAAAAACCAAAATAAAAAAAAACATGTAAATTAATAAAAAGATCTATATAACAATTGATTTTTCTGTTTCTAATCGCTAGCAAAAGATTTCAAAAAGAAAAATATGTTATTAATTTATTGCTAAATTTTATCAACAATAAAATTTAATTTTATCTTATTAATATCTGGTAGTTGTTAATAGCTCTATTTTTTTAGCAGTGAAACAACAATATTATTTAATTTTCTAAAATAAGTCAAGCCAAGCTAATAGGCTTTTTTTGTTTTTTTTTAAATCAACCCAGAAAAATCAAACATCCGTTTGAAAAACAACTCGAGTTATATAAAACCCCCCGAAAACCAGTTTGAGTTGCCATTTTTTATTACACATCAGAAGCATTAAAGTGTTAGTCTTGAATTCAAATCCACACACACACACACTTGTAATAATATTTCTTTCCAACAACATCCATGCAAGATATAAATGAGATTAATATATCGTGTCTGAATTAAAAATAACAATCAAGGCAGCGAATTGAATGGTTCTCGAGACCTGCATGCATGCACATGAAGAAGCCTCGAGAGTGAGAAAGACAGACCTGGACTCCTGTCCTCCGGCGAACACACATTAATTTCCAATATTTCAGCAACAAGTCCACGAGACAAAATCTTGTTGGGCATATAGAGGATGCCTTTGTTCGCATTTATGACATGCAATAATAATCAGGGAAATACGAAGGTCAGAACCTGTTTCAGAAGAGGATATTGTACTGACCTCCAAATCCAGGAGTTGTAATTTCTTATAATATTTTTCATAAATGCTAAAATCAACATTTGTCTTTATAGAAAAACGATACTTAATTTTATCTAGAGATTTTCCCAAATTATTCGCCAATGAATCCCAATCATCCAGGGGGCGTCAAGAACATTGTTACATGCATGCCCCAGTGGAACCAGCTCAACTGATTTAACAAGGCTGGGGCTTAAAAGATGAAGATTGATGAATTATTATATTTCATACAACACTTACACTTCAATTAAAGCAATATGAACGGTGAATTTTCAGGCAGGAGTGTTTATAAATTAATCACGTGCAAGAATCCCAAAGCTAGCTGGGGCGCATAAATTAATTATCCGGGGTTCTTTCAACATGAATTAATTATTTCAGGGTTGAAACTGTGGTAAGTATTGATTTTTAAAATATTTTTTAAAAAATATATATTAAAATAATATTTTTTTTTTATTTTTGACAGAATATTAAAATGATTTAAAAATATAAAAATAATAATTTAAAGTTAAAAAATTTTTAAAATATCTAAAAATAATGTGTGTGTGTGTAAGCCGCTTAGCTAGGGGAACACGGTTTTGTTGCTTGTTTGGCTGTTCATGATATGTTTTACTCCGTCAAAACAGAGCAAATTGCTATGGAGAGGCAAGTTAATGCTATTTGTGTGCTGTGTGGAAAAGCTGATGTGAAACGGGTGACCATTTTTATTTGATTGTTCTTAATTACTCGAAGGCTAGCTGGAGTCGTGTTACAAACAGAAGTCACGGGAGCTGGTCTTTCAAATTGCGGTGGGCTGTGGCAAATTTGCGAAAAAGACTGTTCAGGCTAATTATTGGCAAAGTGGGATGGAATGCCGCTATCTAGGGTATTTCGAAGCAAAGGAACCATCGAGTATTTGGCATGGGAGCTGGTTAGTTCTGCATCTGATGCAGTGATCGAATGGATTGGTCAAATGATTTGTTGCAGACTGCAGAGGCATAGCCTGCTCGAGTCGTCTAAGGTTCAGTTTGCTTTGAAATTTGTAAGCTTTAGTTGTTCGTATAGTTTGTTTTATATATATATTGCTTACCATATACGTTTTTTTAAAATGTAAAAAATATATATAGGTACTAAAAGTTTCTTGACATTGTTATTAATCTTGAAAATAAAATTGTTTTGGAATTTTTTTCTAAAAATAATTTTTTATATTAGTGTATTTATTGTTTATCTTAACCAACACGATGTTTTTCACTAAAATTATTGTTTATATTTTAAAAATTTAATAATAGTATTTAAAAACCATATTAAAATTGACCATTAACTAAATCTAATAAAAAATTTTGGACCATCAAGGAAAAAAAAGGAAAAAAAAAGGGAGGGTAATTGTATTCTTTATAGCTTGTATGGATCGATAGTTTATAAATTCATAATTATTGTTAATTGATAGCGTTATCATTTGAATAATATGTGCTACTTTTAATTTTTCTTTTGACCCATTAGACGTATTCCTTTTAATTAATTAATTAATTAATTATATTGGCGTGAAGTGGTTGTCCCTTGGCATCCAGCAAGGGGAGACGTAAGCTTCTAGCATACAAGTATAGTACTTCCAGCGAGATAAATAAAGTGTTTGGAATTTGGAGTACGGCAGGTAGGTGTTATTTTTTAAAGTAATTTTTTTAAAAAATATATATTAAAATTATTTTAAAAAAATTATTTTTGATACTAACATGTTAAAATAATTAAAAAATATTAATTTAAAATAAAAAATAAAAAAAATTCTAAATTATTTTTAAAACATACAAATAAAAAGCGCTCCAAAACCCGATGGAGCCCCTAAACTTTCTGCGAGATTTGCTTAGCTAATTGAATGTCATCCCTTTAACCTTGGAGCGTGCTTTCCACGTCACTTAAATTTGCGTAACAAATGATCACCTAATAAAATCCAACACTAGAGACAGCAAACAACATTCCATCTATCTAGCTTACCGGTTTGGTCGAATCCATCTAGATGGTTTCCTTTGTGATTACCGGCTATTCCAGTCACTTAACACTGAAGAACATAGTTGTCACGCAATCCCACCTGCTCCGAGCATCTCGATGATAAAATTTATAAAATATATCAACTCGGGTTAATTTAAATAATAATTAAAAAACTAAAATATATTATTTTAAATAAAAAATTTAAAAGAATTTCCTGAAAGAGACTGGTTTCATCCTATTTAAGTCAATCAGATTATAATTGGATAAAATTTGAATTTAACTGAGTTAATATTTAAAATGTTTTAAAAAAACTTGGCAAAAATCAATTTTCAAATTAATAAGGTTATTAAATATATAAATATTAAATTAAATCAAGTTTAATAAGAGTTTGAATTAATCAACTAAGTTTAGTTGGAGTTTATGTCATAAACACGGCTACAATATCAAAATTATTTCTTGTTCGATCAATAAAAATTTTATTTTACTTAATTTAAATTCAATATAAACCTATATGTATTTAACAAAATATATAATTTTACCTTCGATCTTATTTAAAAAGAATATTTATATTTAATAAGTTATTTAATTTTATTATTTTTAATTTTGAGAAGCCCGATACATCTTACCTGCTAATATATGTTTATCCAAATCTCAATGGCATATTTGATATAAAATCTAGCATAAATTGCATGTAAATTTATGTATGATTGTTAGGGTTTTTATTATGTGAAATTTTATTATAAGTTACATTTTGGAAAATTAAATAAATAAAATTAAAATAATTGTATTTTAATTTAAATTTTAAGGTATTGTTTGAGATTGTGATAGTAGTTATTTTTTAAATGTTTTTTATTTAAAAATATATTAAAATAATACTTTTTATTTTTTAAAATTTATTTTTAAAACCGGAGTATGAAAAATAAAAAATTATTTTAAAAAATTAATTTAAAATAAAAAAAATCAAATTATCTTAAAATTACTTTTGGATAAAAAAATAACCACACTCCAAGTTAACACAAGGGCTGAGGCTCAGATTTAAATAATAAAAATAAATAAATTGGATACCTTTGATTACGTCGCTCCTCTCTGCACCACTCGCGGGAAAAGGAACTCCTAAGACACGCGTCCCTAGCCAAGAGCACGCGCCATGGACGTACCGAATGAATAACGTCCATGTGGAACTGCCAGGATGGTGGGGACAACTGAGAATTTTTTTGACTTCCCTGACAGCCGCCGGCTCGGTGGGTGTTTGTCAGCGTGTTAATGTTTAGGTTTTAAAGTATTTTTTATTTATAAATATATTAAAATATTATTTTTTATTTTTTAAAATTTATTTTTATTATAATAATTTTAAAATATTTAAATAAAAATAAAAAAATAAATTTTAACCAATATATATTTGAGCCCCACTAAAAAATAAGATGGTTTAAAACCTATTTATTTTTATATTTTAAAAGTGTTTTCATAAAAATAAAAAATTTAAATTTTTTTTATATATTTTTAAATTATTTTTATATGTTAATGTTAAAAATAAATTTTAAAAATAAAAAAAATATATTATTTTAATATATTAATATAAAAAATAAAGGAACGTAATCAAACTTACTCAATCAATGCAAAATTGCAAACTGCTTATGATCCCACACCTTTAAAAACTCATGGGGTCCACAACCAAAGAAAAAATCGTGGGCTTTGTGCATGGGGCCCAGTTTTATAAGAAGTTGGGTCCAGCAGAGATAGAGAGAGAAGGGACTGTCCATCAGGGCCAACGTGCCCTATGGTCCCCTGCCTAGTAGCTTGGCTCTCTTTTGTTAGTAATTTATTTTTTCTTTTGAGCAGGGGACCAGTGGTTCTGCCGTCGGACAAACGGCGAATAAGCAAGGCACACTCCATGTAAAAGAGGAGATAGGCTCGTGTAATTTCTTAGGAGATGTTTGGTTGTCTTTCCTTCCAAGTTTTTTGAGGTGATCCATGGACTTGCATGCTTCCTCGTCCATTCGGTATCGATCTAGTCTTTGTTTTTTTTGTTTTACTATTGAGAGAAAAATGTTTAATTTAATCAAATAGTTTTTACCTTTTTCATTGGATTCTATTTATAACTGCGTTTTAAATTTTTATCGTGTAAAATTTAAAATAACTTGTTTTTTTATATTATTTATTTTATATGTAAAAATTCATCTCGCGGTAATTTTAATATCCAGGCACTAGGCTCACCTCCCGATGTTAATATCAGGGACGAGCAAAAAAGCTGACAAAAATCGAGAGAATAAAAAAATAACTGAAAAAATCAAATTATGAAAAAAACCTGATTAAACCAATTAGAATATTTTAAAAAATATTCGATTTGATTTTGGTTTTATAACCTTGAAACTAAAAAACCTCAACTAAACCGAACCGATTTAGTTAAAAATAAACCGAATAAAAAAACCAAACCGAAACCAAGCTTGCCAAAAAATCCAGAAAAAAAACCCAAAAAATAACCGAATATTAGGTTTTGGTTTTTAATATAAAGTAATCGAATCGAAACCGGTTAGTTGAACCAGTTTTGATTTTATTTTTTACATTTTACAAAAATTTAATTTAATTGTTTTTATAAATAAAAACAAAACCACACCAAAAAAAAAAATTAATCATCCATAGTCAATATAGAATTTAACTTGGGATACCATAAAAGGACTTGATGAAGGTGACGACATTAATTAAGGTAACTCTCTCAAGCCTCGTTCGCAGGTGTGATTTTGTCATTTAAAAGAACTCACTGTAAAGGTAAAATTGACGGTGATTTTGTTCACTGCCTCGTATCCCTCGAAACTGATTAACTGTGCATGCCTTGCTGGTTCTGACCGGTCATTCAGTCGAGATGTGAATATTTATAGCTGCATGCCCTCGTATTCCTATTCTATCCTCTGGGTTGAAGGGGCAGTAGTTATTTTTTATAATTATTTTATTTAAAAATATATTAAAATAATATATATTTTTTATTTTCATATATCAAATAGATCAATATTCATAATTAAAAGAAAGAGTAATAAATATATTTCCAATAAATTAGTGTATTCGTATAAAAATAGTTTTCTTCAATCATAAGCGAATACATTTCCACCTCGTGAGCTGCCGACTCATGGGTAGAATATATATAATTTTGAAGTGCACGTGGCACGAAACCAGGCTTCAAATTTCTGTCCTCGGAGAATAGTCTGTGCTGGAAGTCAAAAGCTCTCTCCTCAAACCTTTTTTATTTTGTCTATCGCTGTTTATAACCACGCGGGTTAACACTCAATTCCATCCTTTTGGTTTTAAAAAAGAAAGCCATTCACTTGCCCATGCCAGTTCCAAATTTGGAGGTGACAAACTCTCGTCCCTACCACCCAATTTTACCACTATGCATCATATAACCTTTTTTTTTTTTTCCCTGACCATGGATATCCGGGTCACATTACGTATATCTTTACTAATCTCCTGATATTCTAAAATTAATATTCATATAAATTTTCAGTAGTTATAACATTTGTGGCCCTCGAACTGATGATCTCTGGGAATAAACTCAGGATTTGACTAGTTAAACTACACCCAGAACATCATATAACTTATTAAACCCTTATCGAGCTGATTCGGCGCATAATTCGGGTGAAAAATTAGGTAGGTTCATTCGATTCAATATTTTTTTAAAAAAGAATAAACAAATGTAATTTTTATTTTTTAATAAAAACAATTATTAAGTATTTTAACTAGTTCAAATGGCATTCCTTGTTTTTTTTTTAATAGTTTTTATTTTTATTTTTATTTTTGAGGATATTCCAAAACATGTAGATGGCATCTTCCAATCAAATTTATCTTTTATTTATCTATTTTTAATATAAAGATTTCAATTCTAATTTTACATTTTTAGAATAACTTGAAGGATAGAAAATGAGTCTATTAGATATATATTAGATCTAGTTTAGTTTAATAGGTTGATCTAAAAAATTTAAGAATTTGATTTGGGTTGGATTTTTAATTAAATTATATAAAACATTTGATTTTATATTTATTTAATTAACTCGGTTCAATTTGAATGAAATCAATAAAAAAATAAATATTATTTAATAATAATAATTAATCTAAATTAATATAATAACCAGCGCATAGATCCAATAATCCAATAGTGCATGCCTCTTTCCAAGTCAATCAGGATGTGATAGCTATAATAAAGAGTGTACCCCCACACACACACTAGAGAGAGAACTTTCCTATCGCTAATTAGGTTATCCGAACAGTGCGCGAATGGTTATACAGTTGACACGTGTTCGACTCCAAACCTAAAAAACGTAAATTATAAAGTAATAAATGAAAAAAAAAAAAATCCAGTAAGACGCTGTCTAGGTTTCGTGGGGTATCCGCTACGGTGTTGCTCAGCGTGCAATTTGCTGCAGCTGTCACCATCGATCAACCACACCCGGCGATATGATAAACATGATCATCTTCCTTTTGGACGGTTGGCAAGGCCCACACGTTTTACACGAGCCGATAAAGAGCAACATCCACGGTATCCCAATTTCACACACTTTTGGATGCACTAACTAGTAAATTAAGCTATCTTAATATCAACACCAAACTTTAAAAAGAGAAGATTGATGATTAAAAAGAGAGTAGTTGCATTTAGTAGGTCGATTTCTTGATTAATATAATAATATGATAGGGTAATTAGGTAGTTTTAGCATATTTTTTTTATCATTGATATTATTTTGGTGGACAAATTGGCACAAGGTGAAATATAAAATATATTTTGATTGTGGGGGGAGAGGAAAAGGTGTTCGTGTAGGGTTTGCTATTGTTATTGTCTTGTTTGTTTTATTTATTTATTATTATGGATGTTCGGATCAGCTTACGTGTACCTTGACAAATCATACGGATCCTGAAGTCAATGATCATGTAAATCTCCAGTGACTCTGAGATTTGTAGGACTCGAACTGATAATCTTTATAGATATAAAACAAATCTAAAACCTAACCAGTTAAGCTGGATTCCATTTTGCATCCCATTTACTTAAGACATTAGGTGATTTAATATTGTTTTCCTCTGTTGATGGAATTGCAATCATACACAGAAAGATTAGAGCTATTCCACGTGCTTGAAAATGTTGTACCCCTTTTTTGCTACAATGAAAAGAAAAGGATAACAAAGTAGCCTCCTCTCTACGGCAGCTAGTATCAATAAAATAATTAATAAGAAGAAGAACAATCGATGAACAAGAGAGAATCCAAATATAAAACTCAACCATCCTCTCTACTCGATCTTATCTTGCCTAGGAAATCCACACAAGAGTTGGCTTTCTTTAGCGCGTGATGAAGAGTGACCTCTCATTTCCTAGCTAAAAGTTCTCCGATCGATATTCATAATTAATGTTCCAAGATGACAGTGCTGAGTATTATCATCAAGAACAAGAACAAGAACAAGAACAAGATCAAGATGTAAGGTTTCCAGAGAGTCTGAGTTGCGAAGGATTTTTTCAAAGCCTCGAGTCCAAGCAACCAGCAAACAATGCTTTAGAGCCATAAGTTCTGGAAGCAAATTAGAGCAATAACCAGTAATTAAAAACCGTAAACCCACCATCTAGGGTTTATAAAAGAGTTTTTGTTTACATCTAATTTCACAACATCCATGTTGAACACTACCCGAAAATTAACAAAAATCAACGAAATTATTAACGGAATTTTTTTATCAGTAATTTTTATTGAGGGATATAATTTTATTTCTAATTTTGTCGATAAATACTGACAAATTTTAGCCGTGGATAATAATTATCGACATTATAGAATCTATTGGTAATATAATCAGTATATATTATCAAAATACATTCATTGGTAAAATTATTTAATGATGAAGTGGAACATTGCCATGTAATTAAAGGAATTCACCTCCTTTATATGTTGCTGGATAACTGCAATATATATATATATATTTTTTTTTTTATATTATATATATATATATATATATTATTTCTTTTGATAAACCCTACTTACCGACAAAAGATTCTTTTTTAAAGAAAAGGATTTATAGAATTCTTAATCACTTCCAATATTATATATTATATAAAATATTTTTTTTTATTTCAATCTCTTACCATGTTTAAAAGAGATTAACATGGACGGTTTTTTAAAATATAATTCAAAAATTTAATCTTGATATATGAAAATTGATTCGAGTTATTTCAATGGATAAATATAAACAAAAACTTAAAATCATGGTAAACTTGAAAAGTATTCCAAGGTGAATTTCTCCGTAACACCTATATTGATTATAAAAAAAAAAAAAAAACAACATCCACCCCTTGAATTTGCAAGTAGATATACCTTTTTTTCTTGTTTCCCATCAACTTAATTTCCAAAACCCTCAATTAGTTTATCTACCATGTCACTTTCACGAACTTTGATTAAGATCTTGATCACTTAAACAAACACTAAAGGAGTTGAATCGCAACCCCATGGCCTTATTTTAATGCTAAAAAGATTTGGCTTGCTAGACTGTCCAAGATCATAGACTCCAAACACAAGATTATTCCATCGATGCTAGCAAGGTTTCGATAAAGCTTGTGAGGGATAACATTCCCAATAATCGAGGAAGAAAAACCTAATAAAAAAATAGCTAGCTAGGTCGCCTTGTGATGCCCTACATCTATTCCAATCTCATATAGCGTGTTCTTTAAATATTTTTTTATTTTAAAATATATTAAAATAATATTACTAAGTTGTTTTCATGAGCGTGTTCTTCTTAGTTTCATGGGGAGATGTTGTATAATTTTCTTTATTTTTCTTCTCGTTTTTTTGCGATCCATTTTCTAATTAGGTTTAAGACTTTTATTTAATTAAAGTTGTAACTTACCAATCACATATAGCATCAACAAGAACAACAAAAAAAAATTAATGAATTAACATTAAAGTATATAACTCAAATGGTCAGGTTTTATATTTGTTCTTTTTTAGAGGTTATCAGTTCGAGTTTTACAAATCTCAGGGTCACTAGACGCTTACATGATCGTTAAATTCAAGGTTCGTGGGATTAGTGGAGATGCGCGCAAACTGACCCGGACACCCACGTTAATAAAAAAAAATGATGATGAATTTTTAAAATCACAAATTATGGGATGCTGGTTGATTTCTCTGTACACATGTCACATGTTATGAATTATTGAGTTTAATTGGCATGGATATGCTTATTATATGGTTTTTATTTAAGAATAAGCTTAGACAAGTCAAACAAATTATTGATAAAAACATACTCGTGAATCTTATTCTAATTATTGGGCCGGATTGAGGATTGAGAATCAAGGATGATTTATAATTTTTCTTCTGTTTTTTGCGATTTATTTTCCAACCAGGTTTAAGACTTTTATTTAATTCAAGTTTTATCTTACTATTAATAAAATAAAAAAAAAAACCTTGGTTTTTGTAGACAGCGATTTGAATGCGGCAGGGATTCGAGGTTGTGGAGTGGGGCAGGATTCTCTGTGGAAGAGTGAAGACTTCAGAGAAAAGGTGTAAGGTAGAAGAGAAGGACTCCCATTGAAGAAGACGTGAAACATTTCTGGATTCCAATTTGATCTCCATCTGTAGTACATAAATGGAGATTTTGACTGCTCTTCTGAAAATGAAAGCACCAACTGCAGCATTGGATGGCATATGCATTCTTTTACAAGCCCACAGTTGTGGATCATGCCCAGCTAGCCTTACACTTTTGTTTAAGATTGAGGTAAATTTTTTTTTAATTTTTTTTAATTTTTTTTTAATTGTTTTGAGGTGTTGTTGTTAAAATTAAAAAAGTTATTTTAATGTATTTTTAAGTAAAATTATTTTTTAAAAACACCCTGTATTATAATATAAAATACACTTTTAGTACCCGCTTGTTTGTGCATGCACCGCACAAATAAATAGTGTCAGAAAATATTCACAATTGCAGGGTGCAAAATTGGGGTACAGGTGCATTTTTATCAAAATCACTTGTCATCGAGGACTAGTTTATTTGCCTGTAATATGCCGCGAGCTGAACTATTTACAAAAAAATTATTAAGAACACGAGGATTTTTTTTAATGCTATTAAATCCGGATAAAATGATAAATTTTCAAATCTCTTAATATTAATCTTTATCTAGCACGAGCTTCAAATTAAATTATATAAGAGTTGACTTGATATAAATTGATTTATTTAAAAAAAATTAAAAGTAGTAAGATTGAATTGAAAAACAGATAAAACTTTAATAAAAAAAACTAAAATTAAAAAAAATCAAAACTAAGAGAACGGATTCTAAAACACCAATAAAAATCAGGGATGGATTTAGTTTTTTGAAGGTATGGGAGAGAAATTAAAAAAAAAAAAGAGAAATGGTGATCGATAAACCAGACATTGCAAAGAACAAAATGACACGCGGCGCCTCCTCTTTCCTCAACTTTTTCAACTGAAATAATAATAATAATATGGTAAATTACATAATCATCCTTAACACACCCAACAATTACAAAAAAAAAACCTAATATAAAAATACAAATATACCCCTATGAAAATGGCTTATAATTTTTAACTCCAATATTAAATTTATAATTTTACTGTATATTAAAATGTGAAATGCCCGCAAAGATCTTAAATAATGTTTTGGTTTTAATGGTAATAAAATTATTTTATTATGCATTAACATGATAAAAAAAAAGGACAACAAAACCCCTAAATAATTAAATAATTATTAAATGACAAATTTACTAATCATGGGGAGCCAGCAAGTTAATTTCATTCACTGATCAGATACTAATCATGGGGAGCCAAGATTGACCAAACAGAAGATGGCCTTTTCAACCCTTGAAGAAGAACAGACAAACACTAGCAGTCACAAACTTTTATTTTGCCGAGTTATCTAAGTCCTTTTGTTTTATTTTATTTTATTTTATAAAGAAAGGTATTAATTTTTGGATCTTCAGGCATTAATTTAATTTTAAATTACTCTTCTAAAATCTTAAAAACTCATCATCGTATTGAATCTACTTGGGCTATATTTATTTACGCGGTTTAAATACAACATCGCCGTTTAAACAAACAAATACCTAATCATTTAAATTTATTTTTCAATTTAAACTTAAAGAGGTAATAATATAAATATTTCTAGATTATATTTGTCTAGGCAGTTCAAACACGGCATTATCATACATACAAACGGATAATTAGTCATCGAAATCATTTTGAAGGCTAATTTCTTGCCTATAATGGTAATCCATGTCAAAAGAACTCAAGAAATATGTCCAATTCATGGACATGGAAGTGTCTAATTCCGTTACGCGTGACAAAGGTTGCTAAATTGCCCCACCAAGGATGTGATTGCCTTATCCATAGTATGATGATGGAGCATACATGTGTTGCTTGTTAAAGACTTGTGCTTTGTACGAGTTTGATCTATACCTTTCAGAGGAGCACTTGTCGGGAGAGGTAGATAGTGCAAAATCAAGGAGAAAAATGGGTATCAAGTTAGGACAATTATAGAGGGGGGAATTTGGCTAAAAGTGACTCCCAAAAGAAATGCTTAAAAGATGTACTAGCACTAGATAGTGATTCATTAGTGTTTGTTCATCGAGTTTTCTCTCCAATGAACACTTCAACAACAAGATGCTCTTATCCTTGAACATGTGAAAAGATTTGAGACTGAATAATAATACATCATGCATTTGAAGGGTTTTTCGAGCTTTTTGAAAGGATGAGGAATGTGCTAAAACTTGGATGAGCTTGTCCCGTGGTGGCGGCAGCATTAAAGATCCTGTTTGTTTTTGTTTTTAAAAAGTGTTTTTTAAAAAATTTGAATGTTTTTTGTTTTTGATTTTATTTCAAATTAATGTTTTTGGTGTTTTTAGATTACTTTGATACATTTATATTAAAATAAAAATATTATTTTTATATATTTTTTAATAAAAAATACTTTAAAAAATTCATCAAAAGAGAAAACCGCTATTTGGCACTTCATGTTTCCCTCCCCTCAAATTAGGCTTTCTTCATGGACCACAAGAGCACTTCTGAGACACTACTCCTTCATGGACCACAATCCCACTTGACCTCTTTACTCTCACTGTTACAATCATGAGATTTTATTCTACCAATATGCCTTGCTTAGTTAAACTTTTCTCAATTGTTTTGGAGGGTAACCTCAATTTTATCTCCAACTTTTTACTCAATTCTCAATTTCATTCCAAAAAAAAAAAAGAATTGTCAATTGGGTCATTATATCCATATTGGGTAAATACTCTCCATTTGATTTGCATATTATACAAAAAAAAAAAATTCAATTCGAAGAAAATTTGCCAAAAAATAGTGTTGAACAGACATTATAAGAAGGGACCAATTAAGGAGTGTTTAAAACCCAATTGATAATAATATATTTGTTCTTTGAGATGAAAACGAGAATTAAGTGATATTCGAATTAATTTAAAGTATCAGATCATTATTTTCAGCAAAAAAAAAAAAAAAAGGGCAAGACTTGAACTCTATAATTCTCATCTCTCTTACTTTGCAAGGGCAGGCAGAACAAGCACGTCTTCCTATTTATGATGTTAATGGGTTCCTGCCCATAGTTAGTCACCTTCTTCATCTTTTTGCATGTCTCCAAAGTCACAGGGGCCTTGTTCATGGCGCGTGGCCAGTCTCTTAACAATCCCCATCTTTTATACACTGTTACGAGTTTTGAACAACGATCCAAACAGGTAAAGGAACCCTTTGCCCCACCAGCCATTGTAGGTGATATGATAGATGAGGAAAAGGGGATCAAAGGACATATAATTTTGGCTTGGTTTTTAATGATAATATGTTTTCCCAGTCTCTCTCTGTGATGTCATGCCATTTGCTCGACGAGAGAGAGAGGTAAAGGGACTGAGCACACAGACAAAAACTACAGCTGAGACCACATTTCCTATTACATGATGTTGATTGCACATACACACAATTGGGAGAAAGAAAAGGGTGTCATAAGCATAGTAGAAAGGTTGTTGACAAGTTTTGTGGAAATTGTTCTAGCAATGATAGATAGCACTTGAAGGGATTTTTCCATTTCGAGGGAAAAGTGTAGGAGATGGAGAAACTGAGGACAAATAGATTAGTCTGCTAGGCAGTGAAACCGTATGGACACTGTGATTGTTGGGTGCTGTGCTCGTTATGCAGAAAGATTTTTGACTTGTGAGTGAGAAAAATCCTTTCACAAATGTGTGACTAATACACAGCAATGAAAACACATTGACATTGATCATTGCTCGGGGATTTTTCATGTGTTGATTTCTGACTATATCAGAACATGACAAGGGAGACATGTTTGATTTAGACACAATAGGTTTGGTTGCTAGAGATTCAATACTATTAAGAATCTAACATGTGATTTGAAATAGATCAACCATTTTATTTTTTTGCTTTGAGGGGGATGCATTATTCACTATACAATAATTAACATATTTCATAATGATATATATTTTTAGAACTCGAGACAAACATTAAAATATTAAAAACCTGATTTTAGTGCGGCCAATCGCGCAGTTAAGCGTATTTACAAATGAATTCTTACATTTATAATAATCTTTTATCTTTTAAATATTCCAATTTCCTTGTAAATAATAGTAAATAAGAATCATGGAAATATGTCAATACAACATCAATTTTAATTTTTTTGGTTAATTTTCTTAAATTTTGATAAAAGCTTTGCATGACTATCAATTTCCATTAACAAGAAGCTTGTGGACATTATTTTAACAGATTAGAAACTGGTGTTGGTGATTTACAAACCAAATCAAGGATGATTTATCTTTTTGTTTAAATTTATCTTTCTTTTGAGGTGAAATTGTTGATTGTTGCTTCAAGTTAATTCAAGGGTCTTGGTGTAGGGTGGGGCTAGGAGAGTGGTTGAAAATTGCAACAAGGTCAATTCTAAATTACCAGCTGGTGAGTTTGAAATATGAGCTTTCTTGAAAATGAACATGGTGAAGGCAGCACAGAGAATGTGGAAATTGCATGCCAAGGAAACTACAACCTTATAGCACTTAGCATGGGGAACATTAGGTGAATGAAAACAACTCATCACTCAAGATGTTTCATGAAAATCTTTTGCTTTTCAATTTTTGTTTCCCGTCACATTTTCCATTTGTTTCCTTTCTTCTCCCTCCCCTCTCGAAAACATGGCTAGTAAGACTTGGCAAGTCCTGCTCTTGTCCACATTACCATATATTTCTAAGTAAATAGATCGAACACCTTGACATTTTTATCATGGCTTGTTCTTTCTAGAGCTGAGTAAATGGGTTCAATGGATCTCATGGGAAAGAAAAGGGAAAAAACTTGGTACTTGACATTAAAATTGATGATGAAGCCCAATTCATCCAAGTAATCATATCATCCATTGCCATCAAGCATATCTAATGACCAACACGATCACTTCAAGAATCTTTAGGTCTCAAATATGTTTTATATGTTCATGCACAAACTTCACAAAATCTAATGGTGTGGTAGAGATAGTAGAAGGGTGCCAACTTTCAAACGGCCATCCTTCTGACAACCAATTGATGTAAGTTTGAGCTTCCATACTTGAAACCCTTAATTTTTAATCCATGTTGAGCTTCCAATACGAATTTGATAAGTAAGCCCATCACACACACACACACTCACTCACTCACGCTAATGGTGGTAAAAAGGAGGCATTTCGTTACCAAATTGAAAGGTACAGATATTATTTTAACCCATCAACCACACAGTAAATATAATAGCCCAGATCGATGAAAATTACATTCTTAATCTGTTTAGTCTAAATCTTATGTTTTCTTAATTAATCACATTCTTGGGCTTAATCTTGGAGATGGAGGGCATACCTACTTGCACATCAACCCTCAAGATCAATGCTCGAAATGAGACTATGGCACCTAGGCCACACCTTCTACAACTAAAGCCACATAATGAAATGATTAGATAGCTCTTTAATTTGAATCGACTATATCACTCTAGAAATTTGAAAGGTCTTATCCAATGGTTACATTGAAGGGTCAAATCCAGCGAGCTAGAGTCCACATTCGGTAGCCCCATTTAGGTCTAACCTACTGTTTTCTAAGGTTGTGTTAGTTGATGTTTAAAGTTAGATATAGACAACCCAGAAATTAATACCAGAGCCCAGGATGTTGGGTTCCTTAACCGAGAAGCTGATTAGCCAACCTCAAACGTCCAAGATTCTTGGTTAAGGATCTTGATCATTTGATTAGCCCAAGATTCTCATAAAATCTTGGGCTAATCTCATTTGATTAGACCAAATAGCGAGTGCAAAATTCTCTTAATCATTTGATTAGCCCAAGATTCTCATAAAACCCCGACCGGAATGAGTGAATATAGGCAACCTAAGCTGAAAGACCCAGTTCAGATGCCAACCTTCGAGTTTGAAAATTCCTGACACGTCCAAAACCCTAATAAGCCCACAGGTTTTGCTTGGGGGTGGTTTGGCTAACTTTGGATCGGCTTTTTGTTTTTTAGTTTTAAAATTATTTTTTTTACTTCAAATTAACTTATTTTTCCCGTTATTATATCATTTTAACATGTTAATATTAAAAATAAATTTTAATAAATAAAAAAATATTTTTTCAATACAATTACAAATAAAAATAATCCGATTGGTTAAAACAAAAGGGGATAAGAGGGTACCATTTTGTAATTGACCAATGGATTTACAAGCACATACAAATCACAAATACAGATTTAGTCAAATTGATTAAGAGAACAACTAGAATAGCAGAACAAGAATTGAATAGCTCGCAGAACTCGATAAAACTGAGTTCGCAGTGAAGCTGCCAAAAAACCTCCGCATTTTTACTTGTGTCGAGCAGGCAGCTCTCCGTGGCTGTACAGCCCAACATATAAGTTGATTCATCGTCTTGGACAAGAAAGAAAAATCATGCAGTCCCAATGACACGGACATGGAATGGGGGGCCGCGACAGAATATTGGCTCCTCAGGTGAATTGGTTTTAGCTCGCGCTCTGAGGAGGTCATTAGCATCTTCTATCAGGGCAGCAGCTATTAGAGTGTACTCCCCAGGTACAAGAAAATACAAAGAGAAGGAATGCTTGGATTCTTGGAGGGGAGGAACCTCTATGGTTATTCCATTCAGAACACCTACCAAAAAACCAAGCACAGTCATTGATCGCATCTGTCATGGTAGTAGCAATATGCAGAATTAGTTCTCTACCTATGGGAGGCCAAGGCACAGATTATGCTGATTACCAAGGAGGCGGCCAGTAATGAAAAGATTGAATATTTTATGAGCGAAACTTATTGATGCGACATGAATATTTCACTAGAGTGAGTAGCGGGTAATAATAATGAAAGAAAGTAAATGCGAACTAACATCCCTCAACACAATAAAGCCTTACCAGACCACAAGACAGTTGCCTTGGTACCCTCAACGCAATTCTCTCCAGCTACGTCCCTGCACGTAATATTAAGACTCATCCTGATCATTTCCTTGGTGTTATTGCGAACCAAAACTTCCATAGGAGTCATGTCATGTGCCACAACAGAACCTTTAGGCCTAGAGTCACCAGATTCTTGCGAGAGATTGTTTCTAACAAGCCTGAAGCCAAATGTCAAGGGATCTGGTAGCAGTACATCCATAGCAGATGTCTTGAGTGCTGCCTGTATGGCATCCTTGATATTTAATTCTCCAGAGCTGGTCCGGCCTGATTGCCACCGGACCTTTATTCTGGATATCAGGTTATTAATGGAAGCTTTTAGTTCAGCCTTGGCACTCTTTTCTGAGAAGCTTGAATTTCTGCTGCCAGCAGCCCCATCAGGCTTAAAATCCTTCATGAAAAAAGAACCATCAAGGATAGGTAATTTAAAATGTTCCAGTGGTATTAATACCCTAGCAGAGAAATCCCTATCGATTCTTGTTTTTGGATAACCATATTCAGTAGCATCTTGACCAGCAGAAAGCTTGTCCTCTGTGCTATCCAGCTGGACAGAGACACTGATTTCGAACACCAAATCAGTTGGATTAGACAATTCTAGTTCCAGAAATCGCAGTCCCCAACTTCCTCTGAAAGGATCAATCTTCACCAGTCCATCCATCTTTGTTTCAGAACCAATAGCTTCTTTACTAGCACTATTCTCTAGATAAATTGGTTTTGGAAGATTTTCACCAACATGGGCAGGAATTTCCATTGACAGCAAACGAGCCTTTACAAAAGACAAACCTTGCAAAACGCATATGTTCAAGGGAACAACCAGGCGTCTACCAGGAGGCACAGCAGATCCTTTTAGAGGATCTTCACAATCTGTTAATGGCCCTGAAAATCAGAAAGAAAAGGGCAAGCAAAGAAAAAATAATTTATTCGCTTAAATTCTGTCATGACATTCAGAATACTATTTCTAGGGGAACAAGGAGATAAAAATAGCTTTAAACTAACAGCAGAACAAATCTACAAAATAATAAATAACAACACTCTTTTCAGTCAATTCTCAACAATAGACATATATAAAGTGCGGGAGATTCTAAATGCTGGGGGGGTTGGTTTCAAGTAACTAAAATCTCATTTATATATATAAAAGATTA
Organism: Populus deltoides; assembly: GCA_015852605.2. Taxonomy (NCBI): domain Eukaryota; kingdom Viridiplantae; phylum Streptophyta; class Magnoliopsida; order Malpighiales; family Salicaceae; genus Populus; species Populus deltoides. Next base: position 15,776,240 of record CM027587.2, read on the forward strand.
ACAGCAATTTGAAAAAGGCCGGACTCTTAACTCAAGTGGTACTGACTACAAATGAGCTAAAACTCAGTTAGATAACAATTCTTTTGTGCGTTTAAATAATTTACAAACAGAAGAGGTATTGAGACACCTGACCTCACATTTCCTTGAATCCTCCAAAAACAAACTAGCAAAGTAAAAGCATATACTTAACCTATTGCAAGCCCGCACTATGGTTTTATGGTAGAATAAATCTTTGAATTGGAGGACTAGCCGGATTATTTCACCCAAAATTATATGGCTCGAGCAAAGAGAAGATAAACAACAAAAAGTTTCTGTCAGCCAATAGCTTTCCCTTTTTGCTCAGTCTGCAGAATTAAATATCAAATTTGAAGGGGGGTAAATGTACAGAATGAAAATTACCTGCATAATGAATCAACAGCGACGGGCTACTACTGTCCTTTAACTGCCTTCCCGTGCTTCCAGAAGCATTGTCAAGGTCCACTAATCCAAGCTTCCAGGCTTTCAAGGTCACAGGCAGGATCACCTCAGCACCAGGTTTTAAAGGAAGAACGGATTTTAAAGTTTCATATGATATTGAGAGAACAGAATCTTGGTGTTTTCCTGAGAGTGAAATATGTGCCTGTTCAACTGGAACAGTGCCTGCATTAGCCAGACTAATATAGATTTCACGTATCTCGCCTTCATATAAAACTATTGCACCATTACCCCCAACAACATGTGAAACCAGTGAAGGCAGTGGTGGTACAACAGAAATATTTGGGACAGATACATTTTTCAACTTTGGAGAACCACAGCATCTGAAAGGGTCAGAAAGCACAAGTCCTTGTGCTGCACCATGGAGCAGATTATCTACATCCCTGAAGAGGTGTTCAGTAATAACACCAAAACAGTGAACAGTGCACCCTGGAATTGTCACTGGCCCCGCTGAAGTTGGGATTCCAGATAAGGTGATCACCTTCGACGAATTGGGAGGGAGATCTACACTGATGGGAAAAGGATCAAAATTTCCTGAATGCACTGACAAGTAGATACTATCAACCATTAAATTAAAGCCACATGGGTTTGCCAACTCCACTAAAATCTGGACTGGTTCCCCAACAATCCAAATCAGCTCCTGCTTGCTGCTATCATTTGGTTCCCCTTTGCTGAATGGTGTATAAATAAAAGGCCCTGAAGGAGCAGATCCAACCCACCAATCTTCTCTTCCTGGATTGCATTTTACGATGTCCATTTGAGAGGCATGTAGAGGAAAAGAATACAACCTAGAAGAAATAGACAGATTAATTGGATGATGATTGCCGACTTCAGAAACTGATATGAAAAGAAAATGAGACTCCATAAGCAGCTTTCTTGTTGACAGATTCAGTAAATAAAGGACCATCTGCTATAAGTTCTTATACACATATTCTTTGAACACCCAAACAACAATAGATGAAAAATAAAATAAAAATGAAAGGACCCACAACACATTTACTACTAAGGTGATAGGTAAAAGATGATAGAAAGCGAGCTAAGATTCCACGGATGAAGCAAAATACCTTACAAAAGGTAAGGCAGGATCACTGCATCGAATCCCAGAAGGCAGCATCTCCGATGAATTAGCGAGTGCACGAGCAAGGCCATTCTGTCCAGCAGGTGTGATTAGAGGGTAATATGATCTTAGAAGCCGAGCAGCAGCGCTCCATGCAGCAAGAGGATCTCCTGCACGAACAGCAGATAGCAGTATCTCCCTCAGCACAACCATTTGAAGTGTGCTCCACTGAGACTCAAATAAAGAAACTACAGACTGGTGATGCATTTTCCCGCTATCAGCATGACCTGATCCAACCTCCTATCAAAAAGAAGATAATTCATGAAAGGTAAGAATTTTAAAGGACGCAAGGAACACTATAAGCTCATTTATTTCACCCATTGTTTGGTTTACGTGACAAGTTTAACCCTCTCCCTTTTCTTTTCTTTTCTTCATCTCTTCTTTCCTCTTTTTCAGCAGGATTTGATCCAGATTCTCTTGAGACAAAAGCAAATGAATTAACTAGCTAGGCATCGGTAGACACTAATCAAGTTACACAAGGACTTTATGTACTTATTATGCGGCCTTTTTCTTTCTGTAAATTGAGAGTGCTGCATTTTCTAAGCATAAATAGATAGATTTGTTCAGGGAAATAATGTAGTTAACCCAGAGGAATCCACAATAGATGACTCCACACTACAGCCAGCCAACAGTACAAGCATCCCAGCAACCATTACATGCATGGTTTCAATTTTCCACCTGGCTTGTATACTCACATTGATATGAGAATTATTGGAGATGGAAGCTCTGCTCTGAACACGATATGCTTTGGTGGTCATTGCCAAAACTTGCAAAGCACTAATAGCAGCCAATTTGCTGTCTTGTTGCAGATACAGCTGAGCAACCTGCCTAGTAAAAAAGGCAGCTTTCCTCTGGTAACCAAGAGTTCCAAATAAACGAGCTATTTCGACATATAGTATAAGTCTATCAGTCGCATCAATCAAAGATTTTGCACCATCTGCAGCACTTGTCAGCAAATCCACTACATCCTTAGCCAGCTCTCTTCTGCAAAAACAAGGACCGTTACTTTGAAAATTGCTTTCAAGAAACAGAAGCCTTAGCATCTTAATTTAAAGAGCTCTCTTCTGTGTGTATCTTCTTACGTTGCAAAAAAAAAGTTGAGAGAAAAACATTTACCTGCAAAGATATCTTGCCAATTTCAAATCAGCTTCAAGTTCAAAGCTTAAAGGTGAAACCCTGCATTCAAAATATTAAAATAAATTTTGCATTTAATAAGATTTATTAAAATGTGAAAATAAATCACCCGAAGATCTCTAGGCAGTCTATGCAAGAGCATGACCTCCTAATATATGTAAACATATAAACCAACTGCAATTATTAGGGAAACAGGCCTGGAAATTATATTTTACACTGTGATTCATAGAACAAGAGTAGAGAGATTGAAAATATATATAATATAATGAGAAAATTTGCAGTTTCACTTCCAAGCATAAGCATACAAAAAAATTTTGAATTTTTAAGCACTATTTCACATTGATTCAGGAAAAAGATGTTTAAAAAGATAATCGATCAACAAGAAATTACCTCTGAGCATTCTCTGGTATAAATGACTTCTTGTAATGCAATATCACATTGTTGTACCGATACCTAACTTCATCCTCTAGAGATGGGTCTTTCAGGCCTATCCGGTCTATCTGATAACAGGTAAAAAAAAGGAGGTAAGTAATTGCATAACTGCAGGGTATGCCAAAGATGTAGACATTAACAAGACCCATCATTCAAGAGGAAAATAACAAAGCCTTAAACCAATCAGCTTTTGCAGAAACTTCACTACGGAACAGGGAACAGCCTAACTACTCATAGACCAACAAAAGGATGTGTTTGACATGAATGTCATTTTATCATTTAATTCAAAAGGCGCACATACCAATAAGGCACAAACACTACCCTCCAATGCCCCAGCATACCAGAAGTAATCTGCAGTCAATCTGGATAATTCCAATGCGGTAGAATAATGAGCATTGGCATCAACAGGAGATCCTGCCAATAAACAATAATCCCCTATAGTCTTTTGTGCACGACCAAGCCTTCTCTTTTTAGCCTTGATCACCTGTAATTTTTACAAAACTCAAAATTATCAACCTACAGGGTACAAAATACATGGCATCACATTACAAAATAAAAACTTTTAGAATAAAATTTCCAGATTCAAAATCCTTAGGACACCTAAAAATAAACCTCCTCTGAGCTTAAACTAGCTTGAGAATCCAAAGGCGTCTTGAGTATAGTTCCAGCAGATTCCGCTTGAAATACATACTTCTCAAATTCCATCAACAATGAAGCCGCAATCTCTTGCATCATAGTCTGCAAATGCATCTCCTGCGTTTGACGATCTGCCGGCGGAAACAATCTCAAATTCTCTCCCTTTTTACCACCATCCTCTAACTGTAACAAAACCATGAGAATCAAATCACTGATCAGCCAAATAAGAGAGACAATTGCTTGGCATTTACATCAAAAACCACTTCAGATTCATTGAAATCAAAACCTAGGTTCATTTCGAAAGCAGGTCCGCAAGCAAACTTGAATCCCAATCCCAACTCCCACTCCACTCCAAGGGTTTCATAGATTAGTTTCATTCCTCATTTCTCACGGAATCCCAACCTCCTAGTTTAGCAAACTAAATCACATTTAAATCTAAAACACCTAATATCCACGTAAATCTCTATAATACGTAATCCAACAGAAACAACACATGAAAAGAGAAATTCAAAAAACCATTCCTTAGCATTTAGCTCAATCATAATCATAGTCATTGTCACTGTCATAAAATTAAAAATATATATATAATTACAAATCCGATCCGATTCCAGTTAAGAAATAAAAAATTTACTAAAATACAGCGAAGCGACAAACTAACCTGAGAATCACAAGGAAAAAAACCGAAACAGCGAGTAACACGCGCAGAAGCGTAACCTTTACAGACTCCATCGAACTCTTCAATAACTGAATCAAGATCAGGCGATAACGGACAATGACAAACACCAATAACAGCCAAGATCTTACGATTTGACTGGAAATCTTCCCATGGACTAGGCGGTGCACCGCCGAGGACGAATTTGAACCGGAGGGAACCGGTTTCCCAAGGTTGATTGGTGAATGGTGATTTTTGCTCTTCAGTGTAGAAGGAGGAGATGGAGGAGAGTGGGATCGTGTGATGGTGGAGGAACATGGAGTAATAGTCGCGTAGGGTTTGGTGAGGAATTTTGCCGATTGGGATGATGGCGATTCGGATCATGGCGGAGGTTTCTACGCTTACGTCTGGTTCCATGATGGGATCAGACGGTGATTGAAGGTGGAGGTGTAGGGAGTTACAGTAGGAAGTGGAGTGTGAGACTGACAACGTTAGAAACTGGAGAGAGTGGTGGAGTAGTGAAACGTTTCGACTTTCGGTGGTTGCGTTAGAGGGAGGGGGACGAGAGGGTGTGTTTGGCTATAGGTGGGTGGGAATAGTTTTGTTGGGAAGAGAGGTGAGTCCTTCTAGTTGTAAAATAGTTTAACTGAGTCCTACTTCTTTTTGGAAGGTTACAAGAGCAAGAACAAACGGTACAAGTCTGTGCATTTAGGTTGTGAAAATGTTTGGAGTTGTTAATTAAGCCTGCAATGGTAAATTAATACTAGATGAGGGGTCGCGTTGTACTGTGGGTCCGTGCTATTTTTTCTATATAATATTTAGCTGCTGTAAGTATGTTTTTTTTAAAAAAAAAACTTTAATAATCCAGGTTATAATCATGGTCAGCTAAATAAACTAGTTTTATATAAATAAATAAAAAAATGATTGTTAGATGCAAATAAAATGAATCCAAAACCCCCCAAAATGAGCTTGAAAGATACCTTAAGATAGGCTCGCTCGGTTTCGTAGCCCAAGCCTAATGTGCAGTGGTGGCCCAAATAAAATGGGCTTAAATGTAGTAGCCCAGGCCCAACTTTCTGGAGGGCATGCAGGGTGTTCGCCCAAAATAGACACATGTTCAGACTTGTTGGGCGTGCATCCCAGCACCTTCGTGCGCTCAAGAGTACACCCCAAGCCCAGTATGCTTAGGTTTAGGTAACGTGTCTGAATTTATTTTTCACCTCTAAAAGGTCCGAGCTTGACATTTAAGAGAAATATTTTTTATTTACAAAAATAAAGTTTATTTGTATAAAACAAAAAAAATACGGGATTATATAATAGTATCTTCAAAAATTAAATACAAATATATTTTTAAAAAGAACTTATATTAAAAAAGACATGCAAAATAGGTGACCTGAATCGTAAAATCAGGATAAATCGATTGAAAAGAAATTGAAGATGGTCACAAAACCTTTTTTTTTAATAATAATTTAGAATGATAAAATAATAAAATAAAATGAAGCAAAAAAAGGCGTTGAACCATATTAACTTTTCAAAACAATAACTTCGATTATTAGATCAAAAGCACTATAATTGAGAAAATCACGAAGTCCAATCCCCAATAAATCAAATAGCAGATGAAAAATCAAGAAAAAATATCAATTACATGAAAGGATCTAAAACAAAAGGATGTAATTAAAAGAATGGAGTGAAAAATAAAATAAAAAATAAATCAGAGGGCAATAAAAAATGTTCAATTGGAGAGTTAAATTGAAACAAAAAAAATTAATAAAAGGAAAAACATATCAAAAAAATAAGGGTCACATTAGAAAAAAAACATCATAAAGACCGGCTGGGGAAACAGCCCGGTTAGACCCGAGCGACCCGACGGGTCGACTCATAACCCGGGCGAACCCGGACAAGACCTGGTTTTTTTATTTTTTAAATGTGGAATTTGAAACCTATTAGTATATAACTATATATACTATATGTCCCCAAGAAAAAAGTCATGTTTTTTCAATGTGGGATAAAAAACATTTTCGTTTAAATACTTCAACTTAAAAGGATAACATAGTATCTTTTCAATATGGGATTTGAAGCCTTTTAGTATATATACTCTATATTTCCAAGAAAAAAAATCATGTTTTTTCAATGTGGGATAAAAAACCTTTTGGTTTAAATATTTTAACTTAAAAGGATAACAAGTATCTTTTCAATGTGAGATTTGAAGTTCTTTCGTATATATATTCTATATTCCCTTGAAAAAAATCATGTTTTTTCAATATGGGATAAAAAAACTTTTGGTTTAAATCCTTCAACTTAAAAGGATAACAAGTATCTTTTCAATGTGGGATTTGAAGCCCTTTCGTATATATACTTTATGTTTCCATGAATAAAATTATATTTTTTCAATGTGGGATTTGAAACCCATTAGTATATATACTCTATGTTCCTTTGAAAAAAATCATGTTTTTTCAATGTGGGATAAAAAAAATTTTGGTTTAAATACTTCAACTTAAAATGATAACAAGTATCTTTTCAATGTGGGATTTGAAGCCCTTTCGTATATATACTCTATGTTTCCATGAAAAAAATTATGTTTTTTCAATGTGGGATATGAAACCCATTGGTATATCTACTTTATGTTCATTTGAAAAAAATCATGTTTTTTCAATGTGGGATAAAAAACATTTTGGTTTAAATACTTCAACTTAAAAGGATAACAAGTATCTTTTTATGTGGGATTTGAAACTCTTCCGTATATATACTCTATGTTCCCATGAAAAAAATCATGTTTTTTCAATGTTTTTTCAACGTGGGATTTGAAACCCATTAGTATATATATTCTATGTTCCTGTAAAAAAAATCATGTTTTTTCAATGTGAGATAAAAAACCTTTTGATTTAAAAACTTCAACTTAAAAGGATAATAAGTATCTTTTCAATGTGGGATTTGAAACCCTTCCGTATATATACTCTATGTTCTCATGAAAAAAGTTATGTTTTTTCAATGTGAGATTTGAAACCCATTAGTATATATACTCTATGTTCCCAAGAAAAAAAATTATGTTTTTTCAATGTGGGATAAAAAACTTTTTTGGTTTAAATACTTCAACTTAAAAGGATAATATGGTATATTCTCAATGTGGGATTTAAAGCCCTTTCGTATATATACTCTATGTTCCCATGAAAGAAGTTATGTTTTTTCAATGTGGGATTTGAAACCTATTAGTATATACACTCTATGTTTCCAATAAAGAAGTTATGTTTTTTCGATGTGGGATAAAAAATTTTTTTGGTTTAAATACTTCAACTTAAAAGCTTAATATAATATATTTTTAATGCGGGATAAAAAACTTTTTAAAATATTCTTTTAAACTTCATTGTTTACAATATGTATAACATATATTTACATGATTTTTTTCATATGAAATATTAAAACTTTAATTTTTTTTAATTTTTCCGGGTTGATCCGAGTTGACCCATGAAACCCGGGACCCGACCCCGTGGCCGGGTCAACCCTCGGGCCGGATTTAATAACTATGCTTAAAAGCTCGTAGTGGTAATTTTTTGTATATAGATCTTTTTATTTTTTTGTTTTAAAAATATTTAATTTTTTTATTTTAACTTAATATTTTTATATCATTTTAATATATTGATGTTAAAAATAATTTTTAAAAATAAAAAAATATTATTTTAATATATCTTCAAATAAAAAATAACCGTAACCACGTTAAAAAAAACCCTTAATTTTGATGGCTCCTAGTATTTGCACCAATGTAGATAGTTATCATTCAAGGAAGGACCTGAAAATGGATTTGGATTATCAAAATACTGGATCAAATTCGTGTTAACTCCCGAATCATTAAATTCATTCATATTAATTATTTTTATAAAAATAATATCATTTTATTTTTAAAAAAGTAACAAAGTTTATCTCATTGAGTTTAGTTAGATTAACTAAATTATTAGAAATCTAATACATTAATCAAGTATTAGTGAATTAATATTTTTTATTCAATTTAAATCTTGACAGGTTTGATATTCCAAGTTATAAATTTCTAAAAAGTGAAATCAGATTTAATAATTATACCCTTACACTCTATAACTTGGCAGAGATTTGAATCTCAGTCGGGAAAGAACTTTGAATATAATTAAGCATTACTTCTTTCACAAAGCTCTATATAGACAGCTTTTTGGAAAAAGTAAGGATATAATAGTGAAAGCATCCTCTCTTTTTTTTAAAGTTCTCCCCCTCAGAATTATTGAAATAGTGATGTACAAAAAGCAAATACGATCTGGATATTTATAATATAAAAAAAAATATAATGAAATAATTGGCATTATTGAAATGGTTGTCATTACAACTACGCTGCAAATATAATGAAATAAAAAGCAGCAGGATCATGCGAGGAAAACAAAGACAAGTTCTCGTTACAGCCCCGTTTAGCAAAACACTTCGAAAAAACATCCTCACAGCCCTGCCCTAAACCACAAACATAACTGCAGGCTTCTCTACATCCAACCCCAACAACAAAATTTTCTGGACGACTCAAGATAGTGAAATTCAAACTAGAGGAGGATGTAATCATGATGAATGGATGGCTTCTCCGCTTCAAATGCTAAAACAGAGGATCATGCTTTGATCCGTTGGCAGATTCATGTCTTGAATACTTGAATCTGGGATTCAAGCTTCAATGGGTGACCCAGATAATCTGGTTTGTGTCAAGCAGACCATGGAATCTTCAACAAGCTCTGATCTTACAGATTTGTTATTGATTAACAAGTCTAAAAACCAATCCGAAATACAATTTAAGCTGGCAAACACAAGGATTTAACACACTAAAAGGATTTCATTTTTATTTAAGCTGGCAAACACAAGGATTTAACACACTAAAAAGATTTTCAAGTACATCATGAACAGGGATTTCAAAAAGATAACCCCTAAAAACAAAGGCCATCAAAGGTCATCTTAACAGGCTCCTGTTACAAAATTAAACATGATAAAACTAAACCATCATTAACTTAAAAGGGGCTAACTGTAACCTTTAATACCCCGAAACACCTTAGAGATTCTAAATTCTAGCAATTAACTCACACGAACTGATAATTAAACTATACACGGAGAAACAGCGAGCGCGCGCACCCAATAAGACTAAGAATTTTAAGGTCAAGCAATTCGATTTCTCCCCTTGAAAAAATACGGGATAATCGAATGCAAAACATCAAAAAACAAAACCCCATCTACATCATAATCTTCATTCTTCAAATCCCATCTGCCAGAGCAGCAGGAGCTTCAAAACCCACCAAAAGAAACCTTGATGAAACTACAAACTAAGGCCTAAAAGCTTCATTATCTCACTGCTTGCATCGACAGCAACAGGGTTATTTGTCTTCTTTGTGAAAAAGCCAGGTAGAGGAAGAGAGCTGGGTGGCGGGGACGTAATAAAAGCCGATCCCGCATAAAAACCATTAACTATGTCCGTTGACTCAGTGAGTCGGACCTGAGTCGGAGCCATAACGGCTTCAGGACCCAGCCTGTTGGTTGAGAAGAAACCCAGGTCTTCACTTTTCACAGCCTCTGTGTTATGACTCCCTCTTGGAGTCTCATCCTTCTTTCCGGGCTCGATTAAATCTTCTTTGCCTCGTTTGAGAATCTTGACTTGTCCCATAACAAGGTTACTGTTGTTGTTCTTGGGTACAGCGGCGCGTGGAGGTGGGGATGAGTTGGGACTCCGTTTGCGGCGGTTGGGTGGTGCCCGGTTTGGGCGGGGGTTGTTGAGGTTAGGGTTCCGTGTGAACCTCATCCGTTGTGGTTGTGATTGTAAGGGATTTTTCAGGCAATCTTGAGGATTTACAACAAGAACTCCCATGTTATTTTTCAAGAAACAGATCGAGAAGACAAGATTTCTTAGCAATAAAATAAAGGAAACCTATAGAAATAGAGGAAGAGAGGAAACCCTACGTTGGAGTAAAACGTGGAAAGAGAGGAGCGGAGTGGGTTGGTTTTATAAGGGAGGGGAAAGGAGGATGAGACCGTGGATTGGAGGATTAGGGGGCAGTTTTTATGCCAGTCTCACTAGGGATACGTGAAAAACACGGAGCGGATTTTTTTGTTTTTTTTTACTAGAGTGGTATTTGACTTTAAATTTCAACCGAATTTTTCTAAATTTTCCTTAACGTTGCATTTCTTACTTATTATTTTTTAATGTCATCCTCAAGTTACGATAACTTTCTTTATGCAAGTGATATTTATCGTAAAAAATAATCACTGTTTACGCAGACGTTAACTCTTTCTTTCTTCATATTTAAAAAAAATTAAATTTTATTATTATTTTGATGTAAATTTTAAAAAATAAAAATAAAATGTTATTTTAATATATTTCCAAATAAAATATACTTTAAAGCCTGTTTCTTTAAAAAAAATTGTTTTATTGATAAAATACAAATTTTAAATATAAAAATAATATATTATTTTAATATATTTTTAAATAAAAAATTTTTAAAAAAACATCATCTACCCCCACCGCCTAACAAACCTTTATTTTAACAGCGTGATTTAAGGAGCGTGATGGGGGTAGCTGGGAGTGGGAATACCCCGCCAGTGCTTTGGTTGCGAGAGGCTCTGTATCTGACGTGGGTTAGATGCCACCGGTGCCATAATTATCGTCTATCTTAAATTTCAGCCCTTGTGGTTTCTCTTAACTACGATAATGCCACGAACCACTCCAACCGTTTTCTTGCTACCATGCTACTGTTGGAACTTGTGCCATTTCTCTGAGAATAAAAATAAGAATGTGTCGGGAAACGTCGTATAAACCGGTATTTTTAAAATTTTTATTTTTTTATTAAAATTTAATATAATTTATATATTTTAAATCATTTTAATATGTTGATATTAAAAATAATTTTTAAAAAATATAAAAAATTATTAATATGCATTTCAATATAAAAATTATTCGGAGGGTAATGTTGTATCATTTATTTATTTATTATTAAATTAATACCATTAACTTGTTATAGCAACAAATCCAAATTCGAAACGTTAAAAAACATTAAATTCCTCTTCTCTACTGTGAACGGAAAAAAATCCGGCCAGCCAAAATTAAAGAAAAAATATTCTCTGTACGGCCGAAATCCTTTTCGAATGTAAAGGGCAAAAAAAAGCACACCAGATGTCAACTTTATGTGTCATGCAAGCATACATAAAAGATATGCTCGGTGCGTTAAAAAGTGTGACAGTTTATGTTTTTAAATATTTTTTAAAATATATTTATGATTTTTTTAAATATTTTTTATAATTTTAATATAATTTAAAATAATGAGAGTAATTTAAACAACTTTTTTTTTATTCCAATGAATTCTCAAATATGAAAAAATCTCACCCTCCCTCCCTTTGCTTGAATTTAAAACTAACAAACGAACAATCTCCATTATCATACAGGTCAAAGCTTAAAAATAAATAAAATTAAAGATATTTACTATTTTCAAAGAAAGAAATTGATCTATAGGAGCTGCTTATGACCACAATTCACGAGAACCATGCGAGCAATCAAAATTTCTACACGGTTTGGATCTTTGAAACGCGCTTTTCACTGGGAAAATCGTGAGGAAAGTTCCTTGGTCAATGAATCATTCTGCGATGGATTTGAAAAAAAAAATGGTTATTTAAAAATGGTTATTTAATTAATTTACATGTAAAAAAAATTATGTTTTTGAATTATTTTAATGTACTAATATTAAGAATAAATTTAAAAAATAATCGCTATCATATTTTTAAATAACATTTAATATATATTTGACATGTTATAACTTGTATGGTTGTGATTTAACAAAATATATTGAAAAATATATAAATTATTGTTTTTTTTACAATTAAATTTTTTTAAAAATAGTAAAATCTATGTAAAATTATGGTATGTTTTAATAAAATAAATATTTTTAAATCTATAATTAAAATAAAATACAGAACCACCCAAGTAAATGTAGCCTCGACAACTTAGCAATGAAGCTAGCGAGGAAGCAATTAATAAGAGCGGACCACAAGATGCAAATGATCTTGGATACTTTTTTGTAATTTGAACAAATATCAATGGGCATTTTTGTAACATCGAAGAGCATTGGATCCTCGATGATGAGAGGACAGCTGGACCCGGGAATTATTATACGTGTTTCTTGTTAAATGGAATGACGTAGACGTTGGAAAAGACGTGCATGACTGATTGAGGCAGCCGACCTTTGCTTCGGCGGTCCGATTGGACCGCTCTGGGTTATTATAGACATTTGAACCGGCAGAGCTTTTTGTGTGGAGGAAGCGTTTCATTCTTTATTTTGATAAAGAGATTTGATGGAGACAAGAGAGCTTCCTGGATGGACAGATGGCACATGTCAAGGATGTGTCGAAGATGACGAAAAGTTATTTTAGTGGTCGTGATTGATTAGTGTTTTATGAGAAAAAAGTGAAAAAATAATATAAATAGTTTAGTTGTAAAAAATATAAAATAAATTTATCTTTAACATAAATATAATTTTAGAATAAATTTCTATATTTAAAAAATAATGTCTCTTTTATCATTATTATCTTCATCTTTATTATCTTAAAATAATGACCAAATATTACCATAAATATATACATTTCTTGATAATCTTACATGAATTATAAAATATTTAGCTTTTCTATTCATGTCAAAAACAATTATCTTTCCACCTATCTTGTTAATAAAATATAAAAAATAAAGTTTTCATATACATCTCTTTACATAACAATATTTACTTGAATAATATATATTTTTGTTTTTTATAATTTTTGTTTTTTTAATTTTATCTCTGAATATTAGATTTATTAAAACTTTAGTTTTATAATTTTTTTCAATTAACTTTTTATGAGACTATCCTCATTTCATTAGCGAGTTTGACAAGTGAATTCGGTTAATTTGAATTTTTTAATCAATTTTTCATTTTATTTTCTCTATTTAATATTGAATTAATCAATAATTAGACTTTGTGATTTGTTTTGATTTGCTTTCCATAAGGTTGTTTATATTTCATAATCAACCGAGATAACTTGAGTCATTTTTATCTTATTTTTAATTGATTTTTTAAAATTTTATTTATCAATACTGAATTGATTAAAATATAATTTTTATAATTTATTTTAATTTAATTCATGTTGAGTTATCATGATCTAGTATCCTAAATCACATGTTTGAAAGTTCAACCCAAGTTGAACTGAGATATTTTTTTAGATCATTTATTAAATTGATTTTGTTTTCAATTTTGTTTTTCAACATTTGTTTTACTGGACATTGAACTTTAAAATTTATTTTTATTTTATTTTATAGAGTTTTCATGGTCTTATGATCTGACATACAAATCGACATATTAACATCGGTTGACCCGGATCAATCCAACTTATTATTATCTCAATTTTCATAAAAAAAAACCTCATCCTCAAAATTTATTTTAAGTTATTCAAATTGTATTTAAACCTATTAAATTAACATGATTACACTGGTTAAATCCCATTCAAATTAAATTTTTTTACTAAAACAATACTAGTAATCATTAAATATTTTTTAATTTTTAGAAAATTATCGAATTTGCAGCGCATGCCAGTTATACAGTAATTCAACTACTTCGGGAACGAGAACCAGAACAGTATAATTAATTTTTAAACAGTTCTTTTACAATTAATTTTTTTATTGTTTCTTATTGCATACATTGAAAATCATCACAAATGATATTGAAATTTATTGAGAATTGATTGCAAAGATTCTAATCGAGTAAAAATTGAAGTCCTATTTCTTCACATTCACGTGTGGTTGGATTATTTTATTTATATCTGGGTTTTTTTTTTAAGTCTAGCATTTTGATGGTATAATAACCCAATTTATAATTTTCTCAACAACATGATATATTTCCTTAAAAACATCTTATCAAAACCAAATCCATTTCTATATTTTAAATATACAATCATAAGTGAAAGATGTATTTATAAAAAAAAAAAATTTCACAATATTTTTCATAACAATAACAACAATGCAAACTCTATAAAAACACAAATATAACTTCAAGGGGTGTAGTTTAACTGGTCAAATTCTATATTTTCTTCTTAAAGGTCACCAGTTCGAGTCTTATCAATCTCAGGGCCACTGGAGGCTTACATGATCGTTAACTTCAGGGCCCATGAAATTAGTCGACATACGTGTAAGCTGAACGAATACCGATGTTAATCTAAAAAAACACAAATATTAAAAAAAAAAGTTAAAACAAAGATATACCTCGAGATTAATATATTTTTTAATATATACATTAATTTATGTTTTAATAATGACTTGGATAGGTCCAAGTGTTCGAGGACACTTTGGACTTTGCACTTGTTGTTGATCTCGATGAATCTTTTAGCTTATCATCTCGTTATTCTTTCCATTTTCCAAGTCAAACATCTCATGCTCCGAATCACAGTAAATATAAAAATAAAATATCGAAACAAAAGGCTGAGAAATTTATTTGAAGAGGAGAGAAAAAAGAGCAGCATGGTACGAGGTCCAGCCATGGCTTCCCATCTTTCCCGGGCCTAATCACAGCTTATCCAATCCATTTCCAAAGAGGCACAGGCTTAGGTCTTGGACTGGGCACGTCCTTAATTACACTGCCAGTCTCATGAGCCCTAGGCCTAGTCTCTGAGCTGGGGTTATAATTTATTGCCATGCCAGCCCATGAAGAAACCAGGGAAGAAAATATATATTTTGAAACAAAAAAAATTAATTTTTTAAAATATAAAAACAAACAGCTCTCTGAATAATTCGAGGGAGAAAAGATTTCCGCATCGGTTTGGTTTTTATTAATTTTAAAAACTAAACCTATTTTTTTATATTTTTTAATTGAAATTATCCAGCAAATTTAAAATTGGAGTGGATTTTTATGGGTATTTCAGTCCATTTGCTCACCGCCGGCAATAGACCCACCTTCACAGTGAATTAAATGATCAAATTAGTATGATGCTTGCCAACCATGGGAGATATTTAAAAAATGAATGATCAAAGTCTTTGAGGCATAATTGCTTTTAGCATTTGGAACTACTTTATATAACGTCGAGAGACCTATCTTTTTCAGGTGCTGCATGTGTAGACATGGCCATAACTCGTCCCTTTAATTAACCACATGATTACCATTTTTAGTTAATTTAAATTCTTAATGCCCTGAATTGATTTTGGCATTGCCAAAATCTCACTAACCCCGTAATTATTGTTCCCTTGATTGTTTTTTATGAAATAATTTGAATAATCATTCTTTCATGTGTGCACTTGAGACCACTTATCTGCCATAAGTGTTTTAAAAGAATTTTTTTATATATTTTTAAATTGTTTTGATGTACTGATATTAAAAATAAATTTTAAAAAATAAAATAAAATAAAATTATTTCAATGTATTTCAAGTAAAAAATATTTTGAAAAATAACTACTACTCCAATATAAAGAATGTGCTTGGGAACACGGTGCAAACCGCGTTCTCTCAAATTTTGAAATTTTTTTTGTTTAAAATGGAATTTTTTATATTTTAAAATCGTTTTGATATGTTGATGTTAAAAATAACTTTTAAAAAATAAAAAATATATTTTAATATATTTCTAAGTAAAAAAACACTTTAAACCGTCATCACTACTCTAGTTATAAAGACATTTTTTTTTTATTATTAATGTGGGTGTCTGAGTCAGCTTGCGTGCATCTCGATTAATCTTACGGGTCATTATATTAGCAATGACGATTAAGAAATATTGTGTTAGTGATCATATAAATATTTAGTGAGTATAATATTAGTAACCACATGACTCAATCACGAGATTAAAAAAAATAAATCTCTAGCATGCTACTCTAGTTACAAAGACACTATTAATCTGTCTATTCATCGCTGCAAAGTACTTTGATTGATGCAGTGATAAATTCATCATCGCGGGCAATTGAGGTTATAAGATTCATCAATGAAACATATTTATTTAACATATAAGGTATTTCTAAAAGAAGAATCATTCATTAAAATTGACATTTTTTTTATTCCATACATGTTAATTGAAGGATTTTTTTTTATTTTGGTAAAATAAAGTATATTATAAATTATATATCAATTAAAATTAAATTCTTTTTTAGAAGATGGGAGTTGTTGCTTGCATGTACTCTTGTCAAATTAAAATAAGAGAGACACCATGGGCGTAGGTGCGTTGCTCATAAATAAGGATCTTGTAACTTGTCTTCTTATAAATGTCAATTATCGCATGTAAAAATCCTTGATCCAATACTTTGTTCTTAAAAATTATTGATTTTTTAAAATTTTAAATTAATATTTTTTAGTATTTTTTTTTTATCATTTTAATATAATAATATTAAAAATAAAAAATATTATTTTTAAATAAAAAACAACTACCATACTCCCAAAAACTCTCCATGGTGGTTCTAGCTAGTAGTTAAAGATTTATCACAATAATCAAAAGTCATTTTAACCCCAGGAACCCGCTAATAGTTAAAGATTTACCCTTTGATTTTCTAAATTTAAATATAAGAATTGGTATTTAAAAGAATTTATCAATAAATACTTCTAAATACATCATATCAATATAGAATATACCCTTTTAATATTATCCGAAAATAAAACTTAGTCTTGATTAATTCTTAATCTGATTTAAATATATCTCTTAACATTAAAAAAAATAAAATCATCTGGATGCTCATGCATAAACAAGTTCAATAATATAAAAACTCAAGCTCCAAGAGTTTATTATTATTATTATTATCAATAACCTATAACCATGCTGAATTAGACAGTATCAGACATAATAATTCAGCTAAATTCGAATCATTTTCAAGATCTAGATGTGGATCCTCAGATTAAAGAACAAGGACCCTTAGAAATTAGAATTGATTTTGTTCAAATAAAATATGAAAAACAATTAGAATTAAAAATAGAAATGGAACCCTGAAGGAGGACTTATCCGATAGGTATGATCTGTCATGACTGACTATTTTGAAGCACACCATTTACCTAACACGTGACAAGTTTTTTTTTTTTTTTTCTTTGAATTATTTTATTGTTGGATTGTCTAATAATTATTGATTTCGTGTTATTGAATTATAATTATGAAAATGACTAGCTCAGACTACTTTTAGATCAATGCCGTTTTTTTTCTACGAATCCATTCTTGTAGCGGTCGGTAATGTGGAGATGCTCACAGATAGGCTATACGAGTGCTTGAGAGTTTCGTTTAATAGTGTTTTTTTTTAATTTTAATTTTTTTTATTATTCATATTAAAAATAATTTTTTAAAAATATAAAATTATTTCAATATATTTTCAAGTAACAAAAATTTAAAAAATAACTTTCTCTTTAGTTTGCTGGTAATTTTTTTTATTTTAGTAAGGTTTTTTCGATAATGATTTAGCTAGTAACAGTGCATTCAGATCATGTGTGGAATGGAAATAAATATTTTTTTAATTAATCCAAGTAATTGAGTTAAATTGCAAATATCTTATTGTTTAGGGACCAAATGCAAATACCCAAGGAACTGTAAGGACAGATCGAGTTAACAAAGATGACAAAATTGGAAAATAAGAAAAAGTGCGGAGGAAAAGGGTTCAGTATCCAGTCGTAATCATTTTACTGTTTTTATAAATTGTGACTCCTGTCCAGAAAAAATTATTTCAACTATTATTAGTGAAAAAATATTTTATTCAAATTATATCAAATTTTTATTTTATTTTTTTATTATCAGAAAAGTGTAATTTTAGAGAACATGGGTTTTTCACAGTACATATCTCATTATTTATCCTTCCCTACATTATTGCGGATAAACTCTTCAAATGTTTTTATTTTTTTTAATTTGGTTATTAAGTTTTTTTTCCAGCTATTTAGTTTTAATTAAAGACCAATTAATTTTAATTTTTTATAGAAGGGAGAGATTAAAAGAAAATGTATCTAAATAAAAAAAAACATCAAACATGGGTGGCGTGCTATAAGTTTCAAATAAAATACACTTTGATCCTCAAATTTAAAAAATAACTCAAATTATACAATTTTGGTATCTCAATATTTTTCAAATTATATTTTGGTATAAAAGTTTTTTTATTATGTTTCAGTCCCTGATTTATAGAGGAGAAGAGGAGAGGTCAATTGATTCTAGCGATAGAGAGATAAACATGATACTGAAACAGATTTAAACCATCAAAACGAATAATTTTTATGTCAAATTGTTCATTATAACGAGGGGAGTTCATATTAGATGTTTTTTTTACCTTTAAAGTTTATGAAAAAAATATATATAAGCTTGGGTTGAATTTTTTGTTCCGGTTGCTTTTGGTTCACATGATGGTTTTTTGATTTTTTTGAGGTTATGAATAGATTTATCATAATTCTTAAAGTGTTTTAGGTCAAAAATAGATTGAAAAACGGGTTTTTAGGTAAAAAAATTAAACCTTGATATTCCTGCCACTCAGGATCTGGGCATGATTAGACAACGTATTATCTGTTCCATGTGCAACAAAAAAAATATTCAGTCGCGTGGGTCTATTAGGGTAGGCCCGTGCAGGGCCTTGACAAAATGGGCAAAGGGTTTTTTTTTTTTTCTCTTTTTTTCTTTTTTTTATATATATATATATATAAGTATTAATATTTAGATTAATATCATTCTCTTTTATTTTATTTATATATATTTTAAAATGATGCTTATTTTGTTTAGAGAATCCTTTTAATTTTATTTTTTTAACTCGATCATCATGACCATGAACTTAAACTTGATCTATTCTTGGATAATGTTTTGCAGCCATGGGAGTAATTGCGAAGGAGCACCAATGATAAACCGAAAGATAAAAAATTCTTATGGTAAGAGGAAGGGAGGAGGGACGGAGAGTGGCAATGAATAAATTGAGTTTTAAATTAATATTCCTGATTAGTATAATTTTATTTTCAAGTTTTTATGTTTTAGTGTCAGTTTGGAATTGAAATAGATATTATTTTTTAAAAGTATTTTTGTTTAGAAATTCTTTAAAATAAATTTTTAATTTATTTTGATATTAATATATTAAACAAAAAAAAAATATTACTTTAAAGTTAAAAATTTAAAAGCGTCGTGAGACTGCAATGCCAAACAAAACGAATTTAATGTGTTTAATTATATTATAATAACTACTATTCGTGCGAAATATTTGATTTGACTGAAATATTTTTAATCTTTTATTAACTTAATCAGTGTTTTTAATAACTGTTTTAATTCCTGTTTTTATTAAATTTCCTTGAGTTTTTTTTATTAACTTAATGAGTACAATATACTTTGTAATTTCAATTTATTTTCCATGTACATGGTTAATTATTACCTTCTTCGATTTTTACTGACTTACTTTCCCAATTTTTATTAGCTTAATGATTACAATAATGATCTTAATATATATTCCCCATCGATTTTTTATTAAATTAATGACCATGATAGCGATTTTAGCACCTATTTTAATTTAATTCATTTTTCAAACATAAAGTTAATTAATCATTACATTTTCTGATTTTTATTAACTCTCCTTGAAGTTTTATTAACTTAATGACCATAATAGAAATTTTAATGATTCATTTAATTCCTTCTCCATATATAAATACCCTTTTCCAATTTCTATGAACTTAATGGCTACAGAATTTTTAATATCTATTTCCATTTTGAATTTTTATTAACTCGATAAATCAGACGAAGTGAAATCCAGCCAGGCTCGTTTGCTTTTGCCAGGCATGTCGTGTCTATTGGTTTAGAGGAAAGTTGAACAGAGGTCAGGTTTTTTTTTTAAAAAAAAAACAATTAATGCAAAATTAACATTAAAAATAATATTTTAAAAATATCCCCGCCTTTCTTTTCTCTAAAAAACCCTAAAAAATAACTCTGTTTTTACCAAAATCCCCACAGTTCAAGGTGTAGAATAAAAATATATAAATTAATATTAAAAAAATAATTTATGTTGCAAAAATAATTTCTTAATTAAGAAAAACATAATTATGATTATCAATTTAATTCGCTTTCACAAGTATCACAAAAAATATAATTGAATTTAATTATATAATTTAGTATTTTATTCCAAACATAAGAATTATAATTCAAATATTCTTATAAATTAAATTAAATTAAATTTAATGAAATGTGAAACAAGGAGACGTTGCCACTTGGAAAGTTAGAGCGTGTTTGATAGTGTGGTAGTGGTTGCTTTTTAAATAGTTTTTCATGCTGAAATACATGCCAATGATTTTTTTTATTTTTTAAAAATTATTTTTGATATCAGCACATCAAAACGATCCAAAAAATACAAACTACACTCAATTTTAACAAAAATAAAAAATTTAAAATTTGATCAAATACAAGTTTAACTGTATAGCAAAACAATCTCTTAAAAAAATATTACACAAATCTATACAGAAATGCGAGAAAACGAAAGGCCAAACGACTGAAAACGAAATCAAAGGGAAGAATTATTATAATCGAAGTCATGTGATGATTAAGTTGTGCCAACAGATTTCAAGTTGACATTTTCTTCAAATCAAATCAAATCAAATTAAATTGGAAAAATAAAATAAAAAAATTGAACAGGACACCTAAACCAATCAAAGCCTACTTGCTAGGCCATTGCAAAATATTTCCAATCAAAATCCTGATTCTATTTTCGATAAATTAAAATGGGTGTCCATCATTAATTATGAGATTGATTCTTACAAAAAAAAAAAAAAAAAAAGAGAAAAAAAAAACTTCAACCGACAAAAATTATTATACAAGTTTCAAGTTGTTATACGATCATTTCAAAATCTTATAAGGTGTGGTCTAATCCAACAAATTAATTTGATGATATGTTAAATTAAAATTTAATTTAAATTGGATTATCATTTTTATTTATTTTTAAAAATTCTTGATAAACATGAATTAATTTATCTTATACACGCCTCGAACATTAAATTAGATTAAATATCAGATCTTATAAACATGCTAATTTAAAAAAGGATTTAAAAATTTAAAATGAAAAAAAGACATTTTAATTTTCATTAGCAAATTTTAATGAGTGCTTGGAGGTGTGGTATAAAATATTTTTTATATAAAAATTTAAAAATTAACTCTTTTTCTTTATTTTTTTACATATTAACATTAAAATCATAAAAAATTATTAGAAAAAATCAGCTAAACACAAATTTAAATATACCCAAACATAATTTGATCAAATAAAAACAAACGGTGCCGCTGATTCAGGGCAAATGGGTTTTAACATGAGAAACTCCAAAATGCAAAAAACAAATTGGAATTTACCTGTCTTCCATGCTAGGAGGTAACTGGGCTCTTGCAGGCAACAGCTTTTTGTCATAAACAATTTTGTTATTTACTATTTCCCCCCCACGACTGCCCACATGATTGTGGTGTAGTGGCCCCCACTTAATGACTTAAAAACATAAATAGCTTTTTTCTGCCTCCTTTTTGTTCCCTTTTCTCTCCCCTTTAAACATGGAGTAACAGTTGTAAAAGAAAATAAAAAAAGAATTAAAAAATATTCAGGAAAAGAAAAGGCAAGTCCAAGAACTAGGAGAAGATCCAAACCAAAGTTTTAACGATATACACTCCCTTCCCATGATGTTCCACCACTTGCAAGTTTGTAACTTCTCTTTCTGTGAGTCTGTCTTTTTTCAACCTAGCGGGCTACGGAACAGAAGTCCTAACATATCTCTGTCTTCATGTGTTATTTGCACTTAGAAACAAACAAACAATGAAGCTTCTTCATCTTGTTCTTGTTCCTCAAACAGTTCCCATTTGGTTTTTTCATTTGTGTCTCGTAGTAGTTCATGCCATACAAGAAGACCCACCTGTCCCTTCACCATCTCCCTCTCTCATTTCTCCTATTTCAACTTCAATGGCTGCCTTCTCTCCAGGTACTTGAAAGGGCCCTTTTTGTTTTTTCAAAAGAAATGATTTTGTGGTGGTTTAAGTTGTTTCAAAGATTCAAACTTTCCGTTTCAAATATAAATAAAGGACTGCAAAATCTAGTGCATTCATGACTTCACGCTACACGTAACAAAGAGTTTAGCTCTTTGGGATGATCCCATCTCTCTGCACATTGTTGATAAAGTCTCAAGATTTAGTTTTTATGGTTCTTTCCTTTTTGTAAAAGCTTGATAAGCTAAAAAGTCTGCTTCTTTGTATAATTTGACCAGGGGTTGAATCGGAAATGGGAACCAAAGACCACCACCAGCATGATGACCTCCCCAGGAAAATAATCTTGTTGCTCATTGTTGCTTGTTGCATACTTGTTATCATCCTTCTTTCTTTGTTTTCTTGTTTCATTTACTATAAGAAGTCCTCACAAAAGAAAAAAGCTACTCGGTGTTCAGGTACTTCGGTTTCTTTTTACCAACACCCCATCTCTAGTTTACTTCAACATTTATGGTTGTTGTTGTGCTTTATGTTAATAATTCTTTGGTTTGTTTTGCTTTGATGTGAAGATGTGGAGAAAGGGCTTTCATTGGCACCATTTTTGGGCAAATTCAGTTCCTTGAAAATGGTTAGTAATAGGGGATCTGTTTCATTAATTGAGTATAAGATACTAGAGAAAGGAACAAACAATTTTGGCGATGATAAATTGTTGGGAAAGGGAGGATTTGGACGTGTATATAAGGCTGTAATGGAAGATGACTCAAGTGCTGCAGTCAAGAAACTAGACTGCGCATCTGACGATGCGCAGAGAGAATTTCAGGTATCATCAATTTTCTGGTAGAGTTGATCGCATCATTTTCTTTTTTTAGCTTTGCTTTTTCTTGATGGCGATTTATTATTCATTGGAATTGCAGAATGAGGTGGATTTGTTAAGCAAATTTCACCATCCAAATATAATTTCTATTGTGGGTTTTAGTGTTCATGAGGAGATGGGGTTCATTATTTATGAGTTAATGCCAAATGGGTGCCTTGAAGATCTACTGCATGGTAAAATATCTGTCTCATTTTTTAACCAGGGTTTACTGTGTCATGGTAGATGAGTTTTGGGGTTTTGAAATAGAGAAGTGTTAATATATTTCTCTCTTTTTTTTCCTGGATTTTCTTTGATTCTTTAGGACCTTCTCGTGGATCTTCACTAAATTGGCATTTAAGGTTGAAAATTGCTCTTGATACAGCAAGGTGAGATTTTATCTTTTCTGTAGATTTTTAAATTTCTTTTGCTTGTTTGCTTTTGATTCTCTGAGTATTTATTTATTTCAACTTGTTGACTATAGAGGATTAGAATATCTGCATGAATTCTGCAAGCCAGCAGTGATCCATAGAGATCTGAAATCATCGAATATTCTTTTGGACGCCAACTTCAATGCCAAGGTAAAAATGTATAAGATTTTTGAGTTTTTGTTAAATCAATTCAACTTTCAATTATTTCAATCTCTCTCTCTCTCAACTTGTGTTTGAATTCAGCTGTCAGATTTTGGTCTTGCTGTAGCTGATAGCTCTCATAACAAGAAAAAGCTCAAGCTTTCAGGCACTGTGGGTTATGTAGCCCCAGAGTATATGTTAGATGGTATGCTAACTGAACTGGTTATATTTTGACATCAGTAGTTTTGACTCGTTAGCTAGATGATGGAGTTGAGTTGAGAAGCCACTTTTTTTATATATATAAGAACTAGTTTAGTGTAGGTGAATTGAGGGAGAAGACTGATGCATTTTGCATGAATTCACGAGCTTAGAAGTAATGAATCTCGGATAGCATGGTCAAAGCATCTCTAAATTATGCATTTCCTATCGAAGAATTTTTTGGTCAAAGTGTAAAATACTATTGTGTGTTTTGGCTTTCACAATCTATAACACTTGAATATTCTGTGGTCAGCCCTTTATTTTGGAGATGATGTGGCTAAGAGTATGACACACTCAAGGTTCATCAACCAAATAATTCTTTTAAGGATGCCATTAACAGAGCAAATCACATGACAATCGATGAAAAAAAATGTCAGCGAAATGCAAATGACTGAAATCACATTGTGTTAGCTTTGCATTTTGCCATTTTCTCTTCCCTTATCAACAATTACTTTTTGAAATATTGTAGGTGAATTGACGGATAAGAGTGATGTCTATGCTTTTGGAGTTGTGCTTCTAGAGCTTCTATTAGGAAGAAGGCCTGTAGAAAAACTGACACCAGCTCATTGCCAATCTATAGTAACATGGGTATGTTAACTCCATATCCAAAAAATTAATGTCTTTTGAGAGGCAATAAAGCAAGATTTCGATAACTATATTTAATGCTCTAGCTATTTTAAATGCAGGCCATGCCTCAGCTCACTAACAGAGCTGTACTTCCAACCATTGTGGATCCTGTGATCAGAGATTCAGTAGATGAGAAGTACTTGTTCCAGGTTTGTGAACCATAAAAACCATAGTTTACTTCTCCAATTGAATTTGTACAGTCTAGAAGTTTGAGGTCAACTCCAAGTTGACTGTTGACTATTGACTAATGCAAACCAACCCTGAAGAAGATTTTTTCCTTAAAATAATAAATCTGGATTGGTTGGTAGTTGTGAGTGGGCACAACAAAAAATTTGCCTTTGGTGAGGTTTAGTCAGAGGTTATATCGATCTATTCTGCCCTAAATGTTATCATCAGCAAGTTAGGAGAGAAAATGATTGTTGAACTAAGAAGCTCGTGGGTGAGTGCTGAGTGCATTTGCCTTGAGTTAGGCGATGCTTAGGTGATTTTAGGGTTGATGTGGAGTTGGTATTTGCGAATTTGCTTGAGTTGGCTAATTGGATAGCAATATCTGCAGGTTGCAGCAGTAGCCGTGTTGTGTATTCAACCAGAGCCAAGTTACCGCCCTCTCATAACAGATGTTGTGCACTCCCTCGTCCCATTAGTTCCTCTTGAGCTTGGAGGGACACTAAGAGTTCCACAGCCTACAACTCCCAGAGGTCAACGACAAGGCCCATCAAAGAAACTGTTTTTGGATGGTGCTGCCTCTGCTTCAGTTTTGTATTAGATGAATCATCGATCCACTGCGCTTTCTGAGTTTCTTATGTGCATATTTTGATGTATCATAGATAATTCATATCTTTGGTTATTTCGGTCAAGAAGGTTGATATAGATGGATTTGAAGAGCATCGGGATCTTCACCACATTTGTAAATTGAAGCAAAGTTTATAGAATCAGTAAAATAGCACTCCCAAAATTTATTTCTGCGCATCAAGCTCATTGTCAATCTCATGGCCATGCACATAATCAGTCATTTTTACAGCAACTTCAGAGAATCTGTAAAATAGCATTTTCTATCTCTTGGAGTTTTATTGATCTTTTGGGTGTCAAGGCATCAGCAGAGAGCTCTGCTCTGTGCTGCAATTCTTTTCTGTCCTTCCCTAATAAAGGTGGAAGCGATCGCCAAAAGGAGAATGTCTTGAGAAGAGAAGAAACTGATACCATGACCAGTGAAAATATAGCTTAGCCCCAGCTGGGATGTAATAAATAGCCTCAATCAAAACTCGGTTTGCATGGATTTGTTTCAGTCAAATACCAGTGAACATTATTACAAAACTTCCGTAAAATAATATCAACTCAGTAAAACAGTTTAGTGATAAATTTTTTTGCTTGTTGGTTATAATGCCTGTTCATCATTCTTTCAACTGACATTGTGGTAGGAGTCAATAATTGCATCAGCAAGGTATTCACATTTGGCCAAAGACAGTCCAGCCAAGGATATTCTTCCATCCTTCGTCATATAAACATGCCACTTGTTGGTCATATTATCGCTCTGATCAGACGAGAAGAGAAACACAAAAGATCAGAAGTTAGGGAAACAATGCTGCATGGTACACAGAAGAGAAGTTTAATAATTGAATAGCTTAAGCAATTGCAGCAGTGTGAAGAACAGACTGGCAGCAAATGTTTTATGATAACCACCGATTTAATGATGACAAATGGAGAAGTCTGAGGTTCATAGGGGAGAAATGAGAGAGAACAAATTCACCCGTGACTATAAAATAAGAAGAAATGTAGAAAAACATGAAGATGATGAAAGTTTTTTTAATGATTCTACCAAAAGAAGCACACGAGATCCAGAACTTGATAAAGATTTGAGGAACAATTACCTGAGCTTTGTTCAAGCCAGTGAAGGAAAACATGCCAATCTGCTTCAGTATAAAAGACCAATCTTTCCCACTCTTATCTTTTGCAGAGAGACTGTCAAATAGCTTCTGTCTCACATTTTTTATCCTCCCAGCCATCATTTCCATCTCTGCCTTCCATTCATTGAAAAGAGCTGGATCCCCAACAACATTAGCAACAATTCTAGCCCCATGAACAGGAGGATTTGAGTACATTGGTCGGGCAATCCTTTTCAGTTGGCTCTTAACCCTGAAAATTAAGGTAAAGAAAAAAACATGATTTAAACAGGTAATATAATGTGAGAGCTATCAAATTGGTGGTTTAGCAACTTGTTCGCAGGACACCTTTGACAGCACCAGCCTGACCTCAATTACAACAAAATTGACAAAAGGAGACCCGATAATAAGAAGCAAAAGGCTTAAATATGCAGTCCATTTCTTCCATACCACAATTTAGGATACAAAATCTATGTCCTCACGTAGTAGATTCAACAGAAAAGGGCATGGCATCTCATTCATTTTTCAGTGGAAAGAAAAGGAAACCAGCAGTTTAAAATAGCACGTATTATATAGTAAATCAGTTTATCACACCTTGCTGCTGCATCAGCTGATGAGCAGACAACATTAATCGCCCCAATTCTTTCGGCATACAAACCCAAATTTTTGCTGTATGACTGAGCAACCAGAAGCTCCATACCACGTGCAGCGAACAACCTCACTGATGATGCATCTGCATCAAGGCTTCCACTAGCAAATCCCTAATAGTACATTGAAAATTTCAAATTAAATATCATTGCCCAAACAGTATTCTAAATTCTTGAGAAAGTTTCAGCAACAAACTACAATAAATATTCTACAGTTCACACAGGCACCATCTTTGGTTCAGCAGGAAAAAAATTGATAGTGCAAATGTTATTCAGATCAGATTTAAACCATTGTATACCTGGTAAGCAACATCAAAAAATGGAATATGGTTCTTTTCTTGAATGACATCAGCAATTTTCTCCCATTGTTCAGGGGTTGGATCAATACCAGTTGGGTTGTGAGCACAGCCATGTAGCAACACAAATGATCCCTCAGGGGCTGCCTGTAATGAAAAAAATAGCACGAGTTAGAGAAATGATTCAGTCTGAAACCGGGGTTATAATGAAAGACCACCTCTCTCCCTCTCTGAATTGTCATACCAAGCACCAATAGTGTAATATTCAATCATGTGCCTGAACACTGACCAACCCTAGAGGGAGGGAGGGAGGGAGTGCGCGTAAGACAGGTAGGATAGTATACTAGTACAAATTGTAGTGAATAGCACAAAAGAGGAGCTGAAAGATTTAACAGCATGGTGTGTTTAGCTTGGGCATCGATTCTAATGATTCAAAACAATTTGGTGGGAATTTTTGAGCGCAGCATAACTACTCCAGACCTAACCTTTATGTCCGATATCATCCCCTCAAAATCCAAGCCAACTGTTTTGGGATCATAGTATCGGTACTCTGACCATGGAACTCTTGCATCATTGAAAATATTCTTGTGATTACCTGCAAAACAAGTTTGTTGGCCATTAAAATTGATATTAATTAGATGAATCGTACAAAAAGCACAAGGAAGTGACATATCAAACCCCAAGTAGGAGACGATATCAGAACTTGTGCTCCAGGAAAATATCGCTCAATGAGAGCTGCAGCTAATCGAAGAGAACCGGTGCCTGAGAGACCTTGAACAGTTGCAACCTGGAAATTTTATACAAATCGATATCTAGTTTATTATCAACGTATTATTATGTTTCAGTAATATCTTTGAGGCAGGGATAAAAAATTAAACTCCTCTCAGAAGAGAAAAAAAGCTTATGTCCTCAACATACTCTTTGTTGCTCTATCACTTGGTTGTCTGCTCCGAATAGTAACTCTGCAGTCACCTTATTGAATGCAGCCAAACCTTCGATTGGGAGATACTACATAAAAATGATCTACGTCAGGTGAGTTGAAGAAAATATGGAGATAAAAAACGCTGGTCACTCTTACAATTGAATATATTAAGATACCTCTTTGTTTTCTCCCCTCTCCAGCATAAGATTCTCAGCCTAGAAAATGAAAATCAATTCCAGATTTGCCATATCAATTGCTGCTGCTTATAAGTAAAAAAGGTCCAAAGCTAGACTGCCATTAAAGAAATATATACCAAGTAGACTGAGAAAGTGCACTAACCTTCTTAACAACATCAAGCACATAAGGCTGTAACTCTTCAGTTCGGTAGGCCCCAACTCCAAGGTTGAGCTTCTTTACATCTATGTCTGCTCTAAAAGCTTCAGAAACACCGAGGATAGGATCAGGGGGGGCCATAGCAATACCCTCGAAACGGGATACATTCACTGCAACAGTCATAGATATCCGGCCAAATGACTGCAAATCAGAAACAGCAAACCCACATCTCAAAACTAAAACATATCAAGCTCGAATCCACCGAAGTATGCATGTTAAGTTCAAATCAAATCATATCAAAATCTTCAAAAGACAAGAAGCATGCACTGGTAAAAAAACCCATGATTTCAACAAATACGTGATTAAACGACAAAGCCTCCATCTTTTACACTTCTAAACTAACATAGCTGCTGCTTCAGATAAAATCACGAATCCTCCACCAATTACAAAACATAGGATCAAGCAAACAAGAATTCAATAAAAAAACCAAGCACCCAACAATACAAGAATTAACATTCATACCTTTTTCTTGATAGAGGGATTGCCTTTCTCCTTGTTAAACAATGTACTCACACTACCACTTCCAAGCCTCATCTTTCCCTGTCCAAAACCACAATTAAAATTCCTGATCCACACCATAAAAATCCGTTTGGCTGCCAAGAAAATAACAAAATACAAACTTTTGAATTTTAACGTCTACTTTCATAGTCTATTTTATTTGATTTGCCACATTTTCCCTATAACCAAACAGAAAACTTAGAAAACTGATGTCCCAGAAGAGAAAAACAGTAGAAAGTGGCGATTAAAGTGGGAAATATAGCTACCTTGAGAGTTTCTTGCACAGAAAGTGTAGCAGAAGGAGTAGCAGAAGCTAAAGAAATCATTGTTGAAGCCATCTGAAAAACAAAAATCACACTGCTCAATGGTGAGATTTCTAAGGAATGATTTTGATAAAATCAAACAGCCAATTGTGCGATGTACAAGTATTTAAGTGATTGGATATGACAGAACTGTAAATGGTGTTTAAAATATAGATGGGTTTATTAAAGAAAATGAAACCTTGAAAAACCGTTGGCTATAGATACTGGAGTTGTTCTGTGGTAATGTTCGTAATCAAGTAGTAGTACTGTCAAATGTGTCGAAGATTTGAGTGCATGCTTTGATATGTAATGATGGCGTACATTTAAGGGTAAATTAATCCAAGGATATTTATAAAACTCCGACTGAGTCTACCGACTCTAAGATCCAATCAATTCAAGATCTCAATTAATTAATTCGGGTTCAAAATAATAAAACTGACATGATCTAATTAGATCAAAACTCAGATTGATTAAACTAAAAAACAGAGTTCATCTTGTTTCAAATAATTTATTGTTAAAATATTATTATTTTAATATTTTTTTATCCAAACCCTAGTTTTGATTTGCCTCAAATCAAGTATAATAACTATGTTTTTAGACCGAAAATATTTAAGAGAATTGTAATAGTTGGTTTTTAAAATATTTTTCATTTGAAAATATAGTAAATTTTTTTTAATTTTTTTTTAATATCAAACACATCAAAATAATTTAAAAATATATAAAAAATAATTTTAAATAAAAAAATTTAAATTTTACCCTTTGGAAAACAATACAAAACAAGGGCTTAGTTTTCACATCTCAATTAAATTTTAAAGATAATATCTATATATCCGAACGTAACATTTGACCCACCAATGGTCAAGGATTTGAGTGCATGCTTCGATATGTAAGGATGACATAATAATTTAGCCGTAATCTTTTTTTTTTTTAAAAAAAATAATTACAAAATTCTTGAGGTAATTTGTCTGCATCTTAATCAAAATTTTAAAAATAGTGGCCGTGTATCTGACTACTAAAGTATTCATAAAAGATTTTGGTAGCGTCGAAGATAAAAGATATGATTTATCATGTTTATAAGAACATAAAAATAATAAATCAATATAACATAAAGATGGTAACTAACGAGAGTCTAACACAAAGCTATCCAATATAAATCACGTGACGTGTAATTTACAAAAAAAAGCAACTTATGAGTTACAAGATAAACGTTGTTTTTATATTTTAAAAATATTTTAAAAACAATTAAATTTTTTTTTTTTCAACTATTTTTTTTATAATTTCAGATCATTTTGATGTGTTAATGTTAAGAATGATTTTTTAAAAAAATAAAAAAATATTATTTTAATATATTTCAAAGCAAAAAATACTTTAAAAAATAAACACTACCATTCTTCTAAACACCCATGCAGAATCTATTTTTTAAAAAACCTGAGATGAGTTGATTTAATAACTTGAAAACCGAATAGATTTGGGTTAAAAACAAATTAAAAAAAAATACAACTAATCCAATAAAAATCCAGATTGACCTACTCACCTGCCCCTCTAAATCCAACTACCAACATATTTATTTATTTTTATTAAAATAATATTATTTTAATTAAGTTTTTTCATATTTTTTTGTTGGGTCATTGTTGTGGATTTATAGATGAAGTCTTTTCATTTTAATTTTTTTTTTTAAAATATTTTTTGGGAACTCACCTGTGATCCGACCCCACTAGAAATAGGTGTTGGACATCCACCAGTGCTGAAATAGGATAATTTTATTAGGTCTTCATGGGAGGCCACACAAGAAAATAATCTCTCGTAAAGTAAAAATAGGAGAAAGGAACTTGAATGCAACCCTACCACAGGAGACAAACGGTCGCAATTATAGACTGTTGATAAAAAGTTGTGGTCAATCTTTCTGCCCTTGTGACTGGTGGGGAGCTCATTTACTTCAGAAAGCCATTTGTCAGCAGATTAGTGGCTGGGGTTTACTAAATGGGCCCTATCTGGCCCATGGGCCCGTTCAGTTAAAAATGTTTTGACACTGACAAATGTACTACCCTCTGGTCTCTTTACCCATATTCAGCGGCTTCAGTTAATCTTGCAGGAGACCAGCTAACCGGCTAGCCGATTATGCTTGTCAACTTCAAAATACATATGAGAGGGCCAATTGCAGTTAAAATTTATTGCTTTTTAAAATATATATTAAAAAAATATTTTTTATTTTTTAAAACTTATTTTTAATATTAACACATCTAGATATAAAAAAATATAATAATTTAAAGAAAAAAATTAAATAAAAAAATTTCAATTTTTTTTTAAAATACTTTCAAAATGCAAAAATAAATAAACAATAGCATAAGCATAAACATGCATAGTCTTGTCCGTAATGTCAGGCTAGTAAAATTAATGGCAAGAATACACCATCACATAAACGAAGAATATAAAACGACAGGAATCCTGAGCAAACCCCATTCCCCTTGTGTGGATTTCAATGAACAGAAAAGATTGAACACTGAATGCACGAGTATAAAATTGCAGTGCCAAGAAAAGAAAGGCAGCAAAAATGATCAGCATCCATATCTGCGAACATCCTGTGACAATTTTGTTTGTTGAGAGAGTTGCATTCCAATAATTAACAAAGGCCATGGCTATGCAATGTCAGATGGTTCATGGCTTCATGCCATCTAAAAATTGAGTAAGATGAAAAAAGAACACCCAATTTGGAGATGGGCAAAATGTTCATTAACAAGACGAAGCACTATATGCAATCCCCCAAATACAATGAGAAGATTACATTCATGATCATGAAAAAAAGAAGCTATATCATACTTGAATTATCTTCAAGACTCCATTATTAAGGGGATTGCGTTTATAGAAGATTGATCACATACTATGATCAGAATCAGAAAATTGTAAAAGAGATTTTGTTTAAAAATCAAATGAAATGAAAAGACCATGATTTTAGAAATGAAAATCAAGCTGGAAGTAAGACTTGAGAACATTTTACAAAAGAAATCAAGCTGAAAATCAACAAAGGATTCTATTTTAAGCATGTAAACATTGAATAGAAACAGAAAAATAATTTCAAATCGACCTAATAAAACAGCTATTAATTAGACTAACTAATGCATCCAACCAATTAAAGTATTAAACAAAGCCAAGCCACTCAAACTAGCTTCTACCATAGTTGGTACGCAGAAGAAAACTACAATAACTTGGATAATAAATCTTAGAAAACAGCAATGACAAAGCACCCTAATGATAACCAGATCATAAAAAACAGCAAATCAAACACAATCAAAATGCATACAAAAAACTTGCGGGTTTCATCAAATTGAGAATTAATCAAAAGTCAACACTTCAAACATAGCAAGATTTCTCAAGTGGGACTCTCATGAGTTCCTTAAAAGCAATATCAACTACAATTCTCTCCTCAGTGATTTCTCCAACTAATTAAAACCAAAAAAACACTAACAAAAACCCAATATTCCAAGTACCCAAAACACCTCAGAATCCAAGCTTAGTCCTTCTCCAGTGCCTGCGCTTGGCGTTGTACCTAAAGAAAACACAAAAAACCCCACATTCAATAACTTCAAAACCTTCTTACTTTGTTTCATTTCCTTTTCTTTTCTTCAAAACAAACAGCGAAACAAAGAAAAGAAAAAACACCTGATAGTGTTGTCTGTTCTCATGCGAATCCAATGAGGGATAGGCCTGTTTTGCCTCATCTTCTTTGCTAGTTTCTTCTTGATCCTAAATGTCTTGTGTGACGGCTACACAAATAGAAACACCAAGAACCCATGTCAATAATCAACAAAAGAGTTTCGATTCAATCAAGACAGGATCTATCTAGACAGGAAGAGGGTTACCATTTTTGCTTGCTTCTGATCCGCTTCTGCTGCTGCTTGGTCTTTGTCAGCGAAAACACTGAGAGGAGAAACCCTAGAACTTAAAAGTCTTGATACTAGGGTTTTTTATACATGGATTTATTGAAGGTTGTGGGTTACCCAGAGGTGAAGGATAGACATTTTTTAAGAGTCTGGGCCTTGGATGTTTAAGTGGGTGCCCAAAGTCTGATACTTGGGCTGAGCCCATTCATTGTTTAGAAAAAATGGCCTAGGCAACACACACACACACACACACACACACACACACACACACACACACACACACACACACACACACACAACACTTTGTTTGTTTCATAGTAATTTTGATAAAAAATGAAAAAGAAAAGAAAAGTTTCGGAGAATTAATAATATTCGGTTCCAATTAAAGCTCTAATTATATTTTTGGTATTTTTCATTAATTTATTTTTTTTAAAATAAGAAAAAAATCTCAAATTTTGAATGGAAAAATAACATCAAATATATAAATATCCAAGTAAAACAATATAAACACATAAATTTAAACATACAATTTAATTAGCAACCATATTAAAAGAAAAAAATAGAAAAATAAATAAAGGATTTAACAAATTGGATGAAATATAATGCTATCAGTTTGTGGTTTTCTACTCAACTTTATAGAAACAAAAAATTAAAATCAAACCAGAAACCTGAAAAATCTAATCAAATTTGGTTTGAAAAATTCAAAATAAAAAAACCAAAATAAAATAAAATTAGAACAATGGTTGTTCTTTTAAAAAAGAGCTTTGATGTTTTTTTTTTTAAAGTTTTAACAAACTACACATTGATGAACCATATGTCATTTATTGGAAAAATTCAGGGTATCTTTGTAGATTAAAAATTCAGGATCCATGTTTTTAAATAAAAAAAATTATTTTAGACTTATTTTCACCTTAAAACAGATAAAAAACATCATATAAACCTCAGTAAAGATATTTTTAATCCTAAATCAATTCATAAATCTAAAATTAAACTGAATCAAAATAAAATTCATGATCCTGTCTTTTTTTTTAACATGTTTAAAGGGAAAAAAAATCATATTTATTAAACTAACTCTAAGATAAACTTCTTAACACTGAGTTCAATTTTTTTAATTATGGAAATATAATTAGTTAAATATGTGCTCTCTATTTTTATTTTTTTCAGTAAGTTTCTCTCTCCTATATTAATATTTACTAACTGAAATTAAAATGCGAGAAAAATAAAACTTTGGACTAAAACACAAAAACCCTAAACAATAAGAGCTAAAAAATGTATAATTTGAAACTTGAGGGATGGAATTGAAGTTTTCAAAGCCTTGTGATAAAACAACTCTATTTTTTTTTTAAAATTTCGGTCCTTTTTCAATCTTCCGCTCAACAATAACCTAAAATACTATTTTGTGAGATAAATCCTTAGTTTAACGTCATAATATTCTATGATACGTAGGATAGGCAGGAGCATGGTTCTTTAGTTTAATGTTGAAATATTATATGACATGTGGGATAAGCAGGGGCATGCAAATTAAAATAAACCCCAACACATAAACCAGCATATTTTACAAGGATTAAATTAAAAAAAATAAAGTTTAGTAACTAAAGCGCACACAAAAAATAAATTCAAGGAGCAAATAAATTTCATAAGAATTTTTTTTTCCCCAGATACAATCGTGTTTAGACAGTTTTTTGATGAAAAAAACATCTTTTCATATAAAAAAAACACATTATTATGAAAAATAATTTGACCCAGTATACTTTCCATATAAATTAAGTAAAAAATTGCTTATGAGATAGAAACCTATGATCTATGGTCCATGTAATCGGTGGGTGGCAGCAATCCAATGAGCATGAATTTTAACAGAAGATAAACTCCTCGTCACAGAATTTTTTTTTCCCATAAAAACACATAATTCGGACAAGCCAACCATAGTTTATCTCATGATTCGTATTGATTTTTCTGTTTTGAACTGAAACTAAATCGTAGCATTGCCTACACAGGCATGCTTGAATGCTCATTTTCCCTTCCTGTCCATCACCATCATCATCGAATCACTACCTTCTCTTTGAAGGACAACAGATAAATTATATCTTGTACAAAAAGAAATTCAGACCGAGTCTTCTGATCAGCGAACAAACGGGACGAGGAAGTACTCAGCATAGAATAACTGTAATAACATAGGAATAACCAATGAAGCGGTTAAACATGTTTCATGTAATTAAGATGGAAATTCTATATGATTTGACTTGCCTTCCAGATGAACATGTAGAAGGAAGTTATGGAATCTTTGCTGGTAAGATCGACCGATCGTGCTCGAAGCCACAGAATGAAAGCTAGAGCACCATGGCCTAATATCTGAATCAAAACCAATTTTAGCAAGCAAAAACGATTGTAGAAGACTAGATAAACAGGAATGTTGGCTTGCAGGGATATTATATGATACATACTGTGATGAACTTGGTTGGTAGGAATGTAGACGAAGCTCCTACAACCACAGCAGCTCCATATGCTATTAGCAGCATGTTAACACAGAGCCAAAAGACCTGGAAAGATGAGCAAAATATGCGTCAGGCCTTTGACGTATATGAGATCTTATCCTTCTACTCCATCTTGCAGGAAGCAAACAAAGCATAGAAATGTTACAATATTAAGTGATTAGTTTGCTTACTCTTTCTTGCCCTAAGCTGATACTGAAGGATTGAATGCCATAATCTCGGTCGCCATCAACGTCAGGTATATCCTATTGAAATGCTAGAAAGACATTAATTAGTAATCATCATGATTATAGGTTTATTTCTTGAACATCTTTAGTCATCTACAGTAGCCGCATAGCCTCAATTATGGCTCAGCCGGCTCAATTCAGACTGCAAATCGGATTTAACTTTGATGTTTACGTACTTTGGTACTGTTGTATTTAAAATAAAGTAATAATTAATTGCCTTACAAGGTCCGTTATGGTTGTGGGTTTACCTTGAATAGGGCAATGACAGCAGAAAAGAAGCACATGAAAGCAGTTGCAAACACCAATGATCTTGTCACAACTGTTGTTTTGCCAAGAACAAATTTCTGCAAAGTACGATCGATTTGGTTGAGTCAATCAAGGAAGCAAGAAGAAATCCTGGGTGATAGAATTGTCATACAAAGCAATAGACTTTCAAATCTTGATCATAGACTGAGGTATCGGTGGCTCAGTGAACTACAAGCTCAAGAATTTCTGTTTACCTGCATGTGTACAAAGAAAGCGAGTTGAACGACAATAGCCCTCACGATCATGATGCAAGTTGCAGCAAGAAATGCTTGCTTCTTCCATCTGAGAAAAGGAAGCTACAAAGAAACAGAGATTTTCAGCATGTCATGCTATAATCCTTCCAAGTCTTTCAGATCATTTAGATAGTAGAATATTACAAAACTGTTGATGTAAGGTTGGTAAGGAACTTACTTCTATAGAATACACACTCCCGAGCACACAACTTACGAGTAGGGCAGAAAATAGTAGTGGGGATTGAAACATGATTCCCATTGCAAAACTCTGATAAATGAAATCAAACAATCAACATAGGAGGCAAATTAATCAGCAGACTGACATACAAATCCTTCTTTCTTCTCTGCTGCTGTGTCTTAACAAGTAATCCTACTTACTGCCAACAAAGATGCCGAAACAATTGCGACACCAGTTCCCATTGAGAAATCGCCAGAAGCAAGTGGGAGATAAGGTTTGTTTACCTGAGAACATAAAAGCAGTAAAAAATTAAGCCAAGAACACAGCATTGGCAGGCAGTGGCGGTAACGTTAATTGAAACAACTGTACCTCATCAAGAAGGAACCCATGCCGTAACCAAAATTAATTCATATACCATGCATTTAGTAGAAGATAAATTGCTGCAGAGATCATACAAATCGATAATTTAAGCCACGTGAATACATACCTTGTCTATTTCAACATCAAATAATTGATTCAACCCCACCACGTAAATGTTCATCAACACCGATGGCACCAATGCCTGAGTTGTCAAAAGAATTCTTTAGTATTGGAGCTAAAATCCCATCAGAGGCAATTATTGGTCTTCTTGTCCGAAACTTACCTTCAGCAATCCCATAAAAAATGTGGGAGACAGTTCAGATATTGTTTCTACTGGTAGAAGAGAAACTGATGTTATCCCTATAAGCTGCAACAAAAAAAGGAAGAGAAAAAAGAAAAGAAAAGAGAAAACTTAAATTAGCCCAGGTTCACTGACTTGTTTCTATCAGAAACATTGATTTTATGTCAAGAAAGTGTAAAACATGAGACTCACAGTGCCAATCACAGTATGAGGACGAGAAAACTGATAGAACGAATGTAACAGGTGGAATACAGTGTCCTTAAAACTCGAGGAAACATTGTCGTTCTCAGGGTTTGTCGAAATTCTATCCTGTAAAGTGACAAGAACACTGTGCTCTCTGTATCCTTTGCAAGTAGACGACAATCTTGAGGGAAAAACAATGGTTTTCTTGCATTGGCTTCTCTTCGGTGCACAATGTGCTTGGTTCACCGGCACTTTAACTGGGGTGACACTACCTGAAAATCTTTGATGAAAGACTGTTGAAAATCTTGAATTGAAATAATATCTTAACAGTTGAAGCAAAATCATTGGGATTTAGGAAGATTACAAGTGATTCTAACTGGAAACTTCAAGTTGTTGAAAACAAAGGAACAAATCCATATCTCCTTTTCTTTCTTAATTTTTTACATGGGCAACACTAACCTCGACGTCAAACGAATTAAAAGGACTTATTTACTAGTTTTTTTCAAGTGAATTCCACATAGATTCAAATATATATACTGTGTTCATTGAATTTTTTTTCCAAACTCGTAAATTTATATTATGTGCACATATAATTTTGGTTTTTTTTAAAAACATTATATGATTTGACTGATAAGAACATTGAAAAAATAAATTTTAAAACAATGGCTCTAATAAATCTAAACAAATATACTCAGCAAGCAGGGGATCATATGGTATTTCTCAACGAGTACCTTTGCTTATTAAAAAAAAGGGGGGGAAAGAAAGAAAAATCTCTATAAGAGTACCTTCGGTTACCACTTCTCTGTGCTTCCAAAAACGTTACATTTCTCACCAACCCATCTGCCAAAGGCCAAGAAAGTTCTTACACAATCGAAACATTTGATCAGAAATTCATGAAGAAATTTGACACATACCTTGATGATGATGATGGTGGTGATTTGTTGTGGCACCAAAGCATGAAAATGCACACAAACTCACCATTATACGCTCTATCGTTTTTTCCCTGTCAAATAAACACGAAAATCAAGTGACCTAGTTGACAGGCCACTATATATACTGTGACCTTTGCAAAAGTCTCTGTTGAATTCCTGAATTCTGCTTCGGCCAATCAACCCCTGTATTTATGACTGTTGTGCTGCGTGGACGACAAACAACAGTAGAAAAAAAACAAGAAGAAGGAGAATAAATTTTAAAGTTAATTTTCTTATAAATAATTTATGATAAAAACAAATTAAAATGACCGTAGGTAATAAATATGTTTGATGGGAATGATTCAAAACATCAAGATCCTGGCTTAATCTTATAACAAATTCTTAATCTAAGTAAACAATTATTTTTAACCAAATGTATTTATGACTTAATTAATTCGTAGAAATCGTATTAATTTTCAAAGCCAAAATTAGCTTTGATATTTAAGGAAATTTAGTTGGACATTCACATCCATTTCCTTTTTTTCTCTCATCGTTTCCTTTTTCTGAATTATCAAACAACTTAACAGTCCAATTTATTTATGCAGTAAAGACAAGTTCATGCATGTCACTTGGCCGTACGAATCTCTGATGGAGGTTAGATGCGTGTTGTGTCTATCTGCATGATACTTCCACGTGTCCTAGGATCGTGTCTGGATAGTGTTTTGGTTAATGTTAATAGATGTTACTCGAATGAACCAGTTCCGTGCTTTCTGCATCCATCACCCATAACCCTAAGGATGCTATCTGAAACTGGAAGGGGGAGTGGGGGACGGGGACAGTGGTGGTTGCCCAATGAATCTTGAGATGGGCCCAACAGGGCCTTATTAATGGATCTTACTTACCAAATTCAGAGCCCAAACTAAGCTTGAGATGGGCCAGTCACAAAATGTTAAAACATGCTACAGGCTCCCTGAGCTTGTCTGGCCCAACATAGAATTACTATTTTCTGTTGGGCCCAATTTTTATCTTTTGTGCCACAGCCCACTTTATTTCTCTTCCTAAAAATGTGTACTAAAAAACCCCAAAAACAATTTTTTTTTATCCAAGCATTTCTTTATTGGGTCGAGAAGTGGGCTATATCTGAGGCCTTCGAACACTATATTTGGTCCAGTAATTTTTGAATTGGGCCGTGCCTATTTTTGAATAGATCAGACTCGGGGGCTATGATATTCAGATTTCCCCCCCTTACCAGCAATCCCAAGCTTGATACTGCGAGGGGGTTTAATGGCTGTTAAAATTAGGGCAAGGAGATTCCAACCACAGCTCCCCCACTCGCTTTAAGACTTGAGTTACAAGTTAATTTAAATAAAAATATATATTTTAATTTTTTAAAGTTAAAACAGTATTATTTTAGGAATTATATTTTAAAAAATTATCTTTTAAATTTTTTTTAAGAACGACTCGGACCAAGAATGAGCCAAGTCATGACAACCTACCAAGCATGATTGGACCGAATTTAATAAAAATATGTGTTTTATAACACACTTAAATTGTTTTTATTATTTTCTTAAAACTCATTAATTTTGCACAACGAAAAATCATTTTCTTCGTGGAATCTTTCATCTGGAAACTTCGTCCGAGAAATCATGAATTTCATGGAAGTTGCAAACTCGGTGGCGTATCCCAAATAAGAAAAAGAAGAATAATGTATGCATTAAATAAATATATTAATAAGTCACGCCATGGAATGTGAGAAATTGATTTTGAAAGCATAATCTACCTCATCAGACTACGCGGATTTGAAAGGAAAAAAAACATAAATTTCTACTGAAAAAACTTTCTTCGCACATGGCATGAAAATGACTCTCGCAATTGTCTGCTTGATAGCTTTGCAGCACTTGTAATGAGGGGAAAAAAATGTCCTCGTCGTGGCATAAATTTAATATATAGGTTAATTAATGTTTAAGCTAGGTATTAGACTCGAAAGAGCTGCATCGCATACCAGGCATGTGCGACTTCCCTGTGCCATTAATGGATTATTACATCATTGATTTAACAAGGATTATAATCTTCAATAAACCATATTTGAAGTCGCGTATAGCAAGGATAAAGACTATGGTTCCCATTCCTAAGATTATACATTTATTGCGTGTTTGGAAACACATTGCAAATCACATTTCTTTAAAATTTGATTTTTTTATTTAAATTTTTTTGATATACTGATGTTAAAAATAATTTTTAAAAATAAAAAAAATATTATTTTAATGCATTTATAAGCAAAAAGTACTTTGAATCGCGCTCGCTACCATATTTCCGAACACACCATTGTAGATGGAGAAATCTCAAACCTTTTTTTATATATATTTTTATGAAATTTGTATCATAGTTTGGATGATAAAAAAACACCTCAACTATTTATATAACGAAACATAAACTAAATTGAAAACAAATAATTAAAATAAAAATATATAGAAAAATAACTAAAATAGTCAAAAAAAAAACTTTTGGTTATAATTTCGGGAGATTCAATGTCCAATAAAAAAAAATTTTGAATCCCTTTTTTAAATCTTTTTATTTGTCAAATTAATCCATAAAATCTTGAGATAATTGTTCCACATCAATATTGTCTTGCATACAAAAATATCATATAAAATCTTCATACAAATACGATAATCTAGCAGCTAATTTTATTTTTCATGATCGATCAATCAATCATTTAATTTTCAAATTTTAGTATGATTTGTTTATAAAAATTAATTAATTTTGGAAATCTCTTCTTCCAGTGAATCCTATTGGGTAATATATTTCTCTTCCTCTTGTTATTTTTTTATTTTTTATTATTAATTCAGGATGCTTCAACCCATCTGAAACACTTCAACCCATCTGAAACGGGAGCCATGCACAATTATTGCAAATGGAGTTGGACGCATCTCATTCATGGCATGCTAATGATGAGCTTGTGGTGGTGTTGGCTGCCAACAGAATTCAAAGGAACAGCCTGTGCAAATCCCATAGACTGCGCGGGAGAACTCGCAGGAAACAACATTTCTTTCACATCCCTTGAATCTACATCACTCCCTTTCTTGTCTAGCCTGCACAAAACCGCGTCAAGACTGATAATAAATCTTGTTTGGGTGGTTGATTAACTTCTTTTCCTTGACTAATTCCCTTAAGAACTTGGAAAATGAAAGGGAATACTAAGATTATGTCCCACTCATTTAGCTGCAACTAAAATTGTTTTTTCTGTAAGTTTTGCGTTGTTTTTAAGATTAAAAATCGCGGGTCCAAGGTGGATCTTTGAACAAAACTAAACCCATGATTGGTGCATCTCCAAAGATTGTGTTTAGGATCTTAGGTTGGTTTTCTCCTTTTTTTATTGCTCTAAGTCTTCTTCTAGGACAATTCTTCAAATAATTTTTGGTGGCTAATAAAGTTGTGGATCATTTATGTTTAAAGTATTGTTAAATATTAAGAAAATATAATAAAAGAACTTCAAGAATACATGTTTGTTTGGTATTTTGGTACAAAGTATTTTTCAATTCAAAATACATCAAAATGATTTTTAATATCAACATATTAATTAAAACCATAAAAAAACACGTAAAACCCACCAATTTAATTTATGTTTTTTTAAAAAAACAATTTAAAAAACAAAAATTAACACAATATATACCCATTTTAACAATTGAAATATTAAGATTTATAAGTTGGTTCTACTTTAAAATTAATCATGATCTAACAACTCATGAGAAATCTTGCAATTTTTTTATTTTTATTTTTTTAAAATATTTGACATTACTCCTAGCATGTAAATATATATTGGATTGCAAACATAAGAGATAAAGTTTCATTCTTGCTATTAGAGACTTAGGGGGGTGGGTAAGTGAACATGCTTGTTATGTATTATCATCAATAGTTTGGATCTTGAAGGAACATCCAAGAACATGATATTTTTCTCGTGAATATACCGATTCGGTGTGGATATATAGCATGCTTAAGGCTAGCTTGACGCATAAATGTCGAGCCAAGAAAACCTTCATTAACATAAAGTTATTTTTAATTGAATTATTTTTTTTATTTGATATCTTGTTTTACGTGAAGAATAACATTGGGAATTAATTTTATTAATTTGGTAAGGTTTTTCAAACCATGATATAGGATTGTTCTGCGATATTCATCATTGTTAAATTATATCTATCACAAATCACAACATCATATCATATCATAAAACAAAACCCCTAGCATATATATATGTGTGTGTGTGTGATCTAATTTTTTTTTTTTTAATTGCTGAAAGCTACGGCCAGCAATATTGGATTCGTGGTGATATACATGTTACATCAAAATGAATAAAATAAAACAAGACAAAATATCTCACATCACATGTAAAATCTTAGCTGAGAAGAAGCATAGAAAATCATGAGATGAAGCAGAGACGATGCCTTGTGATCATGGCTAGCTTAATGATAATTAAGGAGAAAACCCATTTATCCTTTTATTTTTATATTCTTATGAACGCCATGTCCTTATCCCAAACACAATTCTCAGAAGTTCCCTTGTCTGTTCGATGAATTGTGTGTAAGTACGCATGTGATCTTCCACAGAAGGCAAGAGAAAATAGGCAGCAATGACATAGACGGGACCCTGTAATGGCCAAGAAAACCATGGGAGGTTTTAAACACGAATAATGGGGATTCATATTTAGGTCTCAGCTGCTGCTATCATCAGCCATGTTGTGTTCTGGGTCCCATAACCCTAACGCGTTAATTTTGTGGGGTCTGACATCTTAGCTCATATCTTTCTTGTTCCTGACCTCTGTTTGATGCAAGTCTTTGATTTAGCTGTAAACCAAGATGGATTGAGACAACTTCCAATCTTTCAGTCTAATCCCATCCCATCTTTGCATCCTGCTTCTGGTTTATCGACGACCCTTTTTAATGGAAAAACTCAAAAAGGTATAACGGTAATTATTATAATTGTTGATTAACCTAAGATTAGTGTGTGAAAAAAGGTGCTAATTGTACAAGCGGATGTCAAAGTTTTTGCCCTTCGAACACGTTTTAGAGTTTACTATCTCGTTCTCTCGATTTGAATATCTATATATCCACAAGTTAGCATAGTGTGAAATAATTTTTCAACTTCAAGATTTTCATGTCTTGTCTTGGTAATATGCTCTCGTGTTTAAATTAAAATCATTCTATGATATAATATTAAAGTAGCCTAGTTTAAATCTCACTTTCTTCATTTTAATTAATAAAAATTAAGTAATTTGTATAAATTTTATATTCAATTTTTTTTAAGAAGTATATTAAAAAATAATATATATATATTTGTGATCTAATTTATTTTTTTTATTGCTGAAAGCTACGGCCTGCAAGCAATATTGGATTAGTGGTGATATACATGTAACATCAAAATGAATAAAATAAAACAAGACAAAATATCTCACATCATATGTTAAATCTTAGTTGAGAAGAACGCACAGAAAATTATGAGATCGATGAAGCAGAGACGATGCTTCGTGATCATGGCTTGATAATTGAGGAGAAAACCTAATTATGGATCCTTTTATTTTTATATTCTTATGAACTCCATGTATGTCCTTATCCCAAACACAATTAATTCTCAGAAGTTCTCTTGTCTGTTCCATGAATTGTGTGTAAGTACGCATGTGATCTTCCACAGAAGGCAAGAAAAAATAGGCACATATTTTCTATCTCCTTCTCTCCTTTTGAATATCTATCCACAAGTTGGCATATATAGTGTGAAATAATTTTTTGACCTCAAGATTTCCATGTCTTGTCTTG
This sequence comes from Populus deltoides, assembly GCA_015852605.2. Classification (NCBI taxonomy): domain Eukaryota; kingdom Viridiplantae; phylum Streptophyta; class Magnoliopsida; order Malpighiales; family Salicaceae; genus Populus; species Populus deltoides. The sequence continues at coordinate 15,820,707 of CM027587.2, forward strand.
TTAATATGTGCTCGTGCTAGTGTTTGAATAAAAATAATTCTCTGATATAATATTAAATATTAAAATATTCTAGTTTAAATCTTATTATTTCTATTTTAATTAATAAAAATTTACACCAAAATTATTTTACAGATATATTTATCTTATATTTTTTTTTATCAAATACATTTCTGTATCTTCTATATTAATTTATTTTTTTATCTTATATCTTTTATATTAATTTATTTTTTTATCTCGATAAGATACGTTAATGAAACACAACCTAAAAATCACTATAAAAAATTCAGAAATTTTTAAAATCTAAACAACCTAAAGTTTGTGGTTAAAAGAATTTTGACAACTTCATGAACAGTAACCTCACTAAATATTATTTTTTAAAGATAATTTTTAAAAATAATTTAGTTTCAATTGGTATTGATGAAATTAAAATACTGTTAGCCGTGGAAAAATCTATATATTAGGTCACCTATAACCGGGCATTCGACAGGCGCAAGAGCAGCGAAAACTCCACTTGATCTACGCTAGGGCTAAAGTCTTCTGCAATAAATTATTTGCATAAAAGAGATCCTGGTCCCATGTCGAGCAGATACCACAAACCTGAAGTTATGAACACCTAGTTACCACTGCAAGGCCACACCACTCTGCCATGAAAGTCAGGAAAAATTAAATAAGTTCAACGAATGAAGATGTAAATGTTTGCTTGTAATACTATGGTAAGTACCTCGCTCATGGAAACAGCTTCTGACACAGAAGCAAACAGTCAAAAATTGCGACTGCAGACAGAGATTGGGAATGCGTCTATATTATAATAAACACAGAGCATAACTAAATATAATATAACGGAAGGGTGTTTCGAACTGTTTTAAACACTGCTGAAGCACTCACAGACCACATTGTGGGCCATTTTATTTTATTTTTTCCCTTTCTTCTCTCAATTTGTTCTTTCGAATGTGTTCTTCAGCTGCAAAATTAGCACCCATTTGCATTAATTTTGTCCCAAAACCATGTACACTGTTTGTCTTCTGTACCCTCTGTGACACATGCTAATGTTTCCACATAACAAATACCGCTTGTGAAGTTGCCTAGATCACCCTGTTGAAACTTGGAAGGGCTGTGTCCTCTACCGCAGAACAACTTGGAAGGGCTGTGTCCTCTACCGCAGAACAATCACCCTACACTTATAGCTTACTGATTTAGTTTAGAATCCTTCTCTCTTTTGTGTGAAAAGTATTTTATTTAATCTTTTTAGCTTCTCTGAGTGCATGTTGATTCGATTATATAGTGAATAAGATTTGATCAAATGATTTGGGTTTTTAGGGCAATCATTATGGTCTAAGAATCTTTAATAGTTGTGTCTCAACTTCGGATTGACCCAATTATGTCTGTACCAAATTGTTGCATGAACCCTTTTAACCTGTGGACCATTTACTGTGTGCGTGAAAAAGATCTGTGCATCTTACTACAACACAGTAATAACCTCCCAGTTTTTGGTCATCAAGAGATGGTAAATCTGTGGTCTCAAAATCCGTAGTGGTGAGCAAATTAATCTAATTTTCCATAATATCAGTAAAAACTAAATAGAATGCTTTTCAAACGTGTTGAATAATTTCTTTTGGAATTTTTCTTTCAAACATTTGATTGTAGTTTGATTTTTGGATTTTAAAAACCAACTAAAATGACGGACCCGAACCGAACCTAACAAAAAAAACCAAACCACATCCGACCAAGAAAAAAACCCATCGTAATTATAAATTAGAGTTCCATTAAATCAAAACCCCTTAATTCAAATATAAAACCAAACCAATTGGTTTAGTTTTTTTATTCGGTTCAATTGAGATTTTTATTCAAACCAGACCATTTAAACCGGTATTCAACCTGTTATATATATATATATATATATATATATATATATATGAACTCATAATTAAAAAAAGTTTTAATTTTCATGGTCACGGAGCAGGAGGAGAGTTCTGGTGGAGTCATCATCTTTGCTAGGCTAACATAACACTCACATGCATGAAGTGACAAAGCATATCTACAAAGACTATGACCTTGGATTTTCTGGAAGGGAGAGGAGATCGCCATGGCAACAGTTGAATATTCTGATTTTTTTTTTTTTTGTTCTTTTTCTCATGGAACAAAAGTTGTAGTGCTAACCAGTCATGTGAATTGAATTTGGACGTCAGTTTGAAACATCAGTTCACCAAAATATATAATCAATTATCCTTCATCACTTGTTGCAACCAGCAAAGATACAGAAAAAGAATAGAAAGACCTAAACCCACAAAGTTGGACCCACTTCCCTAAATTGGTTGCCAGACCAGCTTTCCCTATATCTTTCAGGCAAACCCACCTACAAAAACCCCTCTCCCCCACCCCTTCCTTGGCATCACAATCTTGCTTCCCAACGCCCCTCTTTCTCTCAGGCATTTTCACAAACACTTTCTTAAAGAAACGTTTTCTTTTTTAACTAATATGGCCAGACCGCAACAGCGATATCGAGGGGTTCGACAAAGGCATTGGGGATCATGGGTGTCTGAGATTCGCCACCCTCTATTGTAAGAACACATCAACAACGTGACCCATAAACGTTTCGGATAATATACTCTTGAGTTCTAACGAAACGTTTCGCTTTTTTTTTGCAGGAAGACTAGAATTTGGCTAGGCACATTTGAAACTGCAGAGGATGCAGCAAGAGCCTATGATGAAGCTGCAAGGCTTATGTGTGGACCAAGGGCAAGGACCAACTTCCCTTATAACCCAAATGCATCGCAGTCAGCTTCGTCGAAACTTCTTTCAGCAACTTTGACAGCAAAGTTGCATAGGTGCTATATGGCCTCATTGCAAGTGACTAAACAAACATCACTTCAAGAACAAAAACAACAGCAACAAAAGGCACCAACTTCACTAGTCAACACCCCTACCAATAACATTGTCATAAAGAGTGAGGAACTTGATGCTTTGCAGCCAGAGAAAAGTCCATTGCAAGTTCAAGAGGCAGAGGCAAACTGGGTGTACAAGAAAGTTCAAGTTGACAACAACCAGCAGTTCATCAAGCCTCTTGAAGATCACCACATTGAGCAAATGATTGAAGAATTGCTTGATTATGGGTCTATTGAGTTATGTTCTGGGGTGGCAACTCAGTAACCTGCAAGCCGAAGGGGCCACGCCACAAACACCCTGATTAATCTAGTCCTCCTCTGCCAAAGCAATGGCATTGACTAGCTAATTTTAACCAATTTTTATAGCTTCTTCAAGTGTTTAGTCTTTTACACCCTCTAAGCTCCTTAGAAGTGTCCCCTTAGGGACTCCATTTGATGATGCTTAATTAGTAGTAGTGTACAGTAGATTATGCCATAATGTTTGACGCTGTCGTATGCATTATGTCTTCAGTGGAAGATTTGTAGGAATCTTGCTGCTGCTTCTTGAAGGATTCCAAATCTTCATTTATAATGCAAATGGATCAATTTTAGAAACAAGGACTCCTTTCTCTGATCTTCCAGGCTTCTTGCATTCAATTGCTATGTCACTTTTATTGGGGTTCGAATAAAAAGCAGCCTCTGAAATTTGGAAGCACAATATGACATTTTGGCATATGTATGTTGTATTCAATTTGCAGTATTTTCAAAGAACCTGGAAATTCGTACCGTTACCGTTCAGTTAGAAAGAATAGCGATCTTGTGAAAGGTCACCCACATGGTCAGTTTTCACTTGCTTATTTAGTGTGACATTTTGTTGGGAATATCCATTACATTAGTAGAAAATTATTCATGTGGACCAAAATCTATCAGTCTGATTCGATGTTTGGTGCAGTAAACCCTAATCTTACTAATTAATAGTGCAATAGATCCGTATAATGTGTTTGGTTTGGTCTAATTTGTCGGGATTCCAAGAGGATAAACTACACTAGCTGGGGTTAATAATACAAGTTGCTCACCAGAATGGTAGCACACACCTGACCTCAATGATACTGTAGGTATCCTGAATGGGTGGCTAAATTTGTCAAAATGAACACTGTAGTGTTGAAAGGAACTTGTTTGGAAAAGAGGATCTCGAAAAGAAACAATTTTTTTAGTTGAAAAGGGAGGGCCTGCAGGGCACTTTTCTTGAAAGTTAAGGTGAAAGAACTAGATGTGAGAGGCATTGCATGTTGTGCAAATTTTGAGTTACGAAACTGTGTTGTACTATTAGTCACTTGGTAAAAATGCATACATTATTTCATCTTGCAAGATTTTATTCAACAGAACAAAACTGAAGTCATTGGAAGAGTCCCTGCAAAGCAAGTTAAAGAAGCAATTTAGTTTACAATGAAGGTTGAAACGCAGAGACTGAGTTTCTCTACTGTCAGAAAGATGTGAGACCAACTTTCAATGGAGGTTCAAAAAATTGAAATCTTTTTGAATTGTTAGGTTTAAAGGTTCTTTTGCTCAGGCTTACAAGACAGGATTCCAGTTGGGATTGCTGCATCATCTCCTGAAGAAAATTGTGACACTGAATGTGATTGAGTGGGTGTTTTAATTATTTTGTTCAGGCCCATCTTTCTCTCCTTTTCTATGTCATGCCACACGCAACAACAAAATCTACAAAAGTGGTACAAAATATTTGTAGAGCCATATCTTTCATTCATGCCATGCTTGCTAGTGTTCTAAAATGAGGTTTCGGTTCCCTGAATTAAAAGGTTAATTAACATTGGATGGTAAACAAATGGGGTGATTAGAAACATTTGATTAACCATATGTGCTTGCTCAATTTCTTTCTATAATGGGGTGATTATTGATGTAACCACTCCTTTTGCATGTCTTTGCCATTTCCAATTTAACCTCCAGTTATAGTGGTTTTCCTTGTAAAGGAATGCTTTTTACAGCACTTAAGTTGAGAGCGATATGAGATTTACCAGCACTTGACTTGAAAGTGATATGAAGATTTTCATTTCTGGGCATGGATCTCTTTTAGATGAAAAAAAAAGTAGCTAGGTGAAAAACATGCCTAACAATGGTTAGCTTTTTTTGGCCACAATAACTATTTCTGCAGAGCAATGGTTAGCTTTTTTTGCAACTGTAGCTTCATAAATGGCCTATTAGGGATTACCCATCTTCTAACTTCAAGGAAATGGTTAATCCATTCGTCTAATATGAAAACATATTTTTTTAATATATATATTTTTAATTAAAAAGTACTAATTTTTAAAAAAAAACACGCCATGCCACGTTACCAAATATACAAAGAAATATTTAGTATTTCTAATCAAAGTTGATTAATAATTTATATTATTATTATTATCTCTTCAAGAGTACAGATTCTTGCATCAATATAGAAGTTTAGTTTGATTCTCTCTTTAAGTAGTGTGGGTGTTTAACTTGTATTAATTGAACAGTTAAGATCATAAATTTTACTACATCCAGATTAAAATATATCTGCTTTGGGTGTTGGTGTCCAGTCTTTGTCATTGAAAACTTCATGATTGTTTACCTGTTTGGAAATTGATTTTGCTCCCCGCAACCATAAAAAATTAAAGTTGTTTAGTCTCATTATATTGTTTTCCAACTTTTGATTCAGCAAAGGTGAATAAATCATGGCATGTTAGTGAGTATACCATCATTAAAAGTTTGAACTTTGTGACCTTAAAGGGACACTTGATATTTCACCTGACCAACCATTTTCCTTTTTGTCAAGAAACAAAAATGCAAGATCACCAAACACAGGAACAAGAGTGGCCAATTAGATCTTAACAGACAGTGGATTTTAAAGGAAATTTCCTTAAAGCTTTCAAATTTACTAGTGAGATAAGTGAATTGATCTTTGATTGATAATGAATCTGGCATGTTTTAGCTCTTTATATACATAATAATTATCATTGTTTCTGGTGATATGTCATTCAGACCATGCATGCTCTTCAAGACAAGAACCTTTGACTAAAAAAGCTTGGTAAATGACTCACTAATAATTGACAGAAAATTACCAGATTTGGTCCCATGATGTTTACTCTTTAATGCTCATCTTTTGTCACAGATATTTTTTTTTTCCAGGTTCTCTGTTGTGCATCAAATGAAAGCAGAGCTGCTGTCCATGAAAACTAGAAACCCTAGATTTTGGTGACATTATCTGTAAATTTCTGCATGCTTCACAGCCAAGTTAGTGGTTTTAAGATGCATAATGTAAAGGTGCTGGCCAAATCAGTGGTCAAGTGATCATAGGGTAAAACGAGGGCTCAAGGGTCACATCAGGTCAAACAAGTACTGTAACCTCAAGAAACTAAGATTTTTTGGAAGAAAATGTGGATCTGAGTTTGCCAACTCTAGGTGGTGAAGCATTATCATTCAATCTAAGCACGAACATTAGCACAGCTTTTTTTTGGGCACAACTTCCTTTGTAAAGGGGGGTCATATATTGCTTGAATTGCAGAGACCTCAGTGAAAAAGAGGGGGATAAACTTATGGGACATGGGAGTCAAAGGTGGGATCTTTCTGATCATAAAAGTAGTCAAAACCAATCATGGTGTATACAAATAGAATCTCATGTGGAAATGCTGGAGAACAGACAATGATATGGCCTTAATTCTTCTTTTTTTTCCCACAAAACCAAAGGGCACTACTATATACCTATATGTTGCTCTCTTGTCTTTGCGACTAGGTGTTTTTATCATTTGTTTTAGATGCCTTGGATCAAGCGAGTCATGCAAAACTCCAAAAGGCAAAAAACTTTGTTTGTGAGTGAAAGAAAAGAAAAAGTTTGGTGACCTACTCCCTGAAAAGCCAAAATACTTTCGATTACACAGCTCTTTAATTAGTTGAGTGGATGTGTGTAGAAAAGACCTCAACAGGACTATTTCTATCACATTAGGCTCATGGCACTGCTACATGGCATGTCTCATACTTCCAAATTCTCCTCCTCCCCCATCCCTCCACAGGGATCGACATGTGCATGTTAACATCCACATGGTCCTAAAAGACAAACAAGGAATGGGACACATGTGTGCCCATAAAATACACATGAACACATTCTCATTCATGGGTTCTTTCCTTGCCGATCAAGTGTATTTGTCCCACCTTAATCAGAGACATAAATTATGCAACTACAGATCTTGAATCCTCACAACAACGTGGAGCTTACCAGTTTATCTTTACTGAGATGGGCAGGCCAGTGATGTTTGATATAATGTATATAGATGAAATGTATCTGTACTAAAGCAAAAATCCCTTGAATTGTGCTAGCAAGTTTATGCCTTCGTGACATTGCACAAAGTTTTCCAGCTTCCATGCATGCATTTGCACTAGCAACCTTGGCTTTGTCATTTACTAATCAAAGCCACTGTCATCCAGTCATTTACAGTTTTGCAATTCTAGCAGCTATCATCACAGCATGGCTGCAGTAGTGTAAAATAGACATCATGTTCACTCAAGATAAACAGATGGAGATTGCATAATAAGAGAATTTATTGATTGGTCCATAACAGGGGACGCCTGAAGTGAAACTATATTAACTTTTATCTGTTTCTTTAACAATTTATTTTATATATTTTGAAAATGCATCAAAATATTATCTTTTTTTATATTTGATATCAGCACATTAAAACGATTCAAAAACATATAAAAAATAAAATTTAAAAAAAATTAAAATTTTTTAAAAATTTAGTAGGAAATATTACTGAACCTCATTTTGTGGCAAGTTTTGTGTTTACTGTGAAGAGGCCTATGAGATTTATGTTAGTGTTCAAGATAAGCAGGGCTCGTCTCAGTATTTTATGGAGGAAAAGTGGAAGCCTGGGAAGGCTTATGAATCTCTACTAGCAGACCTTGATTTGAGGTTTGTGGTAATATTTATATGGGCCTCATAGATTCAGAGCCTGTAGCTACAGTCCATGGACATAGCTCAGACAGCGGGCCTAAGCCATTCAAATTACTTTGGTCCTCACAACGGAACACCTTAAGGACCGTGGTAATTGGGTTGGGCCTAGCCCAGAGCCCAATTGAGAGATGAAACATCCCCAGGCCTTGCAGCCACTGACCATGCTTGGGCTCCAAAATCCATTTAGCATGTTGGGAAGCTTAAACTAAAAAAAGCTCTTAAACCTGCTATCTTTCTCGATAATGTGTACTTGTTCAGTAGTGGTGGACGTTCTGCCTTTAGAGCTAAGCCCACGACTGATGGATAATAATAGACTGGACTCTTTATTTTTTTCTTTTTTTTTAATTCGACATGAACATGTATTCCTGGATCGACTTCTTTGTGAGTAAATTTCTTTTTCAAAAATCTAAGAAAAATGCATCTTTTTTATAATAATTTGATGGCTTTAGTTGGGTTTAAGGGTGAGTTAAAAAAATCCAAAATACAACATAACTCTTGAACCCTACTTAAGATTTGGTACGATATATTAAATCAACTTGATAACCTTTTAATTCAGGACTTTACTTAATCGGGTTAGTAAAACGTTTATATTTTTTTATCAAAATAATATTATTTTAAACATATTTAAAAAAAAAATCAAAGCATGAATTGACTTCAATCAACCCATTAGATAAAACAATCTTTTGGAATTCTTAGACTTAAGTTTTTTATTTTAATATTTAAGATACATTTGCTTCTACTTTCATACACCTAAATTAAATATATAATCCAGACTTGCTAGGGAAAGCGTTACGTGACTATTCAAAGCCCAAAGTATTGTATTTGCCTTAGATTGAGATAGCATCGTATAATTGAGTATAGGAGTAAACCTTGAGAAGCTACTTCCACTATTCTTCACGTTCACGTGCCTTAGCAATGGAAAGAAGATTTAAACCTGTTTGATGTTGTGGTAATGATTGTTTTTTTATTTAAAAATATATTAAAATAATATTATTTATTTATTTTTTATAAAATTATTTTTGATAAAAACAAAAACAAATAAAATTTTTTAAAACATAGCTTACACTGCATTTCTAAACTCTCGACATTAAATTTCTTAAACCTACTTGAGGGCAGTTACGCAACCTAACTTTGACAACTCTGCGCTAGAAGAGGCAGCAGAAGAAAGTTCCCTGTGTTTCCAGGATTGAATTCACGAGAAATTGCAACCTCCCTTTTCAGGTGGTAAGCCTCCGGCATAATTGCTTGAAAAGAGTGCTTAACAACTCCAATTTGCTCCACCAAAGATGGATGGAGGGACCTTAAGAAGGTAATTAATGGTGTGATCTACTTGTATAATTATTAGGGTTTTTGTTTTGTAGCGTGGTTGGCAACTGGCTAGTGTTTGGACAGAACTAGGTGTGGATTCATGGATATTTTCACACATGGTGGGGTCCTTTATTTTTGTCTTGGACTTGAGAGGTTGAAATTACCTAACCATGTTCATATTGTTTTGCAATTTGCAATCCATTTTCAAATAAGATAGATGAAAAAAAAAAAACATGATGTGTAAGGATTTTTTAATTATTTTTTTAGTATTTTTTTAAAATATTGAAGTAAAGAATATTTTTTTCTTGAGAAATAATATAGTTGAAAACTTATTTGTAAGAATAACAATAATTTAAAGCTCTAAATTCCATGTGTTATCTGTAATTTTAGAGTCGTAGATGTTGTTTGTGAATTGTTTAACAAATATACGAGTAAAAGTGATTTTACTTGGTTGTTAAAAAAATTATTTTAAATTTAAAAAATAAATAAATATTATTTTATAACAACTGCGAAAAAGATAATATTATTTATTTGTAAAAGATAATATTTGAAAAATAAATAAATAAATAAATATTAGCCTTAATCTCTTGTGATAAAAATAATATTTATTTTTCTTCTCTTTTAGAGTGAACATAGATTTGAATAAGAAGGGAAAAAATCCATGTCCTTTGGTTCACGACGGTGCAATAAGTCCTAGATTGATTTATTTTAAAATTCAAAACTTAAAATAGCTTTTAAATTTAAATAAATATTATTTTTATGACAACTTGAGATTGAGACTATTATTTATTTATTTTATAAAAAATACCTTTTAAAAATAAATAGATATTATCTGTATTGCTTATAAAGATAATATTTATTTATTTTTTAAATTTAAAATTTTAAGTGTTTTTTAAATTCAAGTAAATATTATCTTCATCACAACTTATATTGAGACTAATATCTATTTAAAATTAAAATATTATATTTTAAAAATCAATAAATATTATCTTTGTTGTAGTTGTGATAAAGATAATATTTATTTATTTTTTAAATGAGACATAATTTTAACGTAGCAGATAATATATATAACTTTTTAACCAATGCTATTTTTTTCAAATAAATTCTCAATTGTGTTATATATATATATATATATATATATATATATATATATATATATATATCTTACGCTTCTTTGGAAAAAAAAAACTCTTTTTTTCCCCGTTAAAGGTATTTGAATGGATTCAGTTAGTCTTCAATCATGAAACAAGTCAACTGATTTTTATTCTGTAGTAGAAATTTATTTTGACGAGTACTTTTCTTCTACGACACGGTGCTTCACAGGCATGGCCATGCACGTTTAATTTCATAGGCATGGCCAATTCTTGAGTTTTGAGCAACTATTTTTCTAGAAAACCTAAGTTTATTAGTTGATTTCAGCTTTGTTCGGAATAATTTTTGTTTTTTTAAGTATTTTTTAAAATAAATTTTAATTTAAAAAATTATTAAAATAATTTTTTATTAGTGTTTGATGATTGTAATGTGCTAATATAAAAATTATAAATAAAATTTTTAAAAAACTATTTTAAAAAATTAAAAAAAAAAACTATTTTAAAAATTATTGTGCATCAAAATCCCAATATTTTATTCAAGGGGTTAATAAATGGAGGGTCTAAACCTCAGAGGCATCAATCAGGTTACAAACCATGTTTTACACACTCGTACTTTCCTTTTTCTCAGTAATATTTCACGCTCAGGGTGTTCTTTAAATTTTGAATTTTATTTTTTTATTTAAAATAAAATTTTTTATGTTTTTAGATTTTTTTGATGTATTGATTTTAAAAATAATTTTTTAAATTTTTTTTATGTATTTATAAGCGAAAAACATTTAGAACCGTCACCGCTACCACAATCATAAACACACCTATTAAAGTGGAAATTTGTTTTTAAAAAAAGCAATTGGTTTGAAATTATGTTTGAACTCCAGTAAAAATAAATAAATAAATAAAATTTTAGGCATCTCTAATATATGTTTCCAAGACACATTTTAATTGATGGATATTTTATTTTTAACATGTGAGATTTAGATGCCGTTATTAACCTTGATGGATTAACCCAAGACTCGGCCTATCAATCTACCTTCATATAATCATCCTCTAATTTGTGTTCAAGAGGAATTACTGTAAATTAATTTAAAACCCACAGCCATGGTTAAATTACATTTCACCTCCAGAAAAAAAAAAGAAAAAAGAAAAAGAAAAAAAGAGGCGTTATGCTAAAGTATAAAACGACTTGAATCTTGGCGTCGTTGATTAATATTCAGTCAGCAATACTGACCGAAGAAGTTCAATGGTCGTCCTAACAGGGACAGAATATGCTCCTCGTTGCGATTTCCAAAGAGTTGATGGTTATTACAGGAACATGTTGCGCCTAGTTTTGCAACGAAACATGGATCAATAATGTGATCAAAATAATGTTTCCAGAGAGATTCAACTGGAAAAAAATAACGACTTGGTCCAAGTTGTTCCTCTTCTATCCTCCATGAACAATTTCTTTGACCTTTTGACTTTTATGATATTATTCTTAATCAGAGATGGCTTAAGATCATGTATTAGGGTATTAGGCAAGATTATGAATAGGATGTTTTAAAATATTTAAAAAATAATTTTTTATTTTTTTTATGACAAGTGGGGTTTCGGTCGATTTTCATTTTATATTTAGGGTCTTTTACTGGTTAAGTAAGGACAATTTTCATTTCATAAAACGTAATTAATAAATATACCTTAATTATTTTAAAGTATTTTATTAAATAAAGGCTCTGAATCTCAGGTGAACTTTAACCTATGACGGAATCTAATACAAGTATTACTTGTATGCTTTTGCCTAGTTGCCTACTTGCTTTCCATGGCGATGAGAATTGAAAACTACAAATGGGTAAATAACAAATAATTTGCTAATAAATTTATTGATCCATTTTCACATCAATATTCAGGTTCTTATGTGTTATTAAAAATCACCTCAGCTTTTCTATGTTTTCTTTGATTATATCATTAAATGGTATTTGAAATTACAGTAATTTTTATTTTTTTATTCTCTTAAAAAGTATATTTTATTTGAAAAAATATCAAATTGATATTTTTTAGTGCTTTTAGATAATTTAGATATACTGATATTAAAAATAAAAAAATCTAAAAAATTTATTTTAATATATTTTAAAATAAAAAATATTTTTTTAAAAAAAAACACTAACACTAAAGAAAAAACCTTCCCTTGCCTAGCCTACACATAATTTGCCTTGGTATAAAAAATAAATAACTGTGCTAAATGTTTCACGTTCACCTGGATTATGGTCAATGACAGAAAGCCCGGTTGATGATATCCACGTGGCCCAATACCGGGTGCTGATCAACGGTCGTCGCTTATAGAGATCCCATCACTTGTGGTGACTGCTTGCTTAGTTCACTTGAGCATTCTGTTTTCCACTCAAATCGAACGATCAAATCAATGGCAGTTCCATCCATGGTCATAAGAGCCGTCCATTCTCTCATCTTACCCCATATTTCATCTTACGCGCCACGACTATCCCATTGGACATCCCGCGCCGGGGGGGGGGGGGGGGGGGGGGGTTGAATCGCGGTTTACTCAAGGTTCAATGCATCTTACCCCAAAACGCGGTTTATGGGTTCAAAACTTATGAATTATTTAAAAAATAAAATAAAATGATATTATTTCATCCATGGTCATAAGAGCCGTCCATTCAGACCGTCGAAGTGGATGGTTCAAAGTGTTTGTTTCGACAATCACGACTGTTCTTGGCACCAACACCTTGGGCAAATCAAGAAAGATCTGCCTTTGCCCAGTCTCCATTAATGCTCATTCAACCTCCCTCATCCAATGCTCCATCCGACCGCATATATGGATAGAAGCAAGTGCACATGTTATTAACGAATGACTGGCAACGAAGAATTGTTGTCCTGTCGAGTACTCTTCATAAATTTTCTCAGAAACGAATTATCCAGAACCACAGCTGGAAGATCTAAATCACACCAAGCACTTAAGAGGTTAGGAGACACAATGTTAGGGGTGATCAAGCTAAGGGAAATGGCCTGGCTGGTGTTGCCGGACCTTATATGATTGGGAGGGATGCCAGCAAGGGTTCTGGGGCCTGGTTTTTAGTTACTTTCCAGGCCATGATGTTCCCATCCTTAAATTCTTTGCCCCCCATTAATTGGATCTGTGGTACAGACCGTAACTGATCCACAATATTGGATGCTTCCCATGATTTCTCTTACCAGAATCGAGCTCAACATTGATGGAGCCATTTGCTTGACAACTTTATTAGGTTTCATAGTTTATTACATCAAGGAGTACATTGTAGCATGAACTGCTTTGTGCGAGGGCTTGGACGGTTAAAAATGTCCAAGAAATCACTCAGCATAAAAATTGTTGTAGTCGGATAGGCAAATAATAAGGGAATGCTGCTCATTTTCTTCACTATTAAAACTCAAAAATTAAGTTATCACATTATAATTAAAATCCTAAATGATTGATGTCTCGGAAAGAATAATATAAATCATATTTTAAGAGCTTATCTAACAACTTCAGCTATTGGATTGAGATAGTTCTTTGATATGGTATCAGAATTTTAATGATTAAACAATCACGAGTTCAAATTAAGAAATCTTAATGCTCTTTTATTTGATTAAAAAAATTAAGCACAATGTAGTATAAACTTGTACAAGTTTCAAGTTAAGGCTTTCATTTGAGGAGGGTGTTAGAAAATAATATAGATCATATCATGAGAGATGAAATCTTTGACAAAACAGAAAAAATAAAAACAATGAAAATTAAGGAAATTATATACTTCTTGTTTTGAAAATTCATAAATTTACTTCAAACATATTTTTGTTTTTCTACATAGAAATATATTTTAAAAATAGATTTATTTTATATTTTTGTTTCTATTTCTCTATTTCTTTTATGGCACGTTTTTTTTGTTTCTCCTGTATCTATCATCTGAAATACTATTCAAAAAACAACCCTAGATTACTTGCCAAAGTTGTTTTCTTCTATCAGATCCAGAACATGAACTTAATTAATCCCAATGACAAATATCCAAGCCACAAAATCCAAAGGAAAAGGCTGCGAAGTTGGACAGTTGAGATTCGTCCACTAATGAACTGGATGCACATGAACTTTCGGGGACATATCCCCCGGAAAGCAGAAAAGCTGTCTTCATTTCAATGTATAGAATCTTGTAACCAGCAAGAAGGAGGAGCTAGAACGAGTTAATTGTGCATCTGGAACCAATACACTTAAGTAAAGAAAACCCATTTAGTAGGATTTATGAGCAGTTCTGTCATGGTAGGGTTAGCACAGCCACTTTTGAATGGATCTTACCAGACCAGCAAGCCTTCCTAATTCAACAGCATGGTTTACATTATTGGTTCGAGCCACCAACTCATTTGACGGGGCAACCATCTTTACACCAAGCATTTGGTGCCAACTGCCAAGTAACTTGCATGAAATCAAGGTCATGAAATGTTGACCCAGTTAAAAATTCTAATTAATTATAATTCCAGGCCAAACCATCAACTATTACCAGCGCAAATCTCTTTTTTTTATGAAGAAAACCTGTGCCAGGGATCGATAAGACACCAGAATCCCCAGGTTGTATGTGAATTCTGGATCATAATTGTTAAATTCGGAATCGTAAAATGGGTAAATTCAGAAAATTAATGATTTATAATAGAACTTTTATGGTTAATAAAAAAGATACTGATTCTATTAAATTTAATTTAGTTGATTTGATTGGTTTTTTTAGTAACTTAATTAATCAGATTAAACTCGATTTAAACATAGTCAACTCAATAACAATATATTTATATTTATCCTCTGACCAATTATTCTATATCATTTTCTTGGTCTATACTCGTGTATGATCAGAATCATGAAAGGACTGATCATTTGCTGAAGGAATTCAGGTACTGAATGGTAATGGTTGTGCTTGAGGTAACGTGAAGGATACTCCCATTACCTACTGAAACATGTAATATTTATTTTTATATTTTAAAAATATTTTAAAAAAATATATAAATTTTTTTAATTTTTTCTTTACTTTAAATTAATATTATTTTAGGGTTTTTGTATCATTTTTATATACCAATATCAAAAAAAAAATTAAAAATATAAAAATACTATTTTTATAAATAAAAAATAGTCATTATTATACTCTCAAAAACATCCTAATAACAAGTGAATACATGAACCAACCAACCAACAGCTAAATTACCCTCCCCTGCCCTAATCTCTGATAAATCATAATGGTTAATTATATAATTAATCTGATAATTTTCAATAAATAAAAAGGAACATTTGTATTATTAGGTTACAACGTTATAGTTTCAAGTGACTGTTGATAGCTCGTATCCAGTTGTTCTTGTCTCCCATGTTAGATACAATGGCTCTCCCTTACACTTTTCGGTTCACACTGCTTTGTTAGCTTTAATTTAAGGGTAAATCTCAAATGCCTATAGATGAAATCTTGATTGAGTTATCATATAGTTTTATTTTCTCATATAGCTCTATTCTAAAACAAAAATAGAATCACAATAAAAAAATAAAGCCCAAAAGTTCATGAAACCTCGTGTATTTATACAATTTTTTTATTAAAAATAATTTTTATTTTATATGTTTTGGATCGTTTTGAAGAGCTGATTTCAAAAATAATTTTTAAAAAATAAAAAAATATTATTTTAATACATTTCAGTACGAAAAACATTTTGAAAAATAACCACAACCACACTCTCAAATAGACCATGCATTGTACATAGAGTTGCAAATTTTACTATATATATATATTTATATATATATATATAATGATGTTATTTGGTAAGGAGCTTGATGTTTATTTTTTATTAAAATCTTGAGTACTTTTTAAAACTTTTAGGACTCAATATTTAAGATGTATTTTTTTTTTAGAGTTGAGTTATAAATAATTTGACATTAATTAGTTTTCTTCATTGAATTGGTGTACCAACTCCTCTTTTTTTTTTTTTTTCTTAGCTCTTACCATCTATGAAAATACTATACCACCTAGCATTAAATAAGATGAATTTAATTTGAATTATATGGGACTGTATCGTAAAAAATTTAGTGTAAGATTAAATGAAAATGAATTTAATTTTTGGTGTATGAAAATACTATACCACCTAGCATTAAACACAAAAGAAACTTCTCTTAGTTAATAAATTGCCTTTATAAAAATCATCCCACCAAGCAACAAAATTGACTTTAACCTCCAATCAATTTCATAATAGTAATTTTTTCAACATAATTATTTTCACAACCCCATTATTATACACACTTAATGATATACATTGACTCCTTCTGCCCATTTTTAACATGCATATAAGCTAATAACATCTTGTTTTAATAAATTTGAATTCAATTATAGTATTTAATTTGAATTAAATTCATTTTATTTTATATATTATTCTTATTACCTTTATCCTATTTCTTCAAATATTTCTCATGAAAATAAACGAGTATTTTGGAAAAAGTTAATTTTAATATTATTTTTTTCTGAAATTGTAAATTAGAGGGGTTAATTTTTTTATAATTTTTAGAGATTGAATTTCATTTGAAATTCAATTCTTCGACATCCAAAATAATTTTAAATATGAGATTTTATTAAAAAATATAAATTCAATTCAATTCCAAGAATTTCAAAAATGTATGAAATTCTCTAAATTTATATATGATAACTACAAATTGAAAGATGCATGTAATCTTATCTGTATTTGGAAAAGCATGAAAAATAATTTGTACCTACCAAATTACCCTCCCATTTCCTACTGCGTCCCCTTTGAAAAGAAAGTCTTCCCTCTAAATTGTGAATTAATTTTCAAGTCTATTTACATTTTTTGGTCAAATTTATTGTCTCTCTTGTCATATAAATCCCTCAATCTTCTTATTATCCCTTCATACTTTCAGAACCCTTGGAAGCCTCAAAATTGTTAAGACTCTTGCACACAAATCCCAAGCTCATGAAAACACAAATGTCCCACCACCATTCCGCCTCCCCTTTTCCTTCTTGCTTCCGCCCTTCCACGGCCACCGACACCGACATCGACATCCACCACCTTCCTCCACCAACACCACCACCTGTCTCAGGCAACGCCAACCTCACCACCTGTCTCTACCAAACTGACCTTGGCCTCTTCTCTCTTACTTGGTCAAGTTCCTTGTTAGGCCATTCTCTTCACCTCCGCCTCCACCCCATTGACGACAACGCCAGCTACTGCTCTCCTGTTTCCCTATCTAACCCTCTTTCTCTCTCTAACATATCTTTCCATCTCAATATCAAACCCTTCCTTTTCTGGAAAAGACATGGATCCAAGAAACTCCATGTTATTAACCAGGAGCCTGATACTCCAACCCCAAGGATCCAGATCTTTTGGGACCTCTCTAGAGCAAGATTTGGGTCAGGACCTGAGCCCCAATCCCGGTTCTACATAGCCGTGGTGGTTGAGCGAGAAGTGGTACTTGTTGTCGGTGATTTGACCAAAGAAGCTTTTGCAAAGACTAAAGCTTTGAAGCAAGAGAGACCCCAAGTTCTTGTTTTGAGAAGAGAACATGTGTTCGGCAACAGAGTTTACACCACGAGAGCAAGATTTGGAGGCAGAAACAGAGTGATATCGATAGATTGTAGTGTGAATAATGATGCAAGATTGTGTTTTAGTGTTGATAACAAAAGGGTTTTGCAGATAAAGAGATTGAAGTGGAAATTTAGAGGAAATGAGAGGATTGAAGTTGATGGGGTCCCTATACAAGTCTCATGGGATGTTTATAATTGGCTTTTTGATGGCATAAACAATGACCATGCGGTGTTTATGTTCAGGTTTGAAAGCAATTTAGACCCCAAAGATGAAGAGGCGGTGGTACGGAAACAAGAACAAAGTGAAGCTTGTGGTGGTGGTCCTCATCAACAAGAAGAAATCAACGAGAAAAATCACAACAATAATGTTGTTTTATGGCAGCAAAACTCATCGTGTAGTAATACCAGTCATGGGATGAGTCCAATAGAGTGGAGAAAGATGAGAAAGAGCTTGGTGAGGACAGCAGCAAGGAGTTCATCTTCTTCATCAATTTCAATGTCATCAGCATCTTCTGGTTGCAGTTCTTCAGTAATGGAATGGGCTAGCAGTACTGAAGAAAGTGAACTTTGTGGTGGTCCTATTGGATTCTCTCTGTTGGTTTATGCTTGGAGGAAGTGAAAGATTCGCTGATGATTACCGGATCCATTCTCTTCTGTTTTCGGTAATTTTAGTTGAATTTCTGTTTGTGACTAACCCCATTATTTGTTGATGAACATATTAGCGAATACACATTGAATTAATTAGTTCAATATCATACATACAGATAGATAGATCTAACATTAATCTCTGCTTTGTTTCTGTATTCACACAAGATTCAACTTCTTGTGCTCTTTAATCTGCTTTCGGACAACTATTATTGTAATTGGCCTCGGTTGGGTTTGGCATTCAAGTGTTCGATACAATTAAAGATTCAATTTTTCTTGTGTAATCTTTGTAATGTTGAAGCCTTAATTGAAAAGGAAATTGTCTCTCTAGATGGCTGTCTAGTACTCTTGGATTTGTTTTGTCTGGTCTGTCCTGTTTGGTTTCGATTGGAACAGTAGGTGTGATGAAATTTCCTAGATTTCAACCACATTTAGAACAAGACAAGATGCATGTGAAGAGGTTCCTTTTTCTTTTTTTGTGTTCTTTTCCCTCTCTTGGAACCTGTAAATAAGCGCTACCTTTGACCCATACAGCCGATCTATACCTTCAATTCTTGGTGACCATGTATTGTTATTAAACATTGACTGGCCGATGGGTCGACCCGGTTTTTGTACCGGCCCGGATTTATAAAAAAAAAAAAAGAGAACTGACAAAAAAAAATTTAATTTTAATTCTAATTTCAAGTATTTAGATTAGATGAGTTGTAGATTGAGTTATAACTATGTATTTTGAATTTGAATTTGTATAATAATTAATACATTAATAAATTGTTTAATTTAAATTTGAAACGATGATTAAGAGGAGAACCAATCCATTTACCATTCTAATTTATGGCACTAACTGCCTCATTGAAATTTAGATTCGGAGACGCCAATTGGATTATTTTTAAAAGTTCAGGAGGGCTAACTAAAAATTTATGGGCACTGCTTTATTTTTATTAAAAATAAATTATCTAAGTGAAATTTGTCAAACGTGTGAACTAAATTATTCGGTAAAGTTAGTCTTATTAATAACTGTGAAGAAATCATTGAAAAAGCTTGAAATTTATCTTATTTGGAAGCCGAAATTATTAAGAAATTCAATGAATCTTTCTCTCGTATGTATAACGACAAAGGCATGTGGCATTTTGAATAGCGAAGGCAATGTTCAGTGCTGGAGAAGATAGAGCTGCTCTGTAGTCTCGAAGGATTTGAAGAAAGCTGAGTGTCCTTAACTGGCAACCACATGTATATTTTTCCTTAACGCGCATTGAGAAATATCATGTTGACTCGTGGAATAAAAAGAGTAGAGTCTTACAAGCTTTAACCTGCTGGCTGATGGACACCATCATCATGTCCGAGCAGTCTATAGCTTCTGTTTGACATTAAAGAGCCTAAAGTTGAGTTCATGCTTTCTGTTTTTCTCCATGGCGAGTCTCTGAACTACCTTTACTGACCCTTTGCGTGCTAGTTGCTGTAGGGGAAGATTAGCAAATGCGATGGACTTAAGTATAGGCCAAGGTTGTGCTCCGGCCAAAAGAAAACAGGGAAACCATAGTTGTAAGACTTGATCTAATGATCGAAGTAGGTTATGGGTTGGGTTGTTTGATCCAAGTTAATTCAAGTTTTCTTTTTTTTTTTGAGAAAATGGATGTTCTTATTAACCAGGGTTAGGTCTCGAGCAAGTAAGTCACTGGGTTAACTTGTTGGGTCAAGCTGAGTATTGAAAGCCTCATTTTCATTTATGTGCTTTGAACAATTTTTTTTAGTACCATGGGTTTCCGGGTCAGTTTACACGCACATTGACTAATTCCTCAAGGCTCTGAAGTAAACGACCAAGTAAGCCTCTAGTGGCCATGAACTTTATGACACTCAAACTGGTGATTTCTGGAGAACAAACCTAAAGTCTGATCAGTAAAGTTATACTTCTTGGGTTACTTTGAGCATATTTAATATTAATCTATGTTGTCACTCTAGGCATAAATTCAAGTGTATCTTCTAATGTTGCACGGTATTCGGATGGAATTGATAAAATAAATTGGTTTGGAATGAAATTGAAAATTAGAAAATGCATTAAAATTAATGGCCAAACCCCATAATTGTCTTTCTTCTTATTGTTTTTTTTTAACAGAAGATTCATTGAATTTCAGGCTAATTTTTCCCTTTTTTCATTCAAAATCAATTTAATTTTTTTTTTAAAATCTTGCGTCAAAGGCACTACATTTGAATTTTGATTTACAAGTTTTGAAGTTTAGACTTCAACAGGAGGTATTAGGCCGAGCCTTGAAGAGTATAAATAAAAAAAACCATGTGGCATACAGATTCAAAACTTTTAAATTCAATTAATCATAGGAAGAAACAGGAAATTAAGATACCTTGCATCTGGTCAAAACGTATTGAAGTGGTGCAAACGCCCTGCCTCCATGTTTACACAAGTCAATCTTGTCACAAGTTACCATGTAGAGAACGAGTTGTGCATCCAGCAGGTGAGTGCTTTAGATAATCTTCTACCTGTCCAAAAGCATGGACTTTGAATCGTGGAACGAGTAAAAGGCATGCATTATGCACTTTGCTAATAATTTTCTTGATAGATTCTGGGTTTTCCAAGTCCATACTCTGTATATTTGGATAATAATTATTGTAGAGCTGATAAACATGACTTCGACCCTTTAGCTCCCGTGTATTATTGCCTTCCAAACTAGAGTTGGATAAAATTTAAATTTATTTTATAATTTTATATTGTTTTGGCATGCTGATATCAAAAATAATTTTTAAAAAATTATAAAAATATATATTATTTTGATATATTTCCGAGTAAAAAACAACCACCATCATACTTTTAAGTATTCTAACTACATAATAAACTACGGGTGGTTGCGCAAAAAGAATCGTACATAAGATGAGACTCGCTTTTTTTCTATTAAAGCAGGGTTTATTTGCATGATCTTGACAAAGTATAAGCTCGAGGATTAAACTATGTGACATATTCTTCACCAAATTAATATTTTATAATTGGGAGCTCCATCGCAAGATAAATATGTCTAGCCAGTGGCTTGTAGCTAGCCAGCAGGTTCTTCCATGAATGTCAACAATGTTTCAAAAGATGACCACTGTGGGTATAAAAAGCTAAGCATGGGGCATGGTGGCTGGAAGTGAGCAATCAGGAAGATACACGTAGAGTTCAAGGAAGAAAGACTCGATCAACTCCATGGTTTTCTGAGCTTGATATTGTACTAATTTGCCAAACGCATATCATATGCTGGTTCCATAATGAGTCCAAATAAGGGGATGTTTAAAAAATAAAGTTGTTGATTAGCTTTTGAATTGTGTTGATGGGTCAAGTTTAGATTTTATTAACTATAGGTTTGTGAATTTCAAGATATTTTTATGATTTCAGGGTATTTTCATGACGATAACTTTTTTAAATTTATTTTTTTGAAAAAATATTCTTTTAAATACATTAATTTAATATAAAACATGTATTTTGAAGGCTATTTAAAAATAAAATCTAGTTTTAATTAGCGTTGTAAAATAAAAAACAGATATTAAGAAAAAAGAATGATAAGCTAGTTATTTTGTAATTAGCGTTGGATAAAGTGAACCTTTCTTGCTGGGGCCTGGGCTGTGATGTCTGGTGGTCAAGAGGCTGTTGCTGCCATGGACGATTTGGATAAGAACATGGGCAATAAATAAATCTAGTTTTTTTTTTTTCTTCTGAAAATTCGAGGAAAGGAGGTATGGTCAAAAGGATTTTCTTACCAGTCTCTTTCAGTTTTAGCAACTTGAAATGAAATCCTAATCTCCCATGTATCCGGGGCCGAGGGCAGAGACAATAGTTTACCTTTTCCTGTATAATTTCCAGTTGTAGACCTAGAATTAATCTGAAAAGAGTTATGAGTTACTAGATTATTGTGTTAATTTGTTGGTTATGGTATTTTTTTCATAGGTTAGGTCCTGAATCTTACGCTTTCCTGATCAAGTTCATGATCCCAAGTTTTCTGGATCAATCTGCTAAATCGGACAAAAAATATAAAATTAACTCCTCGTTTTACTTAATTTTCAACTTCACCCTGAGCAAAATATTTTATCGGTTTGGTCACTCATATTTCACATGTTAAGAAATTAGGTCCTTCTATCCATGATTGCTAACTTTTCATGGAATCTCAGCAAAAGGGCTCTGCTATGTCTCAGAACATGAACATATGAATACAAGACAAAAACAGCTAACAAAACGTCGACATAAGGGCTTGATTGAGAGATGTATGAAACATAAAGGACTCCTTCGATGATGTTTTGTTCCAGGATGAAGTAGGTTAGGGAACAGAATCGCAAACAAACCACAGGTCCATAGATTTATTTAGTTTTGATTCTGGGCACCATAAACAAACTATAACCATGTTATATTACAAATTTCACTGGATTCAGGAAATGTTCACAAGCTGAAGTTGCCCTCTACTCTCAACTTAGCCTCGGGACCTCTTCCTTTCTCTTATAACTGCAAAAAAAAAAATATTAACAATTAGGCTTAGCACAACAAGACTGCTCCTTTCAGGTAATATTCGGAGTATTTTTTTTTGCCGCCGCCCAGGGTAGCCGACTCCCCCCTTCTCCTCCTTCTCCTCCTCCTCCCTGTCTCAATTGTTCTACAACGTGAATAGTAGAGAGTAAATTAATTCATTTTTCACTGTTCATGTTGAAGAACAGTGGAGAGCAACTCCCTCGCCATTGCCCTTCATTTCCATAGCTAGCTAGACATCACCATCACGCAGGGTAGCCTGCTCTTCCCCTTTCCCATCTCCTTCTTCTACCGCATTTAGCTGCTCTCCATTATTCTGCACAGTGAACAGTGGAGAGTGAATTTGCAGAACAGTAGAGAATTCACTATTCACTGTTCACGTGAATAGTGGAGAGCAGCTCCATTGTTTATGGGTCAGACTGGGTCTGGCCCAAACCTAAATGCATTAAACCGGGTTCGACTCAATAAAAAAATTCAAAAAAAATTCTTAGATATTGTGTTTTATTCGAAAAACTAATATGTAACATGATTCAACATTAGAAGGAGATCGTATGATGACGTAGCATTTATAGAATTTGATCGCAATTTCAATTTTGTTCCTGATGATATTTTACCTAATGTTGTTGCACACTCAGGAAACCATGGAAACTGTAGTCATTGTCGAATAGATTTCGTACGTGATATGAAATTGTACATAATTTAATGAAATAATAAAAAAATATTTTATATAAAATATTATTTATTTCATGATGTAATAGTAATAATTAAATCTACAATATTTCAATTAAAAACCATCAATATTAATATATGTCTTTTTTAGTTATTTTATAACTTCAATTTAAAAAGCATTATTAACTAAACTCATTAAACTATTTTTTATTTAATCTCAATTTTAACTATAGCTTTAACCAAATATATATTTTTCAAACCAATCTTAATTAAAAATATTTTTTATAAAATATTTTTTTTGAAATAATAGCTATCACAGTATCAATAAAGGTGTGTTTGCCGATGAAACGCAGATTACACCGTCGTCAAACAGGCACCGACGGTCTCTCTTGTTGCTTCCTATTGCCATTGTACTGTCGGTATTGATGGTTTTTTTGAACACGCCAAAACCATCCACAGTTTGAAGAATTTGATTAGGAACTAGAGCCCACCTGGAATTTCCCACCTGATGAGGCAAGGGGGCTTTTTCATTCCTTGATTCCCATGAATATCACGGCTTCCAACCATTTGATTGGTGTTCTTTACAGGATGAAGCAATATCCCACTGTACTTGTCTCCATGTACCAAAGAATTATCATGGATTGTCCCGAAATCAAGCCTAATATTCTTCCAAAGAAAAAAAGTTAATGCCTAGTACTGTTTCTATGAATATCCTGTGATCAATAGCTTTCGCCTTTCAAACAACAGGCGTTTGACTGGTAGTGCTGAGCTCTTTGTGCTTGCGTGCAAGATGTTGCAAGTTTAAATTAACTCTTCATCTTTTTTAAACTGGTGGACCTTGTGCTCTGTTTTAGAAAACTTTTATTGTTTCTATCTATGTTTTAAAAATATTTTTAAAAAAAGTTAATTTTTTTTATTTTTTTATTTTAAATTAATATTTTGTGTGTTTTTAAATTATCTTGATGTGCTGATGTAAAAAATAATTTTTAAAAAATAAAAAAATATATCATTTTGATGCATTTCCAAGTGAAAAGAATTTTGAAAAGTAATTATAACCACACTCTCAAACAAGCATAGTAGGCTTGAATCTTTTTGTAATTCTTTCAATGCGGTAATCTTTTTTCATCAACGCTCTAGAGCTTTCAAAACTAATTAAAGTTAGTTTGAACTTAAAGCGTCTAAACTATAAGACAAATAAACCTCCCCGGTCCATACAAGTGCACGGCAAGCCCATGCAAAGGGTTTAGTTAAGATATGCCAGATTCCACCAGGTATACAAATGGAACCTAACCATACATGCCCCCCAATTATATCTTCCAAATCATCCACACTAACAATCCATCCTTCTCCTCTAAAAGGAGATTTTAGTAAATAACCAAAAATAACACTTGGACTAAGGGTCAAGTTGGTAATTTTTCTTACATCTCCCACCTAAGCCCAGGTATCATATACGCTCTCAAAATAAAAAGCTTTGAATACTAAAAAAAAAGCACCTATACTTAGCAAGATTAAGTGAATACCTAAAATTGTTATCGATTCTTGATTGTTTTGATCTAAAATATGCATTTTGCCAGGTTCACTTCATATACTTGCATAGTATAATTCTTTACTCTCATATCACCTTGATTTGATGTACCATGCAAACCATCTAAAAATCAGGTTTTTACTGTAATTTTTTTTTTATTGGGACTTGGGAGAAGCCAAAACTTTCATTAATGTTGAACCATGAAGCATGTCTCTTCATTGAAGTTGGAATCCCACTATGATTTTGCATATCAGGGCACGAAAGATAGCTGTATCTGTGCGATTAATCACAAAATACTCTGGTTCTTCGATGCGGGAGAAAAGCATGATAAATGAGATCGGTTGCTTGAATCTACCAGTCCCATTAATGAGGCACAAAGAACTGAACTTGGCTGATGGAACAAGATGCATTGAGATTCTCTGTAAACTGTACAGGGCCTGCGAGCCCAAGTTCTGTGGCCATGGCCTAAACTGGGAGCTAAAGTTGATTGTTCAAGTTCATTGTTTAAGGTGGTCCTGAATTGGGACCGAAGACGCACATCAAGCGATCTTACAAAATACATACTTCTAGTATTGATCAATTACAGTAGACTTTTAAAAACATTTTCGTTAGTTGGACTACTGTCACTATTATCTCAGAACCACACAACTATTTTGACCAAACAAAAGCAGATTACTTTCTTGGAGAACCGTGAGCAGATCATTATAATCACAGGGCCACATCTCTTTGACCTCACAAAAGTAGATTGCTTTCTTGGGGAACCTCAAGTAGGTTATTAATGCGGGCCTATCCATGATGACATAGCAACAAGGCCACCCGACATCGACATCACTTACTAGATGACACAGGACACTGAACTTTCATCATTCACAGAGAACAGGGACAATTTCAGAGACTAGCTTTTATAGGAAATCATATGACTTCCCATTCATTAAAAACAGTTATCATCTTTACAGAAAACAGAAACTCTGCAACAACTTTGAAGCAGATGTTTCAGAAACCACAAAAACCAGGTAACATGGGGCAGAATACAAGCTTTGCATTTGCCCATCTGTAGTTGATTTTTTTTTTTAAGTCTAAGACCCTAAAATGTTTCAAAACGTAATGTATTCATTAAGCCTTCAAGCTCCATGACGAGGACGTAGAGTCATCATGAACAAAAGATCTTGAAGTCAGAGGAATAAAACGTCTCTGTCTACCACTTCTGCTTCCAGAACTTGAAGGGCAAGGTGTCAATGAAGGGGAAGTTACCGGATTAGAAGAAGATGTGAACCTAGTCGAACGGCTTCTCAATTTCTTCTTCTCTTGT
Source organism: Populus deltoides (assembly GCA_015852605.2). NCBI lineage: Eukaryota > Viridiplantae > Streptophyta > Magnoliopsida > Malpighiales > Salicaceae > Populus > Populus deltoides. Next base: position 15,847,141 of record CM027587.2, read on the forward strand.
ACAATATCATCGGATCTAACTTGGCGGATTTTTGTTTGATTCAACTCTACTGGAAGAACACAGTTGCAAAGAAAACCTGAAAGTTTTTCAGAAGCAACACCAACGTTAAATTTATGCCTGGTTTGCCGGATAAGGAAAGGTAAGGTTGATAATAATCTAATTGCATATGGCTTCTGAAGGCACGCGTTGGGATGATGCTAACCAATAGAATTTGATATTTTGGAACCTTAACTGCTGGCTATCCATTTCCCTTTGTAACCACTAAAATACCTCTGCGGGAATCATCTATTGAAAATCTTCATGCCATGAAAATATCAAAATTCTTGTAAGGAAATTTTTAAAAGCGAAATAATAACTAGTTTTGATATCCTCCAATAAAAAATGGTGAAAAAGAATAAAGAAAACCAGACCTCATGTTCGAGTGGCTAAATAGAAACCTGAGCTAAATTGCGACACGGATAAGACCAACATCTTCAACATCATGGCTAACTCAAAGATCTGGCATTTTCAGGGTGAGAATGACTGGAAAAGGAATTATAAACAAAGACAGACTCGAAATAGAACACTTCATGGCTTGCAATTCTTTTAATATGAATTTACTAATGATAAAATCGGAAACATACCCTTAACCAGGTTATATAACTAGATGTGTGGAAATGCAAAAACCAGAAAAAAGATGGTGGAATTCATGATAATGTGCAAATTGCGGTTGCATGGGCAGCACACTTTTTTCCTGTCTTTGTAAGCATAAAACAATCTGAAAGCAGAAACAAGACTGATAGCATAAACAAATTTAAAGGGGCCTCTTACCTATACGAGCAAGACGATTAACCCATCGTGGAATTTTTTTCCCAGTCAACTTGAGACACACATCATTACAGAAGTGATTGCAGTTCTTAGTAATAAGATGGTAAGTATTCCCAGGAAACTCCTGAGCTAATTTCTCCATGAACACCCGAACTTCTTTAGGACCCAAATCAGTTCTTCCAATCAATATTGATTTCCTAAACATAAATCCCGGGCATTGCTTCGGCTCAACCTCAAAAATCCCCGTTGTCGGATGATCATGTGCTCCAAAACCATATTCAACACCGTGAACTACATTATCACAGCGAAAAACAAAAGATTCAATTTAGTTCACGTCACAACTAATTAAAAAACACTCTTAATAGTCAATGGCTGACCCAAATTCATTTTTTCCTCCCACCAAATCTCAACAAACCAGACTAGGTTTTACTTATTTGACTAACATGAGATCACTGTAAAATAAACAAATCAATAAACTTTCCTTTCAAGCCTCTATGATTTCATTTTCTATAGTTAACGGAGTAGCATTTCACCGCATCAAAAAGAACAAAAAAAAATAAAACACTTTCTTCACTCCCCGGATAAATAAATACAGAAAACAAGAAAAACAAAAGATTTATCATAAATTAATCCCATAAATTACATTGCTTTCCTATCCTTTTCCTTCCATTTCATTTTCTCAGCAACCAAACTACTCTAAAACATAAACACACTTTTCCTTAGATCTAAACAGTAAAAAAAAACCTTAAAAGAAACAAAACAAACCCCGTCATTTTTCTTACAAAAAACATCGTTAAAATCGAAAAACAAAAGAACCCAGAAAAAAGTGGGCATAAAAAAGATCAAAACTTTATAAGCGATCACTAACCTTGTACACCGGAATGGTAGATCCCGAGACCAACCCAGTAAGCGTAACCATTAATCGTCGTCAAATCATAAACATTTAAGTAAACTGGAACCGTCCCAGTTTTCTTTTTCTGGTTAAACATCACCATTCTACGCAGCATTTCTTTCTTTTTCTTTAAGCAAAAGAAAAGAAAGAAACGGTGATGGTGATGGTGATGGTGATGGTGGATATAGAAAACAAAGAGGAGCCCAGTATTTTAGGGGATCGAGGAAATTCGTATTTTAAGGGATCGAGGAAATTCGAGGAATTTCAGGGGTTGAATTGGGAACCGAGATGTTTATTTATTTTTATAAATAAAAATATGTGGTGAGAGAAGAGAGAGAGGAGAATTTTGTACTTTGGGTTGCAACCGGCGGCCATGGAAGAGTCCGCAAGCCTTCCTTATCCTTCTGCTTTTGGTTTTTATATGCTCAGGATAAACGGTCAATTATATTGACCCTAAAATTTTATTTATTATCCAAACTGCCATTGGGTTCACTTTCCTTCACTGCTGCTTTCTTTTGGTTCATGGGATGACCAGTCATAGAACCGGCAAGTCGGCAATAGGAAAAAGCAAGTGTGGAAAGGGACTTTTTTTATGGGATAGATTTAGGTATTGCTTTAGAGTAAATTATAAATATAGTCCTTGCAGTTTAAAAAAAATGAGTAATTAATCCTTGTACTTTGTATGGTGTATTTAATTTTTTTTTAGTAATCTTAGTAATTTAACTTGGTTTTTTTTTATTTTATGGTATTGTTATATTTGATGAATATATTAAATTTGATAAATAAATTTATTAGTTTAGACGTGAATAAGTTTCTTGAGATAAAACTAGATTGGTGGTCCGCAATTCTTCGCGAGTAAGGTTGATTTTTTTTTGTAACTTTAAAAAACAATTTTCAAAAATTGCTTATTTTAAAAATAATATAAAATTTCCGAGTCAATTCGAGCTAGCATGACAAATTCACGTCCCATAACGCGGGGCCGGATTATCCTTATAGAAAGGGAAAAAAAACAAAATAAGCTTAACATTCAATAAATCTAATATTGAAGGATGAAAATGAAAATCGGTGTAAAAACAGATAAAAAATAAAGACTAATGTAAATCTAGGTTAACATTTCATACTTGTAACCCGGGTTATGAGATCGGGCTTGCTGCACCAAAAAAATTACGAAACTCAATTCTCAATTAATTCAATGTTGAATGATGAAATTAAAAAAATAAAAAATTCAAAGAATGAGGACCAAATGTAATATAAAAAATAAAATAAAATGATGAGAGATGAAATTGAAAAGCAATTTTAATCAAGAAAATAATATAAAAAATAAATAGAATTCAAAAGAATGACAACAAAATTTGATATAAAAAATTAAATAGGATAGAATGTTAAGAGATGAAATTGAAAAAAAAAAATAATGATTTAAAATAAATAAAGAGCAATAAAAAAAATGAGGGCTGCAGTCGACTCTTTTTAATTATAATATTTAACATTTTTAAAATACCAAATTGTCCTTTAATTTACTTGCTAATTACCAAAAAAACAAGATGAAATGACAAGAAAAAAAACCTAGACATAAGTCCCTGTTTGTTTTTGCGTTTCAAAAGCGTTTTTAAAAAAATTTAAATTTATTTAAATTTTTTATTTGCTTCATATTAATATTTTTTATGTTTTTAGATTATTTTAATGCGCTGATATCAAAAATAATTTTTAAAAAATAAAAAATATTATCTTGATATTTTTTGAGTGAAAAGCATTTTGAAAAGCAATCGCAACCATACTTCCAAACAGACTTTTTGAATTTGAATTTAAAGGTGATCTATTTGTTTCAATTTTCCAAAATAAAATGCAATTCTGAAAATAAGTTTTTAGAAGGAAGCTAAGTGAGTTTTGCCGTCAAGAATTATTTTGTAATTTTATTATGCAATAAAAAATAAAAATACGAAAAGACTAAAATGAAAAAAAAAAAACAGTCTCACCACTAAACAAAGTTATATTGTTTTGTTTTAGAAGAATAAAATAATTATTTCACTGTTTAAATTGTAGTGAAATCTCAATTTCTATCACTTGTTTTAATAATTGAAAATAGTATTGTTTTGATATATGAAATTGAGGTACTTTAATCATTAAACATATACATAATTGTTTATTTTATATGAGATTCTTCTTATGGTATCCCAGCAAATTTAATTTAATTTAATTTATTTATTTGAAGAACTAAGAGACTTATTTTCATATTAGATTTCGATAATCTTTATCAACAAAACTTACAATCAAATCTTCCATGCTTTTTTTTTCCTAGAACAATCAAATCAATAAATGAAGAATCGCCTCATTTTTCCTTTTTTTTTCTTTTATTTTTTTTAATAATTTTACAAGTTTTTAAATTTTAATATCAATGCATCAAAATAATATAAAAACACTAAAAAATATTTTTAAAAATATTAAAAAAAATATTATTCTAAAAAATGATTTTTTTTAAAAAAAATAATTTTAATTATTTTGATGTGCTAATGTCAAAAATAATTTTTAAAAAATAAAAAAAATCATTAACATGTATTTTAGCATAAAAAATTATTTAAAAAACACCTGCAATTACACAGTCAAACAAGCTCTTAAAGAACTCAATTCAAGTATCTTCAATTCTTAACGAGAACATCTAAATATTTGTCAATGCGAAAAACACAAGACATCTGGCACATAATTTTTTATGATTTGATAAAGTCTTAAAATATATTTTTTCCAGATTTGTTTCTTACGAAATTCATTTGGATTGGAATCCTAAGTAATGACGTAAGAGACAATCATTCATGTATTCAATGGTTTTCAAAGATAGACGTGATGGGTTTTTCAACTTTTATGCATGCAGACAAATTCTATTTGAGACCAGATTATACGAGTATTATTGATTTTTTTTTAAATTTAAATTACTATTTTTTTTAATATTTTTAGATCATTTTAATGTACTAATATCAAAAATAATTTTTAAAAAATATTATTTTGATACAAAGTAAAAAGGACATTGAAAAACAATCGCAACTATACTCCCAAATAGGTAAAGTATCTTTGCTATTGCATTTCAAACAGGTTTGAGTAAATTTTAAAAATATTTTTTTGTTTAAATTTATTTTTTTAAATTTATTTAAATTGTTTTGATATGTTAATATTAAAATATATTTTATAATATTATTTTAAAATATTTTCAATTAAAAATTATTTTAAAAACAATAACTACCACGCTCTCAATCACCTCTGACATAGTTGTAAAATCCTACATAGGATTTACTTTGTACAATACTCGGGTTACTAAGTGAGAGGATCAACAGATGCTTATTTTATTTTTTGTTTTTATTTAAAAAAATAAAAAAAATTATATATTTTATTAAATGAACAGATTAATATCATGTTTTGATGGGATCAAGTTTTTAACCATATCAATATCTTAATCCTTTTTTTTTTTTTATCAAGTTTAATACCTAGTTCTCAATTCTAGAAGGGTATTAAATATATAAGTCCTGTTTGTTTTTATGTTTTAAAAATATTTTTGAAAAAAATAAATTTTATTTTATTTTTTGATTTTAAATTAATATTTTTGATATTTTTCAATCGTTTTAATTTACTAATATCAAAAATAATTTTCAAAAAATAAAAAAATATTATTTTAATATATTTCCAAATAAAAAAACATTAAAAAACCAACTAAAGTAACCCCCTACTCGTGCTTCATACGTGGAAAGTCTTTGTGGATTTTTAAAACCGGGATTCTAAAATTCCTTGTGGATTTTTGAAGGAGTAATTTACAGAGTAAAAGACGAATGGAAGAATCTAAAGAGGTGGACATTGGTTCCACCGGCAGTCAACAGTCGCCGCGCCATCAGCATCTCCACGGGCCTTTGTCTCTTGCTCCTCCGTATCATTTCCATCTTCAATTTCTACTTTCTTATTTGGACATGGAATTTTCAGATATCACAACACTGCCATTTCTCATTTCGTTAATTTAAATTAAATGGGCAGCAAACAATTAGGATAATTTATACACTAATTCGCAGGCTTGCTCGCGTGGAGTTTGGTTGGTGTCTCGTTGTAAAAATAACATATATAAAAAGAAAAACAAATATATTATGAAATAATTTAAATTTAATTTACATTCTTTTTAAAATACAAATATCACGAGATACTCTTCTTCATCTTGATTAATTTTTTTAATTTATTTTTTAACAACTTAATTTAATACTTTACCCATCCAAGATCTAACCGGTTTGAATTAAAAAAATAATAAAAAACTTGAGTAAATTAAAAACTCAAATTAATATTATCAATCCAAAATCTAATATAGCCTATAACCTAATCATCAATCTCTTTTTTTCTTTTTTTTAATTTTCTTTAAAAAATATTATTTTAATTTAAAATAAAAATTAAAACTTCTTAAAACTATACAAATAATTACTCTCTAAAAAAATCATGCTAGTCATGATCTCAGCATTGAAGAGATTGTCCGCAGAGTACTTGAAGACCTTTTATATATATATATATATATATATATATATAATGATCATTTTAAGATATAATTTTAAAAGCCTAAAAAAGTTAAAAGAAAATGATGGAAAACAGAGGATCATCATGATTTTGTAACCAGTCTGGAGACAACCATTAATTATTTCAGCCTTGGAGGCAGAGCATACTGTCAAAATGAGTCGGGGTCCACATCATGAATGAATCAACTGTACGCGGTGTTTGTTCTCTCTTTTGTTTTTTTTTTTTTAATATTTGTTTTTAAATTATATTTTATTATTTTTAAATTATTTTAATATACTAAGATTAAAAATAAATTTTAAAAAATAAAATAAATATTATTTTAATATATTAAAAAAATCAGTACACAAACACTACAGTGAAACAGCAGTGTACCATGTTCACACGACGTCGGCATGCATGTTGTGAAGGTACCGCGTGGTGCTGTTATACCCATGAAAAATCCACCTCTACCTAAAACCCAATGTTTTAATATATATATATTTTAAAAAAATTAGGTTACTTGAATAGACTTATTATAAAATTTAAATTAAAAAAATTAAATTTTTTTTTAAAGTGTATTATCCTTTGAAAATAAAGTTACTTGAATAGACTTATTTATGATTTAAATTAAAAAATTAAAAACAATGCCCTATCAGTTTTATGTCGTGAAAGTTTTGCATAAGCTTTATCTATAGACTTTAGTCCCTAGCCATAGATATATAATTCTATTATTATAGATAGATAATAAATTGCAAACATTAGGTCTAAGTTGGGCCTGCAGATGGCTAGACCTAATTGTGGGCCTAATATGGGTTTTTAAAAAAACAGTGATGGACTTGAGAAATAAGGCAACAGCCCACACCGCCCACAACAACAAAGTCCAGCCCATCCCGTGAAAGTAGAAACCTTCCAGGTTCCAAGCACTAATAATAATAAGGACATTTCGTACGAGGTAACTTTTTGTCTGACCACACACAAAAACATATTTAATTAAATAGATAGTTTCTGCTTTCTTCATTGTATTTTATAGACAATTGCGTTTCAAATTTTAGGAGTCTATTCTTTTCTCCAATCTCAAAGGGAAAAAAAATGTATGGTTAGATAACTTTTATACTGAGATCATATATAATTGTATTTTGATTTTGTAAAAGATAAAATAAATTGTTTTTAATTTATTTTACAAGCAAAATTCATCCCATTATAATTTTAATCAGATATTTTTTTTAAGAAGTTATTTTTTTTTTAAAACCACAATAAAAAATGATTTTCTCAAATCTATTTTTAAAACCAAACTTATAAAAGTTACCACAATGTCAAATACATTCAGAATTTATAATAAAAAAAATATAATGTCATAAATTGTATGTTCACTCCATTTAAAATCCAAAAAAAAAGAGAGAATACATTAGTCAAACATCGGTAGTGTTTGAGAGTATAGTAATGGTTGTTTTTCAAAGTGTGTTTTGCTTGAAAATACATGAAAATATTTTTTTTATTATTTTTTGAAAGTCATTTTCAACATCAACACATTAAAAAGACTCAAAAACACCACAAGATTAATTTCAAGAAAAAAAATTTAAAAAAATCATGAAATGTGGTTTCAATTGCAAAAACAAATAGCACCCTCAAAAAGTTTTCTAATTATTGAAGAAATCTAGATAAATTCCTTATTCTACTTTTTGCTAGAGTTTTTGAAACCTAACTCGATAATTGACCCGACCCAAAGCAGAGATTATGAGTTTTAACTAGGTTAGCAGGTCAATCATAATTTTATTTTTATAAATCAAAATGGCTTTATTTTTGTAACAAAAAACAAATAATCAATGAGTTGCAATTAGATTTTAACCAGGTCACTTGATTAACCATTTTTTTTTTACTTTTCTTGTTTTCTCTTAAAACCGGTCCAATTTCAGACCTGGATCAATCCAAGTTTTATCAAGTTTTAAAACTATGTTTTTTTCTCTCTCAATTGTATTTTCAAGACCCCGTTTGTTTGCTGGAAAATAATTTCTTTTTGAAAAATAAATTCTGGAAAAGTGAATTCCGGGAAAGTGAGTTATTTTCTGATGTTTGGTAGTGTAATGAAAAATAAGTTGGAAAACATTTTTCAATGTTTGGTTATGTGGAAAATGAGCTGGAAAATAACTTATTAATGTTTTATTTTTTTCAAGTTTATTAAAATAGTAAGGAACAAATATTACAAATTAAAAAGTTGAATGAGAATGAAATTGAAAAAAAAATATAATTTCATAAACTATCTCAAATAAAATAAATAATAATCAAAATAATATAGATCAAATTTAAAAAATAAAAAATGAAAGATGAAGAAATTAAAATAATAATAAATAACATTTCATAAATTATTTCAAATAAAATCAGTAATAATCAAAAGAATGAGGACCAAATTTGATAAATAAAAAATTTCAATAAAAAAATGATAAGGAAAAAAAAAATTATAAAAATGAGGATAAAAGTTAATATAAAAATTAAGTTTAAAGAGATGAAATTGAAAAATAAATATTCAAAATAAAATATATATAGCAATCAAAAGTTTGAAGATCAAATTTGATATAATTAGCAAATAATATGACATTTCTAAATTTTTCACAACTTCCAGAAAGTGTTTCCCGCCTAAATTTTCCAGGTAAATACTTTCCTGGAAATCAAGCCAAATTTTTCTTTAATTGAAAAATATTTTCCGTTAACTAACTTTTTTCATGACAAACAAATACAAAAAAATTTAAAAAATAATTTTTCAAAAAATAAATTTCAATAAACAAACATAGCCTAAGATATCAATGAATTCTCATTCAGAACAATTACAATTAGAACCCATTTGGAAATGAAGCCATCCACATAATTTCTACATTCCCAAGCCTTAATTAGTCTTTAACGAATGTAATTATTTTATAATTACCTAAAACACATAATTTCTCTTTTCTTGTAAAAACTTTATAACTTCACCGTGTGATATAAATGATTTATATATTTTAGTCTATTATATAAGTTTTAAATGGTGAAAAAAAGGAATTTTGGTAATTTTGTATATAAAAATAAGACTATTTAAAATTTATGTTAAACAAAATTGACGAATCATATTGAGAATTCATGAATACATTGGGATTTAATCAAAATATTAAATAATAGAGGGTCGTAATCAAAATTCCCCTTATATTTTGGGGATTTTCTCAGGCTTGTCGAAAAGAAAACCCACACCTTAAACCCCCCCCCCCCCCCCCCGCCCCCAAAAAAAAAAAAATTATATTCTCCCTTGCTAACACTCCAATGGCTCGATTGAGAATTCATGAATACATTGGGATTTAATCAAAATATTAAATAAAGAATCAAAATTCCATATTTTGGGGCTTTTCTCAGGCTTGTCGAAAGAAAACCCAACCTTAAACCCCCACCCACCCCCGCCCCCAAAAAAAAAAAAAAATATTCTCCCTTGCTAACACTCCAATGGCTCGCTTGATTCGAACTGCAACAAGAACCCTTCTCTCTTCCTTTTCTTCTTCTACTTCATCACTTCTCCAATCAAGAAATGCCATCACATCTTCATTTCTCTTCCAATCCCCCAGACCTTACTCAGCTGACAACAAAGTTACTAAATCGCCATTCGAAGCTAACATTCTCAGAATCATCGATAAGGAAATCGATTACCAGTCTGAATATGCCCCTCCATACCAGGTCCTTTCATTATTTAAATCTCTCTGTTGTTTTTAAATTTTTACTTTTTGCTGATGAATATATTCTGGGCTCCTGTTTGGTTGCCGAGAAAATGAACAAGAAGTTAACATGACAAGACTAGAATTGAGTTGTTAAATTGTTGCTTTTCTGGCTCTTTAAGTTTAAACAAAAAATGGGTTCATAATAGTTTTTTATTTACCCGTGTAATTTATTTAGAAGATTTTTTTTGGCGTTCATGTATGGAAGTAATGAGCTTTAGCTGTGTAATTCATTTAGAAGATTTTTGTTTTGGCGTTCAGGCATGAAAGTACTGAGCTTTACTGTGTAATTCATTTAGAAGATTGATTTATGGAGTGAAATTGTTATATCAATAGTTCTTTATTTACTTGTGTAATTTATTTAGAAGATTCTTTTTTGGGTGCATTTAAGCATGAAAGTAAAAATCTCTACTTATGTAATTTATTTAGGAGATTAATTTATGAAGTGAAATTGTTATATCAATAGTGAGTTAATTATTTCTTTATCCCCAGTTAAAAAAAAGGGGCTCTTGATAGTTTGTTCTTTATGTGTGTGATCATTACTTAAAGAGTTTAAATTTCTCACATTGAAGCTTTAGCTTTCTACTTGTGTAATTTATGCGAATGACTTGTTGTGTTAATAGTAACTGGTTTTGTTATTTGGATTATGTAGCCAGAGACGAGATTTCATTCATTTACAGTGGAAGATCGATCAGGAGAGCAGTGGATGATAATGAGGGGTAAATATGATGATATTGAAGATGTTAAACTTGAAGTTACAATGTTTGACGGATATGTAACTGTTCCAAAACTCGGAGATGATGCCTCAGGGGAAGATGTGCGTCTTCACATTAGTTTTATTGTTGATGTTTCCAAAGGGGATGGTGGTGAAAATTTGGAGTTTTTATGCTCAGCGTGGCCTGATCGTTTGGAGATTCAGAAAGTTTACTTGCTCAGGGGTGAGAAGATGCCGGGAAGGCCATATATGGGGCCTGATTTCAGGTGTGGACCTTTCTTTTCTTTTCTTTTGATGATTGTGGTGCTTGTGTTTGTTTTGCAATTAGTGTTTGCTTGGCTGGTTGACTTAGGTTTGGACTAAATGTTTTGTTTTTAGGAAGTTGAATAAAGAGCTTCAGAAGAGGCTTCGCGAGTACTTGGAGGCAAGGGGGGTAAATGATGAACTTTCTTTCTTCTTGCATGATTATATGCTGAATAAGGATAGGATTGAACTTATACAATGGCTTGGAAAGGTCAAATCTTTTGTAGAAAAATAGAAGGATGTTTTTTTATGGTGCCCTTTATGAGACAGCTTTGTTCATTTTTATTTTTTTTATTATTTCACGAGATCACTGTTATTCAGTATGTAGCTCACGGAAATGAAATTCTTGGATTCCTGACTAATGACTCTCTAAGGGTATTCTGATGGTAAGCTACTCGTGATTGATTCATACAGCTAGAAAGCTGCAGGAAATACTTTATTTCATTTTTCCTGAGCCACATTGCATTTCTCTCTCTTTTGTGGTCTTGCCAGTACAAGTATGGAAACATGAACTTCTGAACCCTACTTACAGAAAATATCTACATAACAGAAGACATTATGGGCAGTGTGATTTTATTTTAATTTTTCTTTTGAAACATAGCTATATCAGATTGATATATTCGTGGCCACTTACCATACACATTGAATTGCTAAAATAGCAGCAAAGGCATTCTACTGGTCCAGGCTGTAATTTCTTGTTCTTGCTATTCTAATGTGGAAACTCATATGTTTAAGAAATTAACTATAAACTATTCAAAGAAACTCTTGAAGTGAAACCATTGTGCATGAAACTGCATATTCAAACAAGGGCTCTCCTTTAGGTATTCAAAATTGGATAACAAATTTTTGTCTAGAAACGGGAAAAGGCATAGCAATACCTTTTTTAGGAGCCATTGTTGAATATGGATAGGGCCATTTCTTGGTGCAATGCTCTTGAAACCCTGAGTTGTAGGCTTGGGTCTTGAAAGCAGCCGCTCTATCTCCAAAATTCTGATCGCAAGGATGGTAAAAAGTTCACTCATATGGGAACCTACTTCAGTGGGACTTGGGATATGGACTCTTTATAGTTGAGCATGGAAATATGGAAATATTATCGGCCATGAGCATAACTGAGAGTAGCTCAAACCCAATAAATGAGGATGTTGAATTTTCATTATGAGCTAGTGAGCTTGGAATCAACTGCTTGATTATAGAGATTCATAATTGGGAACCATCATCTTAGAGACTCTCTATGTGCAAAATCTCCCACTCATTATGGACTCGACTAATGGTTTTTTGAGTTACCTCAACCAACTTGAAAATTGCTTGGGATTCTAACCAAGGTGCTCAAAGGTTCAGGGATGAAGGAAATAAAACTCAGTGAATCAAAGGATTCCTTAGGGAGGATTATTGCAACATTTATGCCTTCATGATGACTTGGGGGGTGCACATTGAAAGATGGAACTTTTAGAGAGGAGGGATAAGTATGGGAACTAGAGATAACAGTTTAAGTTGCAGTCTTCGTTCTTTTTAGGATCTAAATTATGATTTCTTTGCATCATTTTTATTCATCTTAGATGCATATTGAGGAAAAGATTTACAGTTTGTAGTGACATGTTTCACCCTATATTGGCTAAAATCACATAAATAGATTGCTAACCATTGTTCTTGACATCTTGCGGTTAGAATCGGTTAGAATCAACGAGACTTTCTTGTTGTCTGTATAACCTTATTTGACTTGAGTCACAGCTATATCAATATTTCTATTGTTTGGCTGAACAATGAGTTTGATTCAATTCCCAAATGGCACATTTCCTACCTCTGCTCCTTTTGTATCTTGTGCTCTAATCAATTTCTTCCAATGACAGTAGCATCGTTGCTTTTGGCATCCAGTCCTAGTATGTTTTCAAGGAATCGTCCCACTCCAACCTTTGAAGTACCCATAAGAGAAACACAGTCGAGGTTTGCTTTCAGTAGAACTGTTTGATTGGTTTAGCAACGCAATTGATGTTGGCCTTGTTAAGCCTAACATAGCAGGTTGTGATGGGACAAAAGGTATATTTGTGTTTGTGTTGCACTTGGCATATTGTGGTAAATATTGTACAACAACATGCTCAAACATTAAAACAATTAATTGCATGCTTGTGTAATTAGATTGGATCAATATGTGACAACATTTGATTTTATTATCAAGTCGGTGTGTTTAGGTGTTGAATGATGTAAGATACTGATATTGCCTTTTGTCAGGTTTATTTTGGTGATATCTAGTAATTAACTGGCAGGCTTCCATAACATCATGCTGGCCATCGTTTCTTCTCTTGATAATTTTCTAACAGGACACACTGTTATGCTTTCGTGTTGAAACAAACAGCCAACATGGGTTGTCATGTTACGGTTCTGTGGCAGAATCAGGTCAAATGAATTTGAATCTGATATAAAGCTGAAAACAATAAGCAATGTTGAGATGGTGATGATGTGGGTTTAGATGAACAGTAACCCTCTCTTGCTCTTAATGGAATAACGTGCTATGACTATGCTCAAATTAAGGGCAGGGTCTGGTTTTGGTTTTCTAGAATCTTTATTAATCAAATGCAAGGCATAGTAATTTCCGAGGAATGAAACCTGCCCAGATCAACACCAGCTATATTGGGTGAACAGTCCATGTACCGTCTTCGTGGCCAGACATTTTGGTCTGACGAGGTATGGCTAGTTCTTTTAGGGTTTAGAGGGGAGGTTCTTGCCAGTTGCTCAACTTCTTGGTGAAGAAGGATGAGTATCCATTCCATGATCCCTTGTTGCATGCACCTAATTTTGGTAGGAAACTCAAGGAAACATGATGGCCTTTAATGCTTCTTAACACTCTTTATCTGATACTTGATAAGCATGGCATATCGAGTATCAAATAAGGAGCATGACAAAGCATCGAAGGCCATCGTGACTCTCCAAGACCTGATCTTGTAAGAAAGGTGGGGGTCAGCCACATAGGCAAGACCTAATTTTCTGTTTCTGCACGAACCGATTCTAGTATAGTTTCTGACTTCTTAAAGAGATGCTGATCTAAACTTAATGTAATGAATTGAAACTGAAAAGGGCATGGCTGCTAAACAGTTGACTTTATTTTAGGAGAAAACCTTGAAAGAAAAAAAAAAACCCTCATTGCAGGAGACCAGCCTGGTTCAACTTGTTATGCCCTTAAAAGAGGGCATGCACTATTCTACGAAGAAAACTGTGTTAAATGCGATGCAATGTAAGCTAACTATACACTGTTTTTACAGAATCAAATCCTCCCTAGATTTAATGACCAGTTTGCGAAAGAGACACCTTACACGTTACTTGGTAAAGGACAAACATACAGTCTGTTTAGGGTTCTTAAATAATGGAGAAAGTCTCAATCAAAAATTGTAAATGACAAGGCAACAGTTTCTGCTCCACTAATAAATGCACATAAATACAATTTATCCCTTGCTTTTCTATAATGCCTAATTTGATATTATTTCCTGTTAACAACATCAGATCTTTCACCGTATGAAGATTTTTGTGTTTACTTTCTGTTCGAAGCAAGGTGAATCCGTGATAACTGATAATGTAGGAAAAAAAAACCCTTCACACGGCTGCTATCGTCTCATGTTTGGGCTTGCGGGTCTTGTCACAGAAAAGCACATCTTAAGAAGAGAGATAATACCTCGAGCTTACAAGCTCCAAACCCTCGACTTCTAGCCAATATGAAATATTCGCATCGAGGCTCCCAGTTCAGGGGCTTGACAGTCGAGAGCAGACAGCTCATGCTTACACAGACAACGTCATTAATGATGTTAGCTCGAATTCGGTACATGATTGACCCCTTAAAAAGTATTATCTCACGTTGAGCTCATCGTCTCACAGTAAATTTTGTCATGAAAAGACATCAAAAAGAAAGAATCTGCCACTAGAAACTTGTAAATGTCTATGATCTCCACTCCTAGCCAATGCAAAGTATTAGTATCATCATTAACTATATTACTATTGTCATGTATTCAATCATCTACGAGCTAGGCAGCAACAACATTTGATCAAACATGAGATTGAATTGGACTTGATATGACATTTGATATGATGATTTCATTAGTACTGATATTATTTGGCGTGTACGTGGGATGTTCTTGCTCCATTGGCTAGATTTATGACGATCCACGACAATTTAAAGGATATTCTTGTTTAATCTTCTACTCTCATCAAACCATGCTCGAATATAATTAGAAAATTTTCAATTTTAAGTAACCAGAAATTGCTACAAGTGAGTAATCCTAGATTAAGAACACCACATGATTCACAATCAGTAATCATAAAGTACTCTTAATTGACCATATCTTAGAAACTTTATACACAAATGATACTGTACGTTAATAGTTAGGAATATTGAGGGAGATGCTCGACCTAGAGATTTAGTATAAATTTTTATGCCTTGTAGCTCAATTAATCTCATATTTTTATTAAAAAAAATACACCGTGTGCTTTCACATGATTGATGCAGCATAACTTGAACTATTGCAATCAAGGAAGGAAAGAGAATAAAAACAACAATCATTTAGCATTTCTATAGCCAAAATTCACATAAATACGAGTCCAAGAAGGTTTCTGAAGATAGATTAAAGTGTAGAAAGGGGAAGAAAACACATTTTAGAGCTTGAGGGACAAGTCAAGCTTGTGAATACGATCATCTTGATTAGTCTTCAAATGACCATTGCCTATCCACCTACCAATTCCAGGGTCTGCCGGAGAACCTACAGTACTAGTCCTCTCCAAGTTGAACCTACCGACACTGGCACGCGATGGTGTTGTTGCATTCATATAAAAATTCTCCATTGATAATTTACCTATACCTGGTTGTTGATCAATATGGGGCCTAGACCAGCTGCCATGTCCATACACGTTTCCAAAACCAGTAGAAGATGATAGGTGAGAAGGCTTATGGATCATTGAGTGTACTTGAATTCCAAGAGATCTACCATGGAGAGGGAGAGAAGCCATGCTTGAATGGTGATGGTGGTGGAAGTAAGGATGTCCATAAGCTGCCATTGAAGCCTCTAATTGACTCCTTATTAATCTTTGCCCACTTTTCGCTAGAGTCCTTTCTCTTTTATGGGCATTTTGGTGTCCTCCTAGTGCTTGTGAACTATAGAATTTTCTTTGACAATAGTTGCATGAGAAAACCCTTTGCTCCCCGTCAGTACCCTGAGGAGTTTCTGGTGAAGTCTCAGATGAATCCATGCTCCTGAAGTTGTCAATAAGGTTGAGCTCTCGATTGAACCACTGATTTGAATCACTTGTAGTTAGCTCTAGATCTGATTGGAGAGTTGGCCTAGCCTCTTCCTTTTGATCATTTACTTCTTCTAGGAGTTCTTGCTCGTTCTCTTCTGAGCTCTGCAGTGGAGGAGCCTGTGGTGCTGTAATGCTTGACTCTCTCCGAACCAGTGACTCCATAGGAAAGAGTCCCTCTCGAGCCTCTACTCTCTTTGCTAGTAGAATATGGAATCCTTTGTTGATTGCAAAAAAGGGATATAATCTTTTCTGACAGGAAGTTAACTGCTACATATATATGTGCTATATATGGGAGGATATAGTGTTTCCTACATAGATTTTGAACGCTATAGAATATAAGAGATGAGTAGGTTTTGCTTGTTGTCACACAGTCGTAGCTAGAATTAATTGCCTTTCATTGGAGCTCCACCATGTATCTATATATCCATTTGTCTGTCCATTACAGGAGGCTACTGTGTATGGAGGATCCCTACACACCAAGCTGACCGCATGCTCAATAGTACTGCCCACCTATCCTGTTGCACAAGGCACAAATTTCTGAGAAACTAACTATGCACAAACAATAAAATGTTTGGAGCTAAGCTATAATGTTCAAGTGATTTGCCCCAATCATGGGGGAGACAAACTGGCCTTCTAGTCTATGCATCATAGAACCCTCTCGTGTACTTTTCAGTCCTCCAATCTAGGGTACTACATTACATTGTTACTTGTTAGTTAAAGAGGTTTTTTTATTTTTTTGGGAAATTCATTTTACATGCATGGGTGTTTCGACAAATTTATTAAACCAGGTTAAATTCATGATTTAATCTAAAACCTGACAAATTTATTAAACCAGGTTAGATTCATGATTTAATCTAAAACCCTGATTAAGTATTGAATAACTTAATTTGATATGATTTAAAATAATTTTATTTTAAAATTTTAAAAAATTAAAATAAAATTATTTTAGTTTTTTTTTTAAATTAAACTTGATTTAATACGAATTGATTGAATTCTGAGTTGATTTATAGGGTTATTGGAGTTAATTTTCATTCAGCTTATTTAAAACCTAGTTTGAATCAGATTTTAATTAGATTGATTGAATTCTAAATTAGTTTTACAGAGTTAAGTTATATTCACATTATTATGATATTGTTGAGTTATTTTTATTTTTTTGGGATAGTTTTGGAGTTGAAATTAGAGGCACCAATTCTTAGATTCATAGCTGAATGACCTAATATTTTTACTTGTAGCAGACATTGATCAATCAAATTGCAAGTTTAGTCAAATGAAAGGGTCAAGTCATGTCACGTACTAATCAAACATTGGAGTCACAGTAGAACAAGAATAATCTGAATTTCTTCGATCCTTCTTTTAAAATGCTTGTTGTCTGAAAAATATAATAATTAAAATAATGATTTTTGAGTGTTCATACACAGATATTAAATTATAGAAAATCACTCAGTAAATCATTATATCAAATAAAAGATTATCTAAAATTAAACACATTATTTTCAACCCTAAACACAATTTTAAAAAAATGCTTTAAGAAGAATATCCAATCTTCATTACCAAATGATGCTTCAACTAAGTCTTTTTTTTCATTATTATTTTTCACCTCCCTTTAGATTGCAGAGTAACCCTACCATCATAAGAGAGTGGCTTCCAATTATTATTATTATTTTGTTTTAACTTTTAAAATTTTATTATATTAGTATTATAAATACCACAAACTTCTTATTGTTGGCATTAAAAAAAGCCATTTAAATCGAAACTAATATAATAATATGATTTTTTTTCATATATTTTTTTAAAAATTTAAACTCAAAATATAATAACATAAAGAATAAACCCGTGTATCACTCCATCTAAACCTTTAATGATGTAAGCTTATACTTATTGATCACCAATCTTACTGTACAATGTGTTTATTTTAAAATACTATATGAGTTTACTGACCCACACTACATTGCAGGTTAAATATAAAAAATTAATGTGAAAAAAAATGTCGAGGGCATATGAAACTACTTGATATTGTTATTAAACTTGACTTGGAAGGTTAGCCATGAAATCTTTCAACCTAAATTTTGACCTAACGCAATTTTAAAATTAACTCGAATGAAAGTTGTTTTGACATGATCCAGCCAATTTAATGAAAACAATCTATATGATCGGTGAAAAGCATGGTTTGATTTTAATCTTTTTTAAGATGATGTCTTTTTACTTTTTTAAAACTAAGAAAACAATATATTTGATCAACCTGAGCTTGGGCTTTGTGACTTAACCTGCAATCCGGATCATAGACTATACTGGGTTTAACAAATATTTTTTAAATTATTTTTTTACTTAATGATATGATAATAAAAATAGACGCTCACAAAATTGAGTATCAATAAAATACTGGGATATTTATTGAGATTACGATAACATCATAAAAAACAAACCAAAATAAATTAAGAAGACCAATCCAAAATCAACTAAATGTTGAAGGAATGAAACTGAAAAAAAAAAAACAAAAAAGAACTCAATTACAAGTAAAAAAATGGAAGATGAAGTAAAAAGAAAAAAAAAGGAAAAAACAGTTTGACATCTTAAAACCTCTTAACTCAACTTTTTACTAAACCTGAATTTAAAATTAAATTGTACAAGAATTATTCTAATACAATACAATCAATTTAATTGGTTTAAAAATAAATCAAAATAAATTAATTAAAAAAAAGGAGGGGCAGGTGAACAAGGAAGGAGCTGGGTTGACCCTGGTAGGGTAGGGTGATTTATTCTAAAAGGAAAAAAACAAGAAAATATAATGTAGGTTTCGTAAAATATGCCAAGAGTGGTGGGGCATGGAAGAATGGCCGACAAGGAAATTGGGAAGCTGAGGTGGAGCCATATATGCAGAGAGGCAGGCTAAAATGAAGCCGATAGTGGCATCTTATGCAAATGGTATTATTGGTTTTGACATGAACAAATCCCTAAGAAAATCAATCCTTGAGATGAGCATAACCTTTGCCTTTGTACTTTATATAATTATTATCGAAAGCATATGTCATTTTAGCCAGCTTCCTTGGAGCCCCACCTGCACCTCGGTGGGGTTTTTGTCGTCTTTCTCTCCTCGGCTCGCCCATCAGAAACACTCCATCTCTTGATGATTCTATTCTATGAACATTTTGCTTGTCAAATCAGTTTGAATCAAATCTCTTCGAGATCTCTTGTCTGTCCTAAATCAATCCCAAACTCTTCAAAACCCTAATCAAACAAACATTAAATTTCTATTAATTTTAGGTACATATAATCTAGCTTTCAAGTACATCTTGTGCTTTTATATATATATATATATAGTGTTTTTTTTACGCTGCTTTTGTTGTCAGTGAAAAAATTAAATTAATGTATTTTTTTATAATTTTTAATGTATTTTTTTATAATTTTTAATTGAAAATCATTTTTATAAGAGTATACCTTATCACATTATCAAATACACATTTCAAAATAGACAAATAATAGAGTTATGGCTCAAGACTTCATGGTACAGGTTGGACCCATTAACTAAGATTAATTAAAACAATGAAGTTTTGTTTTTTTAAATATTATTTTATTTTTTAAAAAGAATTAAACTAAGTTTTGATTAGATTATGAATTAACTTGTTAGATGATTTGATTGGATTAATTATATATTAGTTGAGTAATTAAATCATCTCTTGGAATTTCAATTTAATAACATTGAGTTTGGTTTAGACATGATATGCCCAACTTAGATTAGTACAAGGTTCACATCTCTTTTTATTTGATAATATAAGTAATTTGAGTTAGTTTCAAACTCAAAGGTCTTTCACTTAAAGAGGGTGTGTTGGAAAATAATATAAATCATATATTGGATAAATTTTTGGGTGAGATGGTTCTTTGATAATCTTAATCGTGTTAAAGCTTCGTCGATTAATAACTTGATCTTAGCAAAAGGTTCAAACTTGATTCAGGATATGATGGGGTTTTTCATTCAAAAATATTTATTTTTGAAAAACTTAGAAATTTCTAATTTTCTGTGCCACGAAGCATAGATCACAATCTTCACTAGTTCAATACTGAATTGACCCAGCACGGCCATTTTCAAGCAATAAAGATATCCCACTGCCTCGGTGTCTATTTTCTTAAATCTGGCTTATTAAAAAAAAAAGAAAAAAAAAGATTTTTCAATGATATAATGATACGAAAGTGCACTTTACACTTGACATTTCTATAATTATTGTTTTCTTCCCCAGTTTTCAAACTTGTGAAGTAATTCATGGAGAACAGTATTAGGTCACAAAAGAAATGTGCATGAATGTCAAGTGGGAGCGTCCATGCATCCAATTGATAGTTAGGAATATCTCGTAATCATCCAACTAGTATAAACTCTTAAATAATTCAATCCGGATATTGTAAAACCCGACATAAACGTAACCCATGTTTTAAATATTTATATTACTAATTTATTTTTATTGAATAATAGAAAATAATCGTAAAACTTGACTCGTTGATAATCATTCTCATTCCTGATTTTTCTTAAAAAAATTACATTTTAATCCGACATGTATTATCGTTGTATACTTTTTTTTATTTAATGTGTAAATAGTTTTTATGTCTCAACATGTTCTTGTGCTCCTCTAATCTTGAATTTCTAGCTCTACTCTCTTATGCACTTTATCATTTTTATTAATATAGTTTCAGCTAAATTACTTTCGATGTGATTGAAGAGTATTTGAATGGGCCCTAAAATCGGGGTGGGCTGGCATTTGAAAGGCAAGTCTGGCAGAAAGACCGATATGAGAATCTCAGGTGGGCCTGGGCCCATCAAATCCCTAGTCTAGTTGATAATAAACCATTGTCATTTCCCTGGAATTACCTTTTCTTTTCATTTTTGGGATGCCACGTCGAGAATTAAGAATTATATATATATATATATATATATATATATATATATATATATATAACATTATTATTGTTATAATAAGAAAGAATTTTCCGTTTTTTTATTACCAAAAACTCTATAAACGGGGAGGAAAAATACTGTACATCCAAACACATTTTACTTTTTATTATATTATTATTATTTTTTCTTCGAGGAAAAATCAAAAGCTTATGGGTTGGGCCCTTTTCTCATGGTTTATTAGTTTATTACAGATTTTATTAAGGATATATGTGACTTTTCTTGATTTTAGAAACAATAAAATGATTTTATTAAGCTCTAAGTAGATAAAAACTAATGTTGTTGAAAAGGGATATTTAGGTTTTTTTTTAATATAGTAAGAACACACTTTACATTTGGAATCAAAGAAAATATACCACTGGTCCAAGGGCCTTTTGGTCTTCTTACATGTTTTTTTTTTATTAATTCCAAAACCATGAAGGGTAATTTAGCTTTTTTATGACTATTAATTAAGATTTAAACTTATAAAGTTACTAGCATGTGTGATGCCTTCTAATTGTCAAAATTGCCTTTTATAGTCTTTGGAAGCACCGCCGTTTTTTTTTCTACTAGTGCTGCACATATAGGCTATGGTTATCTACTTGGTTGCATAGTATTTGAATTTGTGATATATTATATTTTTTTAATTTGATATTTATTTTTTTAATTTTTTTATTAGTTTTTTTATAAAAATTTTATTGATTTTAAATCTCATCTTTTAATCTAAGTTTATGCATTATTTTTTTTTTTCAGTATAATCCTCATTCATTTGTTTTTTTATTGTTAAACTTATTTTTATTTTCAATTTAACTCTCTAATAAAAAATGTGATTGTTCTCTAATTTTTTATTTTATTTTAATTTTCACCGTTATTCTTTTATCGTAGTTTTATTGATTTGTTAGGGATTTAGTTTTATATTTTTATGTGTATTGTGCTTTTGATCTAATAATCTGGGTTACGGGTTTAAAAAATTAATATGAGTTGATGTATTTTTTTTATAATTTTATCATTCACCATTATTTTTTTTACTTCTTTTTAAATCATCCAATATTTTTTTTTGTCCGTTTCTTGCTTCATGTTAGCACATGCAGACAAGACGCGAATCTTCTTCGTTGTAAACCAAATCAATCTGTAGTATAATGACAATTCCCCACGATTTGACATAGATTTTAGAACTTGTGGTCACACACCATTCGTAACTCTTTTAAAATAATATTTTTTATTTTAAAAAATTAATTCTTAATATTATTATATTACAATAATTCAAAATTATATAAAACAATCAAATTTTAAAAATTAAAATCTTTTAAAAATCATTTTTAAATAAAAAATAAACATACTAGATAATATCATCCTGAAAATTATAGCGAGTTCTGTTTCAAACTAAACCTAAACATAAAAATCTTGTGTGGATCTTCGCTTGTAGATTTTTTAGGATTCAATGAAGGCCTATCAAGCTCAACAAGCTACAATATTTATTATCGATTCCCTTTATTTCTGGTTATTAAAATTGATTTAATTAGTAGATTAACTCAATGATTATCAAATCAAAACTCATTCCATATGAGATTTTAAACAAAATATTATGAAGTTGATTAGGTTAAATTCAATTAACTCAACAAATCAACTCATAACTTAAAAAAATATTTGAAACGATGTTATTATGGAGGTTGATTAGGTCAATATTGTTGTTTTGATTTTTTTTTTAAAATCTAAAACGATATTATTTTAAATTAATTCAAGTTAATCAATTAAATTTATAACTAAAGCTTTGAATCAGGCTAAATTCAATAACTTTATTATCTTCATTTATTTATTTTTATTTTAGTTTTTCTAATTTTGAACTTCTGACCTCAACTTAGTGGCAAGTATAAACAATATAATCAACAATGCCCTTTCAACTTGAAATCATCCCAAAGGGAACTCGTGTAACTTTCCAAAAAGTTAAGGGATCTCAAGATTTGGCACTCAACTTGAATCTTCCGGAAATATATATTATATTGCAAAAAACTATAATATATTTTGGTTGTGGAGAGAAAGAGAGGGTTAATCATGTTAGCATGCAAGGC
The DNA here is from genome assembly GCA_015852605.2 of Populus deltoides. NCBI lineage: Eukaryota > Viridiplantae > Streptophyta > Magnoliopsida > Malpighiales > Salicaceae > Populus > Populus deltoides. The sequence goes on from CM027587.2 coordinate 15,870,359, forward strand.
AAACTGGTCATCACCCCCATTTGAGTCACAGGATTATTGGGATAATTTCATTGGGATCTTACGTCCATCCACCTTCTGGGTCTAGCTGGGATCTTCAATACGTCCCAAGAGCAAGAACACTAATAACTTCTCTCGTTGATCCTTTTAAGTTAAAGAATTTGAGATAAATTTGTATTTTTCATGCTTCGACTTTACAACATCACAGTAAATAGCTTATCTGCTAGGCTATGTAATGCTCCGACCACCATAGTAATGGCGAAAAATTAAATAAATAGAAGTTTTTCAAGTTGAAAATCTATTTTCAACCGATTTTCATCAAAAAAATGAGTGAATGCCACCACAGTTACTTCTTTGTTGACTCATTTTTACCTTTTAGCTTACTTGGTATGTAGCAGTAAAATAACACTCCTTTTCCTCACTCTTTGTTCACAGAGGCCAGACAATTATCATGGAGTAAGGATGTATTATGTTTGACGTTGATTATTTGGTTACAAAATCTTATGATTTATTGGCATGACATACTTCTGGATCTTTTCTAGACAAATCTAAACTTATTATGGATTTTCTGAGCTTGGTTGATTCTGAATCTTTTTGCTAGATTAATGATTGATTTTAAACTGCTTGAGCACTTGGGGCTTGAGACGGACCTACCTGCGTCAGTAAGCCAAGAACACTGCACATGGTCTTTAATTTGCCCTCTGTGTTTCAGCTTTGAAGACTCTAATGGAAAACATGCTGTAGATTTTCTATATGGATCCGTAGACTTCCTAAAAGCACTTGAAAATGATCAGTTTCATGCCATTTCCAGATTTCCAACATCTTTGACAATTCTAGAGGTGCCTACTAGTCTGATCAGAACTCATTTTGTAAGTTGATTCCACGATATCGAATATTAGGACCTTCTTCTGTTCAGTTCAACAAGTTTGCTCACTGTGCTGTTTTGTGCTCATTGCATACCATTGCAACATTTTTGCCACTTGTGGTTGTCCAGTTGGTGTTCATTCTACTTGCAGGGTTGTCAGCAAACAGTGATCGAATGCTTGTGATGAAGACGATCACTTATGGGCTAAAGATTGCAGCCAAGTTACGATTTTGAAAAAGGAAAACATGCAGATGTTGTATTCTTAATTAGTTTAGGTTGTTATTAGCCAGGGGCAATGAAGATCTAAAGCTAATCTGCAACATAAGATAAGAGGGCGTAAACATTGTGGGTATTATTTTAAATATTTTTTATTTAAAAATATATTTAAATAATATTTTTTTAAAATTTATTTTTAATATCAACATATTAAAACACTAAAATAATTAATTTGAAATAAAAAAATATATATTTTAAAAATAATTTTTTTATAAAAAAAACAGATTCTAATTATCTTATATATCCTAATATTAAAAAAGATTTGGTTTTCACCTACTTCCTCTATTCTTCTTCTTTTTTTTTCATTTTTTTGTCCGTTTCTTTCTTTCTATTTTTGTCTTCAAACTTTTTTTATTCTTTCATTTGAATCCTTTTATGATCTAATTAGATGAAAGTAAATTTGAAATTATGATTAAAAAGATCAAATTAATAAAAAATAAAGAAAATAAATTGTCGACCATAATTTTTATTTTGATCTAAAAATTTAAATTGTTTGTTTTTCATTCCCTGAGTTTAAAAGATGAGAGAAAATCATCGAAAACAGCGAAAAAAAATAAAGTTGTTGGTTGTCATAATTTTAACAACCAAAATAGTAGCCTAACTTTGTATCAAAGAGTATCATTTGATAAGAAAAGTTTAATGGTAGTTGTTTTAACCTTCAACTTCCCAGAAAAAAGTTGATTAGGGATTGAAAAGTTTTGTGATTTTATGCTATTTTTGTGATTTTAACTGATTTTTTTGTTGCAATTTTAAAGTTATAAATAGGTTTATCGAGGCTAAGCCTTCGATAGTTAGCTAGCTGAACAAGTCTGACTTTTTTTTTATTTATTTTTTTAACTTTTAGAAAATTCTTATTTAATACCCTCCTCCCTCTCTTGATTGCATTCTTTAGTTTACATTAATCTTTTTATTTCAATTAAAATTAATATACTCTCTCCCTACCTTTTAAATTGTTTATTTTTTTTCTTTATTGATGCAATGTAACTTTGTAATGATCAAATCCTCTCGGAATGATCGAATCAAAGAGAATCTTGGAATGATCAAATCCAAGATTATTTGGCTACAAGAACACGAACACTATACTAGCCATTGTAGCCTCCTTTTTCTTCATGTTGAGTCATTATTGAGCAATAAAAAGGGATGATGGAAAAAGTTGTGATAAGATTTGGTCTAATTACCTTTGTGCTTAAAAAATTTGATTAAAAGGTACTTTCAACCAAACTATGAAAGCCCAAAGTGATAAAATTAGCTTTGGGGAACACGACAGAAATACTGTTGGGTAAAGAATTAATATTTTTTTTTTATTTTTAAACGGTTTTAATAGGTTAATGTTAATAATAAATTTTAAATATAAAAAAGTATTATTTTTATATATTTCATTTTCTTTTTAGCCTGATTCTCGTATTTGTTTTAGTTTTAGTTTTTATCACTTAACACTTAATTGTTTTAAATTAACCAAATTATATTTTATTTTGAAAGATTTACATATCAAGATAACCAAAACAAACTACAACGTCAAGTTTTAAATAAAGCCAAATTAAAGAGATAAAATTAAAAAAAAACATCGAGGAACCAAATACAAAAAAAGACATGAACTCTCCCCAACCATGCAAATCAACCCGTGATGTTGGCAAAAAAAAAAAAAGACTAAATATATTTTTAACTTTCAAATTTGATACTAAATTTAGAATTTTGTTTCGCCAAACCAAAAATTAAACAAGTAACTGTATATTTTCTCGACATCTCGAGTTCCTTGTATGCATGAATGTAAAGTAAATTATCAAGATCAATCTTAAAACAAAGTAATTTTAAAAAACAAAATAAGAAGACACAAATGAAAAAACTAATTAATGGTGATTGGTTCAACGCTTGTTCCTTTTAAATAAGATCTTGAGTTCGAACCTTGTGAATGAAGTATATCATCACTAGAAGAGTTTTATCTTTTAGTGGGTTGACCTGGCTCGATTAAATTAGTTGAGGTCTAGCAAATTTCTAGATATTAAAATTTAGAAAAAAAGAAGACCAATATATATATATATATATATATATATATATATGAAGAGGAAGTTTATCTTTGGTTAGAGATGAAAAAATTTATCACAGAAGCCAGTGACATATTGCAGAACCCATTAACTCAACTCTTTAGTAATCTTACCATGAAAACAGAAGTGGTTTGTTGTCATGGCCAGCAAGTACCGGTCCTAGCTTGGTCAGTGTTCCTCAACGAACAGGACAGAACTACAACCTGATATCAACTTTATCTATTGACAGAGTACATAAACCTTAAAGGGAATTCACAGCTCTCATGCTTTCTGCTGCCATGAAATGAATTATTTTTTTATAAAATGTTTTTTATTTCAAAATATATTAAAATAATAATTTTTTATTTTTTAAAAATTATTTTTAATATCAATATATTTTGAAAATATAAAAAAATTAATTTTTAAAAATACTTTTAAAACACAAAAACAAATATAATCATAAACATCACCACCCTTGTCTCTCTCACGAACACTGACATTTTCCCTTTCCATGCGTACTGGACTATAATATTTGCACATTCAATGAAAAATGTGAGCAAGCATGGGTGAAAGGATTTGATTAAGAAAAATTTAAAACTTCAGGAATCTAATTGATAGATAGAACATCATGCTTTTGGATGAAATCCAGAATTGGGTTTGGATAATGGATTGGGTCAAGGTTTCTCGTTAAAAAAGGTTTGAAAGACGTGGAGATGAGAGATGACACGGTATTAATCATAATTTTTAAACTTTACAACAGTCAATTTATTTATTTATTTATTTAATTAATATAGATGTCCGAACTAACTTGTAAGTACTTTAATTAATCTTATAAGTCTTGAAATTAACAACCATATAAGTTTCTAGTAGTTCTGAGATTTTTAGAAATCAAATTGGTGATCTTTAAAGAGCAAATTCAGAATCTAATTAATTGAGCTACATACTTTAAAATTAAAAGCGGTAAATTTTAGATTATAAGGAAGATGAGTTGATAAGAAATAATCTAATTTTTTTTATTTTATAAAAAAATAAAATTAATATTATTTTAAAAATTAACTTAGGTTTTTCATATATTCACACTAAATTAATTTTAATTTTAATTTTTATTGTAGTCTGATCTGATCTGATCTAAATCTTAGGTAACAAATAAACCCATGTTTTCGGGCGGATTTTAAACAGCTGTCTGCACCTACTTTCACGCGGGCTAAAATTCTTGCAGTTCCTATCCGTTGTTTACTGCAAGGCATTTTCTATGTGGTCCCTACTTTCAAGCATGTCTAAAATGGTAAAACCATTCACCATGTCATTTCGTATGTTTGTCTTTTCCTTTTCAAATCTTAGATTTTTTCTTAAAATTTCGGTTAATATTAAAATTATTATCCCACTCTATTAAAACACATTAATTATTATCATTAATCTCTGTAAAATTAATCGAAATATATGTAAATTGATCTGAATATTCATATTAATAAAATAAAAAAATACATTAATCATATTAAAATATTTTTTTGACAAGTTTGTATAAAGATCAAAATTAAATTACATTTTCGAATAATTTTAACAACACAATTCTATGTCAATGTGATACATCCAAAGCAATAATATTTTTAGAATTTGATTCAAAAAATTAAATTATAAGTCTGAAAAAGGAAACAAGTTTTCTTAACTATTAAATGGATTTTTCTTAAATTTAATTAATTATATTAAGATAATTAACAGATTAAAATCTCAAGATTACACAAGAACTCAATACTAAAGAAAAGGCAACTCATTATCATTCTAGCTATGCCTAAGATGAATTAAGGTTTAAAATTCTCAATTTCCATGGGCTTAAAATCAAATTTTGAGATCCCATTAGCAAGTTTATACCATTAACAATCAATGAGGATAAAAAAAAAAAAAAAGTTTTAATTATAATTTTTATTTAAACCTATATTTTTTTAATTTAATAATATAGGTTTAAATAAAATAATGATAATTTTACCAAAATTTACTTATTAAATTGATTGATTCCCCTAAATTTAACCCTTTATATTTCAATTTTTTTGGGAAAAACCTATCCTTTAACTAAATTTTGTAAAAATAGCATTGTTTCTTATATTATCTTATCAAAAGTAGAAAGTGCAACTAAATATTGTATTTTTTCCATGATAATAAGAATGAAAAGTATTCTAAGAGCGTACCCAATCGGAAGATATCCATAACAATCGAAATGGATGCGCGTGGAAAGCACGCGCAACCATAAATGGTAAAAAAAACATTGAGAATTATAAATGCTTTCGTCTTTCAACCTTCCCATTCGCCTTCCACAACCGTCCAAATCTAGCCTTAGATTTCATATTCTTCATCACAGTTATTTGTAGGCTTAATTTGTGCATTTGGTTCCTCAACTTTAATTTTAATTTACTTCCATCCTCTTTCTGTATTTCATTTCAATTCTATCCTTAATTTCTATTTCTGTATTACCATGGTCCTTTCATAAATTTTCTTTAATATTCTTTTATTATCATCCTGTTATTTTCTTCACAAAAAATAAAATAAAATAAAATAAAATAATGGTAATTTTATTTAATAATCTTTTCAATAAATTTCATGCATTAAATAATTGAATTCTACAATAGATCTTAAAAGTCTAATGGTTGAAAGATTTTAAGAAGGGATTTTATGCAAATCTTTTGGTAAAATCTAAATTCTTTATATATTTGTGTTAATCCCTTACATTTACTTCATAATTAAAAAAACTACTAATTTTATCTAATAGTTTTACCAAATTCATTTTTGGAAAACACTCATATATTGATTGAGAAAATCCCAGTAATAAACCCATAATCTAATGATTAAATCTTTTTTCAGAGAGTTAATTTTTAAATACTTTCCATAAAATTAGCATTGCTATCGATTTTTTTTAAAAATCAAGGTTCGATATTAGAATAAAACATTAAATAAGGATCAAAGTGATAAAACATTCATAGTAGAGGGACCAAATGCACCATAACCGGTTAATGTGTGTAAGAGAGAGAGGAGAGAGAGAGAGTGTTCTGTTTGTTCTTTTTGAAAGCTCTTTCTCTCTCTAAAATACTATATTCCAAGTTTACCAATGAAGATTATTTTTTGTTGTCACTTTCTCTCTCAACTGACCAATTTTCAAGCTCTGCAATTATTATGGTTTCTAGGTTTTTGTTAAAAGCTCCAAACTTTGAAACAAAATCCAGTTAAAGCTCCAAACTTTGAAGCAAATTGTAGTACCCCACTCTGTAAATTAGTCTCTTTCTTTCATATTTTGCTTCGTCAAATTGTTTTGAACAGGAAAAAATGACTGTAGAACAGGGGATTGGAGATAGCAATATAGATCAGTTTCCTATTGGTATGAGAGTTTTGGCTGTTGATGATGACCCAACTTGTCTTTTACTGTTAGAGACTCTACTCCGAAGATGCCAGTACAATGGTTTGTCTTTCTTTTTTATCGTTTCATTGACTTGTTCATGTGTTTTTGGACATGGGTTTTGGTTTTCATGTTTTTTTTTGTTAAGGTTTTGATGTTTTAGTTGTTTGGCAGATTTATGTAGTTAGTTGTGTAAATTATGAATATTTACAAGCCATTGGCTTGATAATCTTTGTTTTTGGTTTTGATTCTCTCTGTTCATTTAGCTGTTTTATGTAGTTAGTTTTTGTAAATATGAAATCTTGTTGAGTTAAATTAAGTCTCTTGTCTTGCTTTTGGCTTCTTGCGGAAAGTAGAAATCTATGTTCTTTACTCGCTTTGTCTCAGTTTGATATTTTTGGGAGATAGGCACCTAGATATGTATCTACTTTGACAAGATTATAAAGGTTATTGTTTACTCATTTGAATCTTTACTGTCTCTTATGTCATCCTATGTTTTTAGCTACTGGTGGTTTTTAATGACTGGAACTGTTGGATCTTCTAAATTGATTGCACATGTACTGTTGGGTTATTAGCTCTTTGGAGTAGATTTATATAAATTTGTTCTGTGTTTAAGTTAAATCTTATGATTTATTGGCATGACATACTTCTGAATCTTTTCTAAATAAATCTAAATTTATTATTGATTTTCTGAGTTTTGGTTGATTCTGAATCGTTTTACTAGATTAATGATTGATTTTCAATGGTATAACTTGTCCCTTTTTCTGGCATACTTGTGGAATTTTTCACATGCTGGACTTGCTCGATAAATGGGTTTTGGATTGTGCAGTTACTACGACGAGTCAGGCAATCACGGCATTGAGGATGTTGAGAGAAAACAAGAACAAGTTTGACCTGGTTATCAGTGATGTCCATATGCCAGACATGGATGGTTTTAAATTGCTGGAGCTCGTGGGGCTTGAGATGGACCTACCTGTCATCAGTAAGCCAAAAACACTGCACATGGTCTTTTGCCCTCTGTGTTTCAGTTTTGAAGACTCTAAAGGAAAACATGCTGTAGATTTTCTATATGGATCCGCAGACTTTCTAAAAGCATTTGAAAATGATTAGTTTCATGCCATTTCCAGCTTTACCACTTTGACAATTTTAGAGTTGTGTATTAGTCTGATTAAAACTCATTTCATAAGTTGATTCCAAAGCTGAATATTAGGACCTTCTTCTGTTCAGTTTAATAAATTTGCTTATTGAGCTGTTTTGTGCTCATTGCATATTATTGCAACATTTTTGCCACGTGGTTGTCCAATTGGGATTCATTATAATTTATTGATGTTGATCTGCAGTGTTGTCAGCAAACGGTGATCCAAAGCTTGTGATGAAGGGGATCACTCATGGAGCTTGTTATTATTTGCTCAAGCCTGTTCGAATTGAGGAGCTAAAGACCATCTGGCAACATGTGATTAGGAGAAAGAAAAGTGATAACAAAGACAGAAACAGCTCGGATAACCGAGACAAGCCTAATCAAGGAAGTAGTGAAGCAGTACCTGACCAGAAGCTTAATAAAAAAAGAAAAGACCAGAATGGAGACGATGATGAAGATCATGATGAGGACGAGGATGAGGACGAGCATGAAAATGAGGATCCAACAACCCAAAAGAAGCCGCGGGTTGTATGGTCAATGGAGCTGCATCGCAAGTTTGTTGCAGCCGTTAATCAATTGGGTGTTGACAGTATGTTATTTAGCTCTTCAGTATACTAGAAGTGTTTGGAATGTTTTTCTCAGGGTATATGACACTGGTTTTATTTATTCAATCTGTGCTTGTGCATGTGGGTTTTATTTATTCAATTTGTGCATGTGCATGTGCATGTGCATGTTTACTATTTTTCCTAAGTAATACTGGAGTCGATATGTGGTTTATGACATTTCTCAAGTATTAGAACTTTTTTCTCCACCAATTGATTTGAGCAATAGCAATTTCACTGGTTAATAATTAATTCTTAGATCCTTTACAGCCATAACAAATTCATTCATGGGTGAAACCACGCTTTTGTTATAGTATTTTGTTTTAATTTTCATTCTTTTTGTTTCAATGCAGAGGCTGTTCCAAAGAAGATTCTTGATTTGATGAATGTTGAAAAGCTTACTAGAGAAAATGTGGCAAGCCATCTCCAGGCATATATTCTTAACCTCTCCTGGCATAATTGAAAATGAACTAATTATTTTCATCCAGGAATCTAACTACACCGTTGTGATTGTAGAAATATAGGCATTACCTTAAAAGGATCAGCACCGTGGCAAACCAGCAAGCTAATATGGTGGCAGCTCTGGGCAGTTCAGATGCATCATACCTGCAAATGAATTCTATGAGTGGACTGGGATTGCACAGCTTGGCTGGATCTGTGCAGTTTCACAGCACACCCTTCAGATCTCTCCCATCTAGTGGAATGCTTGATAGGTTGAATTCTCCTGCTGTTCTGGGCATTCACGGTCTTCCTTCTCCTGGAGTGATTCAATTAGGTCATGTACAGACTGCACCCCACATGGCTAATGGTCTAAGTCACTTCCAACCAGTTGGACACCCAGGAAATAATGGGAACATATTGCAAGGGATGCCAATGCCATTAGAACTTGATCAAATACAATCCAACAAGGGTGTGAACTACATTCCGGAACTTCCTACTCATCTTGATGACACAGCCAGTTTCCCTGTTTCCAGTGGTTCCACAAATATGAAAATAATTGCTGGAAGCTCAAACAGCCCTTTTGTTGGTGTTTCAAACAAGCACCTGATGTTGGAAGGACATGATCAAGGGCTCCAAGATGGCCAAAAATCTGGAAAGCAGTCTTCTCTTTCAGCAGGGTCTTTAAATCCAGGATATTCTTCCCATTTTCCAGATCATGGTAGACGTAATGACAACTGGTCCAACGCTGTTCAGTCAAATGGGGCCCAGTCAGATTCTTTTACGTTGAATGACTATTTTAAGCAATCTACTCTGCATCCTAGTGCCATCAGAGACAGCATGTCAACAATGGCCTTGCAAAGCAGGAATAATCCTTGTGATGTTTCTTCTGTCTCTACTCTTCCCATACATTTACAGGACTCCAAAGCAGATCTACCATGCCGAGTGGGAGTGGCTACAGTGAGTAATGCTGGACAGCTAATTAATAATGGCTCTCTAGGGTGGGATGACCATAGGCAGGATGATCCTTACCACTCAAATGGCCTATCTAACTCAATAAACTCAGCATTTCCTATTAATGGCAATGGGAGTCCCAATGGGTTCAATTTGGATCCAAATAACCTGTTTTTTCAGAGAACCACAAGCTTCATTTCAACTGGACCGTCAAATTTTGTTGATACCTCATTGATGAAGCATAATGAGGTTGAATGTTCAGCCATGGAAACATTAGTGAGGTCAAAAGATGGGTATTTGCTAGGCCAAGAGAAGCCACAGGACAGTTTTGTTTTGAATAATTTTGGCTCCTTGGAAGATTTGGTGAGTGTAATGATCAATCAGGCAAGTCCATGTCTCTGTGCATTCCTGTCGAGATGTCTTTGTTTTTCCTATTGTATTTTAGCTATAAAATTTGCATGAGGTTCTGAGCCTTCACCATTGAATAAGAGAATCTCCTCTAGGCAAACAAAGTTTCTTTTCCCTCAATTATCATTTGGCTCTCAGTCAACCAGCTATACCCCAAAAAATGCGTTAGGATTTATCAACTTTTTAACTATTTCTCCTGACTATCAAATATATGTTTCAACTGTAACATAGTTTAAAGATGGTGTTCCTAATAGGACCCGCAAAATACAAGTTGATGCCAGTTCTTGTTTTTGTTTTGAATGAGTTTCTTATCACTTCAACTTTGAATCTCTTTGCTTATTATGTTTTTCATGTTCTATGCAGCCAACCATTCTTGGTTAGGAGTAGTCTGGGTGAGTGAGTGTCTGTCTCTGTGAGTGTTTCGGATATATCTTGCGGTGTATTGTTTTTCAATAAAAGATTTTTCTAGCCTTGAAACATGGAGGGCCCTCCAAAGTCCTTAAATTGCATGTCATTTCCTTTCACCTGGAGTTATCTTTTATGATATTACTGGATGAAAACACGGTCTGCCCTAGTCAATGAATCATTCTCGATTTACCTCCCTTTTCAGCATTTTTGGTGTTCCATATCACTTCATCAGCTTTAATCCTAGGCATTTGATAACATTGAGTTGATGATGCAGGAACAAGACAGGTGAAGTTACCAGGAGGAGACTTTGGATGTGGTGGTTATTCTCTAAGGAATTGCATATAAAGCAGATTTAAGCTGCCAAGGTCTCTAAAGAGGATGATCTGCAGAAGCTTTGTGCTTTATTGCAGATGAGTTTTTCCTAGTGTAATTGATACTCAATATATCTATGTATTCCACTTCTAATTTTCTTTAGAGAACTGTATGTTAATTGTAGTTGTTTTGTCCTCCTCAAATTCGGCAGAGTAATTTGTTTCTACCTAGTCGATTCAGCAGAGCATTTGCAATCTCAAAACATTCCCAAGAACTTGGTTTTGAACTGGGAAAATTCACTGTTCACGGGCCCAGAAGAACAAGTGTGTTCGGCATTATTGGTGATATTGAGATTGTCTTAAGGCCCCACATTAAAGAAAAGAGCTATCATTTCTACCAAGAAAAGTGTCTCCACTTGCTATTGACCAGAAATGTGTTCCTGACTATCTTTCACCAGACAAATTCCACAAGAATATTTCTAGCAGCATGTATTTTGAAAGAAAAAACACTATCTCTAGAACACGTCATTGTGGCATATCATTACCATAATAATCAGTATTTCCTTGTAATCTTTTCAGATGCCTCCTAAATTTCACCCCACCACTTCAAACAAAAAGAGAATTTAACAGGTAAAGATAGAAAGGCCAATGCATGAGGCTCATTGCACATTCATGAGAAAATAACGAGAGAAGGCATCCAGGGACTGTGGAAGGAGGCCAATCATCACATCAATTCCTGCAGGGTCAATAGGATTCTGCATCAAGTATGCAACCTGAGGGATTGGAGTAATCACATGTACAAATCATAAATCCATACAACAAATTTGTATGAGAAAAAACTATAAAACAAGTAAACACCCAAATAAAATATATATACTACAAAAAATATACAAAAAAATCAACATTTTAAAATGGAGTTCAAATAAAAAAAAATGGTAGATTTAAAGTGAAGAATTCTTAATAAAATTTGAATCAAAACACGAATGCTGACAAACTGAGTATTGTGATGGTCGGATTTGTTGTGAGGTTGAAATGTGTTTAGATTAGGGGGAGGGGTGACTGTTTGTTGCAGAAAAAAATACATAAGAAAAAAGAAGAAATAAGGGAGGGGGAGAGAGGTTGATTTTCATGTTATAAATTAAATATAACCGATAGCGTTATCGAGGGAATTATTCTGACAGTACCTCCGTTGATCATTTTATCGATAAAAATGTTACGTCATCGTACAATTTGTCTTTTTGAATCCCACTATAATACCATCCGTTATTCCTTTGGTATATACCGATGATTTTTTTTGTTGGTGTTTATTGATGGATACAAGAATGAAAAATTATGTTGGTAAAGGTCATCGCAATATACTGATAAAGTTTTTCTATTGGTGTTTCTGTTTGTATTTGTCTATTTTCTAATAGAGTTATTTTGACAAAAAAAATAAAATCTATAGCACAATGAGTACTTAATGAGTAGTGAGATTATATGTATAGGTGTAGGAATCTCTAAGGTTGGCACATCATTCTTTAAGCAAAAAGAGAACCTTGCAGATATTGTTGCTTGTTTGATTACTGACTATTAGTCATATACCAAAATAGCAAAGTAGAAAAGATGTTAGCATTTGATAAGCTTTTGCCTTCCTTGTAAGGCACTAGGCTAGATTATATACCTTTCTATAATGTAATGAGGCCTCACCCCCATCTTGTTAAGTCCCATTTCAAAGAATAATTGCAGGAAATCAAGCAATAACGATATCAATATTCAGCGAAACCCTTTCATCTCATAAAAGTTAATTCTCAATTCTTTTTAGTATTGTTCTTGTCAAAGAAGATCGTCTGTAATTTTTCTTCCTAGCCTATTTGAAAGAAGGTTAGTATTGATTTCTTGGTGGAGACACTAGACTCGAGATATTGTTTATGCACTCATATGATCATAAATGATGGAGGGTAAATTAAACCATTGAAAGATTGAGCTTTAACTTATGTTTTAATTTAATTTATATGAACTTTTAGTTGAGATTTATTAATTAAGCTTTATTTGTTAAGTTTGATTTAATTATTGTTGGGTATTTTATTTAGTGGATCATAAACTCAATTGCTTGTAAACTTAATTACTTGTTCTAGTTAGAGTTTTAGTATTTATATTCTATTTTTCTAAATATTAAACAGTTTTTGATAAATTGAATAAAAAATTGTAACATTGCAAGCTTTTCCAAGCCCCCTTTTTTCTGGCTATTTCTTTATTTTTTTTCTTTTAATTCTTAGCTTTTTTTTCTCTAAACCTTCTTTATTTCCTGCTTTAATTCTTTTTATTCGTTGTTTCGCATCACTTCTTTAGTAAAAAGGTTGATCTCCATTCAAGATTGGAACTAGACTTGCTGTGAGAAGTCCGATTGTAACTAGAGTTTCTACCGGCTTGAAGCGGGAAAGAAACCCAATTATTAGTAACAGCTATACCTTGCATCACCTTTGAGTGAGTTGAAGCTGTAGCAAAGAAGTGTTATGCATTAAGAAAATGATATTAAATTAACAATCTCGCTTCTAGCAGGCAGCTGAAACGTAGCGGTTTGTAATGAGCTGCATGGATAGCCAATGAAGTGCACAAAATCTCATGCAAGCCAAGATTTGGTAAATATAAAGAACTATTCGGTGGTTTTTGCAAAAAGAACTGCATGGTTTAAAAGTAATTAAACGAGTTACAGTTTAACTCGTACTTGTTCTTTTGCTAAAGCCTGTAAAACTAGTTTGTTGCAGCTAAAAGGAACATGAAAAGGTTACAGGTATTCCATTTGTATGTATCAATCTAAAACGATCATCCCCGAGTCCGATTTCTCTGTGGTTTCATTTGGTACAGCATCAGTGTTGGGTGTCATTTTCATTATTCATATCGACCATTCCCACATCCTTTTCAGTTGTCCCTGGTGAACAAGTTGGTTCTTTTGGAGGAGTAACTGGGCATGCAGAAGGTGGAGAATCACTAGGAGATTTACTTGTTTCTTTAACTAGTTCTTCGTTTGATAATGCAATGGTTCCTTGCAATTTTGGCTCTGTTGTTGCATCTTTCATCTCAACAACTTCGGTAGCAGCAGTGGTGTCGTCATTCTCCTTCAGCTGGTCTGATGGTGAATGGAAATCTGCCTGGCTGCTCTGTGATTCAGCTTGGACATGTTTGCTTGAACCAAGAGTAGCCTGTTCTGAAGTAGAAGATTTCTGTTGTGAAGGAGAGAGAAATTGATTTATCTGTTCATAAATCGTCTCTAATGGCTGAAGATCCTGTCTCAACTTGAGACTTGCAGGTTGGTTGGTCAAGGATATCTGAATTGATTCATGAACGTTTTGCTCCAACACCGTGCACATCTGCCAGGATAATCAGAAAAAAACATCTTGTTAAATCCTCACATGCCTTTGGCTCATCCACTACGCGGTCCTAGTATGTGCGTGTTGTCTGTCCAATTTTCATCCTAAGTGTTTCCTATCTGACACATGATACAAATTCCCATCCATTGAACCTTACAAGGAGAATTCCAAATGAAATAGCAGAAGATTTACCTTGTTATAAAGCTGAGGTAATGCCAATCTATCGGGATTGTCATCACAAGCAGCTGCTGAAATTTCTTCTGATGCTGCATAGAGAGAATGTTGATCATTCATAAAAGTTTTGATAATTAATCAAACCTATGTCCCCTAAAATATGATTAAAGTGTCGATAATTAATCAGGATATGTTTATATAATATCATTCAAATGTTTTGCCACTCCATCCTGTAGTAATAGTAATTAATAACGAACTCCCCCTCACAAATCTCTCAATTTCTTTTTTCAGCAATCCCTAATTTGGTAATCTGCAGGCTATAATTGATAAAGAAACAATGAACTTACCAATTGATTCCATTCGAGGCAACTGGTCAATCATTTGAGCACTAATCTCTATGGAGCCTAAATTTGATCTGTCATCCGCTATTGTTTCACAATCAGCCTCTTCACTTGTAATCTCATTTGCTTTTATATCACCACCCTGAGACAAACAAGGGGGTAAAGGAACTTGTGGGTCTAGAATCAACTCAAGTATCATATCATTACAAGCACCAACTACACACTCTGCTTTACTATATGCTCGTCCTCATGAATGTGCTACAGAATGAATATCTAATGTCCTATAACAAACAAGAGTGCAAGGATTTTGACTAGCTCTAAAGATGTGAGGGCATGAATCGAGCCATAGGATTTCCACAAATCAGCCAAAATTCACAGAGAAGAAAAGCAGTGATGAAAAAGAAAGAAGAAGATTCCACATGTCATTAATACTGTTGCTAAGTGTAGCACAATCTATAGACAAAATTACCGCAATCTAATTGGTAACAGTAGATAAGGCATGCCCAGCAGTGGTCCTCCTCAAAACCGAACTCTCGTTAGAGAAGGTGTTCTAGATTGTAAGTTGGGTATTCTTTTTCCTACTATATGAAATGTTGCAACTTAGATTTCCTCATAATTGTTTGCATCAGAAACGTTACTCTTTCAAATTTAAAGCTATCTGAAAATGCAAAAATAGTAATAGTACAGGCAATAAAGAAAATGATAATCACTTACAAAGTATTCTTTCTGGTACTCTGCGTAGAGTCCTCTCTCCAAAAGAAGCACTCTTTTCTTAATGAACTCTACCTGTCGTCTCTGCATATCTCTAAAATGAAATAAGATAGATGAATCTTGATATAACTGTGCTTGATTTGCAACATCAGTTGTTCCATGAGCAACATCAGCTGCTGCTACATTTCCAGTACCATTTACTTGTGTCTGGGTGCTAGGAGCTTCTGCATTATCCATGTTAGAAGTAGAACCGTTTTGTGCTTGAGAAGCAGCTTGTCCAAGGACAGGTAGTCTTATAAAAGGAAGATTCAACTCTTTACAAATGATTTCTTGAACCTTTAAGTCCTTGTCATCAACAATAGCTTGCCATCTTCCATACCCATGCCTAGAATTTTAAAATTAATCATGAGCAGAAACGATCTTCATAAATGAATTAAGAATATATTAAGCATGCAAATCTGGTTCAAATAATAGAGAAAAAACACTTGTGTTTCAACTTAGTGAAGCATCTTTGCATTCATCCCCAAAGCTAAGTGAGAACACCTACTTTAGGAGGAATGGGGTTTTTTTGGCACATCGTTTATAGATTAGGCAGCTTTATTTTTATATACCTATCATGAGATGTTTGATGTGAAGCATATTGCGATAGTGAAGCGTATTTCTATCAATCCATACAAATGTAAGGATCAAATTACACCAGGTGCATAGCATAATCTCTTTCCCATACCGGATATGCACCAAACATTCATATTTTTTTTTTATAATTTAGTAGTTCTGATGGAGGGGGTTTTGAATATTTAACTTTCAACCTCCTCTTTATATAAGAGAATCATGGATACAAATCAGGCTGTACCTCAAGCACCAAAATCCTATGCATCACTCTCCTCAAGGTCAAGTCTATTGAAGATGAGGAGCAGCATATCCTATGCATGTGATTGGATTTTATTATTCTTTTCTAAAAATCCAATTTATATTTCCATAAGCAGCAATACATCAAATATTTAATTCCAAGATCTGGACAAGATGGGCAATGCATAAACTCCAATCAACTTGACGTTTGATGAGAGTGGTGGTGGAACACTGCTAAAAGTCGGTAAGGCATTGTCTATGATGCAATCTGTTAGCTACCACAAAAACTCACATATTGAGAATGAATACTAATTCATTCAACCTTTGAAGCAATGTCCCAAGCATAATATTCTAGCAAGATATCCTTAAAACCCCAATGGTAAATCCTGTAATAATTGTTGGATCTTAATGAGACATAGGAAAGTTGCATTTTTTGCATATTGAAGACTACTCTGGCAAGACCAATCCATTTCAAAAACGTATTCAACTGACCTGAGCACATCTGATCAAATCTATTCTGAAACATACAAGGCAACTAGAGTGCAAGTGAAAGTCCTAAAATGGGCTGGACAATGTTCAGCCTATCCCCTAGTCAAATCTTTAATTTGTATAAAGAATTTAAGTCCTTGTGCGTGCACACTCACATACATTGGGAGATAGAGCACTTAAGAGACAAGCAAACTCAAACCAAGTTAACAAAGCCTCAGCACAAAACTAGTTGAGGAGTAGCTATTTAGAAATAAAGGCAAAATACAAAAAATATGCATCATATAAAAATTAACAGATAAAAGTGATGTGACAGATGGTAATGAGAAGGCATACTTCAATACCGCATGAAGTAACAACGAATCATGCTCTTGTTTCCAAAATTTTCCGCTCTTCAGGCCTGGGTAGCGCACCATAATGTCATCTGTGTAAAGGAGGCTGCCTGGGTTCTCTGATGCAAACCTTGCCTATCATTCCCAAAAACACATCAAAAACATTGAA
Organism: Populus deltoides; assembly: GCA_015852605.2. Lineage (NCBI taxonomy): Eukaryota > Viridiplantae > Streptophyta > Magnoliopsida > Malpighiales > Salicaceae > Populus > Populus deltoides. The sequence goes on from CM027587.2 coordinate 15,887,568, forward strand.
TAATTGAATCATTTGACCAATGGAAGTAACATGCTTGGGTACAATTCCTTTTTTCTTATCTTAGCACATGCATAAGGAAAGCATACACAAGGAAAGCACTCATGTCATGCCTTTTCTGCTTTGAGCACCTTTGAAAAGGCAGGCCCAAAAGGGGGAAGGGAGGAAAGGGGAGACCAGATACAAAGAGTAAAAAGAACAGAAGGAAAATTAAAGAACCTAGAATTTCAACTTGCAGACTCACCTTATCCCTTATCAAAAGCAGGACAGCAATCCTAATAAGTACATCTTGTATTCTAAGACCCTCTTTAGGAACACCATCTACAATCAAGATCATAGATGGTGAACAAAACAAACAAAGCATATTTACAGCGCAAAAAATACACAAAATAAAAGCCTCTGTGTGAAGATCAATCACCTGAAAAATTAGGTGAGTCCGATAGATCTTCCGCTATATGTGTCAAGAATAATCTTCCATAACTGAAATCAAGGGGTGAAAATACCATCTATGAAAACACAATAAACTTGGACATAAAGTATTAAAGTTGGCCCAAAATAATAATAATAATAATAATAATAATAATAATAATAATAATAATAATAAAACAATTGCTAGAACTCTTTTAGCACTTGCAAATATGTAAGAAAACAATAGTGGATTGACAAGATCGATCTCTAATATGTATATATATAGTAATAGCAAACTCTTGAGCTTCCTTGATTTGCATGAAATTGAAGAAAATACATACTTGATAGTTTCCAAAAAAAATCTATTCTTTTTGCCTTGAAACTAAACAAGTGTATCTTCTAGCAACTACAAGTGCATGCATACAAATGTCATCCAATCCAAACCAAAAAAATAAAATGCAATAAGATGCAAGATGTGAGTCATGTGACAAAGATGATGCTATTATTAAAATTTTAGAACATTAGGTTGCTATAAATAAAAGGTAAAGCTGATGTTCAATACTTTTCTACTTCTTCATATGTCTTCTGTTTCAAACGAGGGGCAAACTCCTTCCAGTCATAGTCTCCGACCCCATACCTGTAATATAAAATTTATGTGGAAAAGCCAGTGCAGATGCATTTTAAAAATTTCATAACCCCAGGAGCAAAATTCTTCTTTTCTTAAGGTGGGAATTAACCTCATCAAAATTTGTACAAATGCAGCCCTCTGATTTTGATTAAAACCCAATACTCTAAATGATCTACCTTCACCTTCCATCAGAGGAATTGGCTCCATATTATCCACTGCAAACAAAATCAGTATAACATCAATTTCTTATCACTGAATCATTAGAAACAAACCAGGAAGGAAAAAAAACTCTACCTCGACCCTTCTTCTTATAAGGCCTTTTTAATGTCTGAATTCCAGATGTCTGAATTCCAGATGAAGTTGTTTCACCATCAGTCAGCTCAGCTTCATAGTTATCATCCTCGCCATCAGAGCTTACATCTTCTAGACCAGCAAGGTCATCTTCTTCAACAGAGACCATCTGAATCAGTTGAAAACAAACCAGTTAATTTCATTTCCAAAGTCTCAAAAATAAAAGTGCTCTGTACTATTCAAAGATGCCAAAACATATGAACTAGTTAACATTTTTAAGCCTACAAACACTTCTTTATCAAAATTTGCTACAGAAGGTCAAAATAACAAATCACTTTAAGTCATCATCTTCAAAAGAAGAACTATCTTACAGCCTAATTGGAAAATAGGATATGGGGCATGTCAACTCAGTTCTATTTCGAAACTTAATTCTAGCGCTTGGGAGGCTGGATTTGTTAAAACATTTATTTCTACACCCTAATAACATTTGAATTCTGACCCAAAAGAATCAGATACTTTTGCATGGATGGGTCCCACACCATGCCGCGGTTATATTTCATTCGAAAAGAGTCCTTTTTTTTGCAATTTCACCCTTATGCCCTTCACAGTTAACAGGGGGAAAAAAAAAAGGGAACATGCAAACAGGAAATCTTGAACTACCCACTTGAAGACAAAAGTCACTTGAAGCAAATTCAATTCCACCTGAACAAGATTTATACCAAACACATGCTTTACTGTTAATTGATTTGAGTTTAATTTTTAACCAAATTGGTTCCAAACTGGCTGTAAGTGAAACATACAGTCTCATGCCAAGTCAATTTAACTCCTCGATGATAACAAGCAAATGTGCTTTCCAAAATATGGTAGAAAGAAAATACAATAATACCTGCTTACGGCTTCTCTTTCCTTTGCCCAAAGCATTAGACTCCTCAATTTTGTGCACTTCATAACTGTCTTTTAGCAAGTCCTCCCAATAGTTTGTTTTTTCAGAATTGCTTATGGTAGATTTAGTTTCCATTGCTGCCTTTTGAGCTTCCTTCTCTGCTGCAGCCTCTGCTTCGTCAATATACTCAAAATTTGCAACCTAAAACACGCAAAAAAATGTTTTCCAATCAGAAACATTTCAGATACTTGCAAATCAGGAATCAGAAAGAACAGAACACAGGAATAAAGAGCCTGCTCCGTTTTATGAATAACTTGTAATAACAATTACAGATACAATCTTCAATATATTATTTTTACACTGACTATTTTAAATAGAGCCGATTACTCAAACTATAAACAACACATGACACAAGCACCGTATCTAGGAATCACTGTACTCATGATCAAGAGTTCAGCCATTCGTTGACTTAATACAATTTCACCTATGACATACTGGAGATGAATTTCAAATGATGGGTCACTTTGCATTGGCATCATCATTTAGAGAGAGAATCTAGGAAAGATAAGATCTGCCATGAGGATCTAATTCTTATGCAGCCCCACTGTACCAAAAGACCTTTGTTCTCAATGATCTACCAAAATTTCTTAAATGAAACTAGAAAACATTCACAATATTCCTCTTGTATAATATCTATGTATATAAGAACAACATTATCAAAACCTGCAGCCTTAGAAGACTAAACCCCATGGAAATAATTTGCACAATCAAGAGCACTCCCAATATAGTTCAGACCTTGCTCCCAAAGAACACCAAACTTCCTAAAAAGTCTTATGATAAAATTCTCAAGTAATGCAAATGCAGATTTGAAATTGAAACTCAATTCATTCGAAATCCACCAACCCCAAAAATCTAATTACGATTTTGACCACAGTAAGACAATTCCAGACACACAGGGTGGGTGGGGGTTCTTCATCTGTATTGAAAGAAAGCAACAGGTAATAAATGTTTAACAAAGGTTTAGATTTTATTTTAATGACTACAATTCCAATTATTCGTCCAATTTGGCAGGTGTTTAAACAGAAAGACTGCATATATGGTAAGAACAGGCCTTATGATAAGTATCACAGATATAACCCAAACAGAGCATCTGCAGAAAGGGAAATCATAAACAATGTATTTTCTAGACCACAATTTTAATCTTAATTGGCACTGGTCATTATAAGCATAACATAAGCTTTTCTTTGTTCTTTCTGAAGCTTGGTGCAGAGGCACCCCAGGATCCTTGAGCATTCAGTGAGACCAAAAATCATGCTGACAGGTGGAACAACCACAAAAAATCCTTGGGGTTGGCCACCAAGGGGTCATGGCGAGTTCAACTCTATAGTAACAGAAAATTTACTTAGAACAAGTTTGGTTTATATTTCAAGAAACAGTAATCACAAGAGAACACACTAAATTTACTTATCACGTTCAAAATGGAATAAGACTTGAAATTGTAGAAATCTAAATCACAACACTAATGAATAAGAGGCAAGTATATAAAGAGTCCAACAATCATGGTTGGATAACTAGAAAGGATGACTAGGTAAATGCTGGAAAACATAAAGATGATGAAAAGGCATCCAGAGAAGCTACATGAACCAGATGAACATCGAGAATTTCTCTGTAGGCAATGTAATATGGATAGTGGATGTTAACTAATCTGCCTACAATAGCTAAGACTAATAAAAAACAATGTGGAATGTGGTGAGGAAGATAAAACCCGTGATGCAAAATTTACTTCCTTCGCATTATGCATCCATCACACAGACTAGGCTAGTCCATAGTTTTTCTTCCAACAGGCAATCATAGTTTGCATCTTTTAATGCCATCAATCAGAAGTGTGAGATAACATGTGCGGAATAAAACTGTCTTAAGTCTACATGGGAAAGAAAAACAATTGCTAAATAGAGCAGGCTTATTCTATGGCAGTTACAGTGGAAGATTGAGTGCTGTAGAAAATCACCACAAAGGCACCTCAACAGATAACAGAAAAAGACATTATAGTATTAAAATGAAAAAACCTTAAACGCCTTTAAAAATCCATCTTCTTCTTCATCATCCAATGACGTTTCTTCATCTCCAATTTGTTCGCGGTCAAGTAATCTATTGAAGAAACAACATAGACTACAACTTTTAGCAAACAATTAAATTTATAAAGCACCAAGATACTAGCAGTCAAAAGTGTTTACCGATGTATAGCAGCATCGTCATAGTGAATTTGACGTGATTTTCCTGCTTCATCATTCTCATCAGCAAAAAGCTCCTTTGAACCATATCTTATGATGTCATCTAGCTCTTCCTAAAATAGAATCATAATCTTTTAAGTTTTTTCTTAAAATTTTAAACCCACTCAGCTACTTTTTTTTTCACAATATGAACACATATTTCTACAACTATCTTGTTTTAACTGCCCAGCTAATATGCCTGCATAAAGAATCTTGCAAGCTGTACACCATAAACACAATAACCAGCATTTTCTAAAGAACTAACCACTTTAGCCAAGAAAAAGAAGAAAACAAATCTGCTGATGAGTATGCAGTGCTCTCAGTATAAGTTCAGCATAGATCATATCTGTTTAGTTTTTGCCCCTAAATCATACTACGATATTAATAATAGTTAAATTGTGACATCTCTGATCAGAAACTCTAATCATAACTTTCATTTAATTTAGCCCACACAAGCAACATAAGCCTACTGCCACACGTACAACCAAAGGCCTTGACTAATGAAAAAAGATTATTACTTGGTTAATATTTTGTGCCTTCAGCCTCCCAACAACAAGGTGCTCTAAAACCATTTTCTTCTTAGTCATCTGCATCATCCGTTCCTCAATAGTTCCTCGGGTTATGAGCCTATAAATCATTACCTGCAACACCAAAACAACACTTCAATGTAAAACAAACAAACAAACAGCAACAGAAGTTATCTATGAAAACTTGAGAATAAATTTTAACCTTGTTGGTTTGCCCAAGTCGATGTGCCCTAGCCATTGCTTGAAGATCAGCATGAGGATTCCAATCACTGAAAAGCCAAGAATAACATGTCTAGTGAATTGAAACCAAAAAAGGAAAAAAGAAGCAGAAAATCATCACAACCCCACAGAAAAAATTGCAAATCTAGAACTTTTGAGTTTCAAAATCCCCAGCACTGGAAAAACAAAGTGATCTTTTAAAAACATAGCCATTAGAGACGTCAGTAAATTTAAATGAGCACAGTGATAGTGCCAACTTTTGACTTAGTCAAATTTTAAAAATTCATAAAACACCAGATCACAGTCACCTTATATTTTATTACCATCATACCACCCTTCAACCACATAACTACTACTCTACCGACATTTCCATAGCACCAGCTTTCTCATTATCACTTGAAAAGGGAATACTAAAGCAGAAAATGAAAACACTCAACCTATCATATATAATAACTGTATCAGCAGTTGCAAGATTTATTCCCAGTCCTCCAGCTCTAGTTGAGAGAAGAAAGCAAAATCTTGAAGAATTTTTGGCATTAAATCGATCTATGCGTATTTGTCTCTCAGCTCCACCAACCTTTCCATCTATCCGTTCATATGTCCATTTCTGACCACAGAAACAAAATAAATGATAAAATACTGGATCAAATTAGTGTATATCTGAAAAACCTATCACTGCAGCAGCCAAATACAGATACAGGATGGATCATAATAAGAAGTTGCTGATACCTTATGAGTGCAGTAATCTTCCAGTAGGTCCAGCATGTGCTGAAATTGTGAGTAAATGAGAACTCTATGTCCTTGTTCTTTAAGTCTCACCATCATTTTGTGCAACAGTTGCAATTTCCCAGAAGTTTCCACGAGCTGCCTGCCACATAATAAAACAAGAACAAGAAGCACAAAATAAATCAGGAAATAATATAAAGTACTTTGAAAAGAGTCTTTATACACACTGAAACAACGGAGTTCTACACGAACAAGCATAGGAAGCCAAAACTGAAATGAAACATCAGAAGAACAATCCACTGCCTCTCAAGCAAAGAACACAGGCTGCGAATAGGCAAAGAAGATGAAAATATAAGATAAGAATATGTCCTATCGTAATGCCAAGGTACCACTTGCATAACTGGACACATACATGTGTAAATGCACATGTGAATGCAATTGCACAAGCACAAAAAAAGTATGAATATGTAGAATTAAATTAAGCACTTGAAAGATTCATTGCATGTGTAAATGCACATGTGAATGAAATTGCAAAAACACCAAAGAACAAATACATAGAATGAAACTGAGTACTTGAAAGATTCATTGGTGTCTTCTATATCTGGTTCCACTCCTTCTAACATATAAGGATGACAACAGAGTTTGCGCAATTCCATAACCACATTGATAAGAGAAATCTGGTCAAGGAAGATCCAGGGAAAATAACATGTTAGGTTGAAATACACTAAAGTAGTTAAAGTATCTTTATTTCTCTACAATAATAAATTGCACCTGTGCACCGCCACGTCGAGTCAGTATTTGATAGTTACGAGTCAAAATGGCCTTGTAATATTCCTTCTGCTTACTACTTAGTTCAACACGTAGAATGAGTTCCTTCTTTGGAGGTAGCTCCTTCATGACATCCTTCTTCACCCCTATAAGAGCATCACAAATTTGCATCCACATTCTCATCAATACTAAAATTTTAAAGAAAAGGGAATGAAAGCCATCTTTTGCTACAGAAGCCATAGCTGCAACAGGCCACAAAAGAGAGAAAGAGAGAGAGCCCTTAAAATTGCATATTTAACAATTAAAAGGAAAAAAGAAAAGCTAATGGAGCAAATAAAATAGACAGGGAATACCTATTTCATGGAAAATAACTTGTCATAATATTTCTACTACAAGAAAAGTTTTTCCTAAGATCCTGCATTCATTACTTTTACATTTGTATTCCTTTTCTTGCAAAAGGAAACAGGGTGAAACCATAAGTGATTCAGAATACGGGACAAAACAAATAAAAAAAGAAAAAAAGCAAGGGTGCTAGCAAAAATCAAATCGACTCTGTAAACTCAGCCCCTTCAAAGAAATGTGGAAAAATTTATCGCTTCAATTGCAGAGGAAAAACAAAAACCAAGTAACTTTAATGTGCTGACAAGTGACGAAACTACTAGGAGACATGTTTTTCAGATGGTTTCTGTGTTATGAATAACAATCTATATATTAGTTCATGATGGGAAAACTCCAAAAAGAACTGTTTGAGAAAGTAAGACCCCAAGAGAAATCAAATGCTTAAACAGAACTATGGAGGCATCCACAAATAGTCTGATAACACTTCATTTGGCACCTTCATGTCCAAAGAAAAGGCAGAAAAGGTCCACAGTCAACATAAAAGAAAAATAATAATAATCAATGCACCAAATATAAATCACATATATCAATAGCTCTGGAAATCCAATTAATCAAATGAAGTACATGTCAGATGGAAAAGTTTGAGATTTTACTTCTAAGGAGATGGGGAGCCAACATTTTATGAAGTCTCGATATCTGCTCCTCTTGATTTATATCCTTAAACTCCTCTTGGAACTCTTCTAAACTCGCAAACTGCAAAGATTAAACCAATATGAAGAAAAGACTCTTTCAACTTATCAGCAGGCTCTTATAACCTATCATGATCTAACTAAAATCATATGCAAACCTGCACATTGTACTAACCTTCCCAGCATCAAGGAAATGCATGAGCATGAAAAGTTCATCCAGATTGTTCTGAGCACGAGTCAAATGAGGGAATAAGTTGGTAAATTCAACAAACACATAAGTAAACAGTATTATTAAGTGGTAGAAAATCCCATAAGGCAAAAGCAAGCAAAGAAAGCTAATTAGCTATTCATATAATGATGGGAGGGCACTGCATTTTACTTTCTATCCAGAGTTTGCAATCTAAATATTTGACTCTGAGCCAATACTGTGAAAATTAGCATGGCATGCATAAAGAACTTGAAATACTGAAGCAATAAGATGATTAAAAGCATCATATTATAGATATGTGCACATAAAAACTGAAGATAATGATAAAAATAAAGTGCAAACAAGAAGAAAGAAACTAAAACATGCATTCATGATGTGTTGCAAAAGTGCTAATTGATTAGACAGACTAAATCTGCCTATCTGCCAGTGTTTAAATTCAGCAAGCTAACTTTACAACATGATAAAATCAGCAACAGATACTACCTCAAATGCTCCAGTGGCAGAGCATCAAAACAAATGCATGTTAATCAAAAGAACGCTGAACTAGCCTCTCAATTATTGCTGTAATCAGTGGTTTCATACCCAGTGATTTTGCTTAAAAAATACAAAACCAGTAGGAATCAAGAGAAGCATAAAGGCTTTTACATCATATAATAGGTTTACAAACATAGGCATACAATAAAGTATTTTTATTTTTCAATTTTGTTCTGATGTTGGTATTTATTATATGCAAGCACTATTCTCTGGCAAAAAGCAATAATCTTAAGTCCATGTGATTCAATTGCATCATTAGAAAACAAACCTGAAGAGGGGTTCCAGTCAAAAGCACACGATGGTTACTATAGTACTGCTTCATCGAGAGAAACAATTTTGAGTCCTTATTTTTTAGACGATGACCTTCATCAACAATCTACAAGTAGATGTCAGTGTTGAGTAGCCATAACATGCAGGGGACTAGCATTGTACTCGTTAGGTTGTAGAATGTTACCATGCACTCCCACTTTATTGGTTTCAGCGATGTTGTGTCTAAGTTAATCATCTCATAAGACGTTAGAAGCACATCAAATTTTATTCTATCTTGCTTTCTTTCAGTGACAACTTGACCAGATTTCTTTTTCTTGATCTTCTTGTGCTTCTTGGGGTAGTAAAATTCATATTCCCTAATGACAGCACGAGCTTGTGCAGAGCCAACATACATAACCTGTACAAGAGAAACTTCCACTCAGTGTTCCTTACCAATGAGTAAGATAACTAAAGAGTTCCATGTACATACAACATTCATTTGAGGCGCCCATGTTGCAAATTCACGTTCCCAGTTTCGCAATGTTGAAAGTGGAGCTACTACCAAATGATGAGAGATGCCTTCTTCAAAAAGAGATGCTAAAAATGCAATACTCTGTATAGTTTTGCCTGTAATCAAACAAAAATAGATAAAACATGAATACATTGGGAAAAACAATGAAAAGCTATCAGTGCAAAAGCAAAAACACAAGCAAGACTCACCAAGGCCCATCTCATCAGCAAGTATTACATGTGTTTGTTTGGACCAAGAAAAACGTAAGAAGTTCAGCCCTTCTAGCTGATATGGATGCAATGAGCCTTCAATTACAAGAACAGGAGCACTTGGGAATTAACAATAATCAAACCAAGTAAATATAATATGAACAAGCATGCTAGGTTTTCAAGAAAGTAGAAAAACATCAGATGGAATGATGTACCTCCAGAAAGAAATTCAGGACTGTGTTCATACTGTTGAAATTCTTTTGATTTCTTCTTTGAATCAATGGCATCTTGAAGGCTGCTCTTTTGCTTACTCGGTTTGTGAGACCTAGACTGAATTCTATTAAATCTTTCTATTTCAGGCTGGAATGTAGATACATCTGATTCAAATTCCCAATAACATTCATCATAAGGAAGTTCCTTGTACTTCACAAGATATTCCTTCTCACCCTCAACTCCCCTGAAGCACGCAACAGTGTCACATTCGTGAATCTTGTGACAGAATCAAACAATTTAAGAACAAAAGTAAAATAAAGAGAAGAAAAAAAGGGCTAAAATAGCATATCTAAACAGCAAAGCACACCGGTATTATCAAGAAATGCAGCCCATGATAAGAGGCAACTGCATGTTATAAATGGAAAATTTTCACTCTGATGCTTTTATGCTCTTATCTACAATTAATGATTTTAAAGTTCAAGAAACGGGATGCATATAAGAAATACCCCTTGTAAAGACAAAAGAACATTAAAAAAAAAATGCATAAAGCTATAGTAAAGAGGTCCCAAAATAGGATGATGGCAACAGGGAGAACAGATAGCCATGTAATATGAGCATCCCTTCAAAATCCCAACTATTCTGCTAAACTACCCTACATCCAGGGAAAGATCCAAGGATTAAAAGCTCCATCCCAACCCCCCTTAAAATATAACAAAAGGTTGATATTCTTCAAGATGATATTTTTTATTTTATTCCTAAATGAACAGTTGTTTCTTTTTTCTTCTAAAAATATTTTTCTCAAAACACTTAACCCTTCATGTGTGAACAATTTTCTCCCTCTACCTCAAAAAATGAAAGCATCTGATCCACCAGTTTCATCCCTGAAAAGAAAATTTGTCTTTTCCCCCAAAATAACTCAATCCTGGGTAGGTCCCTAACCATGTTTAATCTTGGATATGAAATTGTTACTTGAACAGTAAGGATAATTCTTTCCAACAACAAAATTCTGGTAAAAAACATGCATGTTAGTTATTGTATTAGCAAACTACTTGTCTGTCTGCATTTTCTCATATATAATTAGAGCATAGAAGGCACATACTTTAAATAGTGAACTCCACTCCATAGATTTCAAAATTCAACAAAAAACTTCATAGAGCATTTCCCCATTTCATCGTTTGTAATCAGCCATAAGGAAAAAAAATGCAGCATAAAATCAAAACTATCATATTTTGTGTGTGTGTTTGATGCATGAAAGTTTCAGATGAGTCAACCTGCAAGCAAGAATTCGATCAACAGTTGTCCATTCAGGTCGGATAGCAACAAAGTCATCCTCAGAGTTATTGTTCAACGCCATTTGACGATTGAAATTGTTTACTTTAGTCTTCAGACGAGGATTTGACTTGAAAGCTTTTAGAAACTCTTTCTCAGGTACCCTGTAGGGAGTTGTGACGAACAAGGAAGGAAACCAGAAAGGAAAAAAACCAGCTAACACATGAGCAAGCGATGCCTAATAGGCAGGAAAAAGACAACATTGAACAAAAAAACAAGAGAACATCATACAAAAGTCGAAATGGATTGTGCGACAGCAACACCACAATATAAAGCATGTTAGCATGGAAGGGAACTTGAAAAGATTATAAAAGGGTTTGCAAAACTAACATATCATTTTACAAGCAATTGTTCTACCTGATAAAATTGGAAACCATATAAACAAAATTACCAAGTGCAATGTAGATAAGATAAGCCTTTCCACTTCACAAGATACTGTTTTACAAAAATTTGCTTTGAGCCTAGCTTAGAGGCATCACTATCATCAGCTACGGTAGGGGCGCATTTCAGTGTCCAATAACTTATCAATATCATTCAGAGGGCTAACCTGCAGACAAAAGAATGGTAATTGTAAGCTTTGAAAAGCATAATGTTTTGTGAATTAAACAAGAGTACCCATGAGTTCCAAGGAATCATACACATTCAGGGCATCTCCAATTGCTAGGAAAAGGAGCTTTTAGTGGTGGAAGCAGACACTTGGGATGGTAAGCATAAGTGCAAGTTTCACAATTCAGAAGATTCTCACTCTCTCCGCAAGCTTGACAGGAATCCTCCTTCTGAATAAGAGGCAAGAAAGCGGAACTATTAAAGAGACAAAGTTTATGAAATTTGCAATGCTAAGAAAGACAATCATGAGAGGACAACCAAATCACAGCATCTATGTTCACTGTAAACATGTGTGGGAGCATGGACATGAGAGATGTTTCAAAAAATCAGATATATATTCTGCCAAATGTTTAAAGCATTATTCTCCATCAGTTTTTTTGAAGCCTAAAGGCCTCAAGCAGCTAAACACCTAAGCCGTAATTTCTTCTCGCTCTTGTGCATTGTATTACATTGCACTATGTTCCACAAATACATCATTATTTTTTAAATCAATTTTTAGAAATATGCATTTATATTCTCAGCCGTAGTAAACTACTTTCCAGTTCCATCATCATAATCATTAAAGTTGAAGGATTAACATGACAGCTGATGAAGGCTTGTTCAGTTAACCTACAAAATAAATCCAATGAAATCAAGAAAAAAGAACACCAAATACATGATTATAGAATGGAGTCAGGGAATCAATGAAGATCACCCACGAAAAGGCCCAAACAAGTTTACAATTTCATAAACCATCCCAAACCAGAAAAAAGAGCAAAAAGCTGGTGGAAGTATGAAACTACTCAAACCCAAGAAGTTTTCAATTCTCAATTTTGACAGGCTGTGGCCCCTCATCCACAAGAGAAAGGGCACTGGTAAAAGTAATGCAGTGAAAAAAACATCTCTAATAGAGGATGTACCTTAAAATAGAACCATCTAACTCAGAGCAACTCAGACATGACCATGATTTCATCAGGCCAAGCATTAGACCATATATATATATATATATATATATAAACACTAATGGAAAATCCATGTGACTAACAACAGCCACAGGACAACAAAATTGTATAATTTTTTCTTAGTTATTTCCACAGAACATAGTTACCTCCACTCAGAAATCCCTGACCAAAGCCATCCCTTTATTTCCTCAGTTAACTAGCCCATGCATCTAAGGCAGCCTTAAAAACATCATCAAAACATCCTTAAGAATAACAACTCAGCCACAATCCCGATCCTTTTACATGATAATATCGAATAAAATTTCTTTTCGTGGGAATTAAACTCCTTCCCAGAATTCAAAACTAAATATAAAAAATAAAATGCACAGAATTCACCTTAAAACCATTAAAAAAAAAATCCTTCAAAACACATCAAAATGTTTGAACCTCAACTATCTTAACTTCCAGATGAAACTGTAAAACATCAAACTCGGTAATTAGCCTCGAAAAGAAAAGGGAAAAAAACAATTATCATTCAGCATTAAAGACAGTACACACTAACCTACGAAAGAAGTAAGAAGAAAAGAAACAAACCGCATCATCCCTGACAAATCTTTCAATTTTCTCCTGGGGTTTTTTAGCTTTCCCAGAAACAAAATCAGCATCATCATCTGATTCATCCAAGTTATAAATTGGCCTCCTTTCTGATCTAACACGTAGCCTCTCCACTAAGCTACTCATTTCCTGCAACCAAAACAGAAAAAACAAAGACATGGCATTATTAAAACCACAAACTCAAGAATCATAAATAAAACAAGGAAACCAAGAGTGCAAGAAACCAACATGACACGCGCACCAATTCATGCAAGAACAAAATCACGAACCACAAGAACAAAAACCCACTTGATAGAGAATTATCAACATTAATCACCATTTCAATAATTAATGAGTTTCTGGGTCAGTAGTTATTGAAGTAAAGTGTGTATCTTTATGCGTGAGGTCTTTAAAAGCAAAGATGGCAAATGGGTTTTAACTCTTTTCAAGGAATTTTTGCCAAATAGAAGTTTAGAGTGAGAGAGAGAGAGTTACCGGAGGATCTGGAGCACCAACGTAGTAAAAATTTCTGCCTAGACCCAAAGAAACACCAAAATCGGAGTTTGGGCTAGACAGACAAAACTAAAAAGACGGAGGTTTATAAGCGTCAATTATGTTGTCACCTAAGACAACATTTTTCCTTATGTTTTTTAAACATGAAGTACTGTTTTGTATAATAACCAAGGAGTTGCATTTAAGCCCCCAAAAAAGAAAAGATTAGTGTTATTGTTTTGCAGCAAAATAAACAAGGTTGAAAGGTATACATTACATCAACTTAAAAATCATGTTTATTTATTTGTATATAGAAAGAGTATGATGAATTTTTATTTTTTTTTAATTTATATCGTGTTTAGAACTAGTCTATTTTATATGTATGTGTACATAAACTTTTGTATAATAATCAATGAGATGCATTTAAGCTCATAAAAAAAAAGATTATTGTTTGTTATTTATCAAATTATCTTTATGTGTCCAGGGAGGGAGGGTTGGAATTGATAGCTGAAGAGGTATGTTTAGAGTAGTGTTGTTTTTTAAATAGTATTGATGAAATCATTAAGAACACATAAAATTCATTAATGTGAATATGGAGATTTAATAACTTGGAAAGCGATTTCTTTATTTTATTAGGTAAGAGTGAAATGTGTTTCTATGTTTTTTTATAACATAATTATACTTTGTTTCTCTATCTCCTTCAACATTATATTAGAGTCTTGTCATTTAAAAATAATTTCAATGATAAATGAAGCTATATCTATTATAAATCAAAGACAAAACCCTAATTTCTTTCAAGGGTTGCTAAGTATAATAGGCTATTGTCAATCCTACCATATAGAGAAAACTAAAAAGATAGTGGTTTATAAGCGTTAATAATGTTATGTCACCTAAGATGTTTTTCTTTAGGGTTTTTTTTAACATCAAATCTTGTTTATATAATGAGATATTAGTGTTTATTAATTATAGGATTGCCCTTAGGTGTACGAGGGTGGAATCAAAGGGGTAAGATGGTCTTTATAGAGTTGTATAAGTTTTTTTTTAATTTGAATAGTGTTCGGAACTAGGATATTAGCGAGATTAATGGAAAAAGATAAAGTTCGTTAATGTTGATTTGATGATTTAACTAATTTGAAACATGATTTTTTTATGATGAGAGTGAAATTATGTTTCCATGTCTGGTAATAAAATGATAGGATTTTTTTCTCGGTATCCATATCTAATTTGGCAAGGAATTAAGTGAGTTAACTGTAAAAAAGTTAATCGTTATTCCATTTTAAATATCAAGTATTAACCTAATCACAAGGTTTACAAGTTTTGAAACAAGTTTGAAGCTATAGCAAAATGATCAAGGGATAATATGAGAAACATACAAGGACAAAAATGAAAATAAAGCCAAAAAGACAACTCGTTTGTGTAATAAACAAACTTTTTAGAGGAGTTAAATAGATAAAACTTTAAACATAAGGATTAAATCTAACTTTTCAATAAATATGGAACAGTCATATCCCCTTCGGATATAAGATGTTTTTATTTTTTATTAACATCATTCAAACTTCACATTTATAACCACCTATAATGTTTGTATTTTTGTAATTTAAAATGGACAAATATCATTTTTAAAATGATTTTAGTATTTTTAATTTAGATGGTATTTAGAACCATATCACTAAATAAATGGAACAAAAATGAAGTTTGTTAACACCAATTTAGAAATTTAATTAATCATAAAAGAATTATTCACTCTTCATGGTAAGTATATAAAACTTTGTTCTTTATTTGCCAATAAATTAATTGAAAATTTATACTAGCATTCAATATAAGTTTTCGCTGCAAAATACCGAGTCAAGTGTAAAGATTAAAAATTCTTTTTGTAAGCCAAATGTAACATAATCTTAAGGTTGAATGGGATAAATTATATCAACTTAACTTCTATAAATATTCATCTTGTTATGTTGTTTTGTTTTATGAGGGGTATAAGATGTTTTGGAGCGAGATTTACTCTAATTTTAATAGTATCTGGAATAAGTTGATTAAAAAATTAATGGAATACAAAAGAAGTTTGTTTGTTAATATTTTTTTTTTTAGTTAATAGGGAGGCTTTAGACCATGGGCTACATAATTGGGAAGCCCTCTATTTTTATATGTTAGAACCAAAAATCAAAATAATTTAAACTCTAACTTTACCTTATAAAAATAAGCTGTTAAATATATAATTCTTTTTATTGATGCTTTTTTAAAACTTAACAATAAAAAAATTGTTTTTTATTTATAGTAATAATATATAATTTGCATTACATTTTTTTTATTGAGTTAATGAGAATTATATGATGATAATGCAATTAAATTTGACAAGAGTAAGTAAGCTAACTTTTAATATGTTTTGGAAGATTATTATTGACCTGATTTTAGTGTCTACCAAGAGTTAGAAATCATTTATTTTACATCCACAACAAACAATCATGTTTGTTTATTTATACATGGAAGGAGTAGGATAAAATTTAAATTGTTTCTCATTAATTAATATCGTGTTTAGAATTTGTCTGTTTTGTGTATATGTACACAAAATCATGTATGTTAATCAAAGAGTTGCATCTATGCTCACAAAGAAAAGATTAGTGTTTGTTATTTATTGAATTATCTTTATACATGTAGGGAAGGCGGGTGAAAATATTAGCTTAAAAGGTAGGTATGGAACAATGTTTTTTTTTAAATAGCGTATCAATGAAATCATTAAAAGCATGTAAAATTCATTAATATGAGTTTAGAGATTTAATAACTTGAAAAGCAATTTTTTTTTATTTTATTAGATAAAATTAAAATTGTGTTTTTATATCTTTTTTATAACACACCTATACTCTATTTTTTTAACCTCCTTCAAACATTATGAGCTACATCTATCTTAGATCAAAGACAAACCCAAATATTTTTCAAGGTTGCTAAGTATCATAAATTATTGTCAACCCCACCACACAAATAAAATCTTTTAATTAAAAAGGAAAAGGTCTAATTGAGGAGAAGTTAAACTTGGTAAAACTAGATTTAATGTTTAGGATCTAGATCCACCTGATTTGTTCCAATATTAAAAACTTGAGAACATAAAAAGATGGATTGTTGCCATCAATATGTTTGTTTAGGCTATAACCATCAAGAATAGGTATGAATTGGGTAGACTAAACGAGATAATTTGTGGAATTTAGTTTTTTTAGAAAAAATTATAAATGTAGAGGCATTATTATGAATAAGATAAAGGTTGGAATTGGGATGATAAGAAAGATAAAAGAATTTGAGATGGTAGAATGTGATGAAGTCACTATGATTCTGACACCAAGTTAAACTCAAATAGGTGAAGGATTAAAAGCTCGGTGTGTTAATAGGTTTCATGAATATATATATGTAGAGATTTATAATTTGAAAATACAAAGAGATCTTTAATAGCTTATATTTTAATGTTGATAAGTGTTGTTTGAACAAGAATAATATTTGATATGTGTTAACTTAACATCCATAACTTGTAAGCTATAAGTCCATCTAATTGTTCTTTATCGATTGATAAATATGAAAAATATTTTTGACTTTATAGCTCAAAAAGTAAAGTTTTTTTCTCTTATACGATATGCTCATTTATAGAATTTTTCTATCACAAAGTGTTTAACCTAATAATTAGTTAATAACTCTTAAATATTAATGATATTATTAGGATTGATTACAAAGTTCATGAATTAAAACATCACATAAGTTAATTAAATAAGTTAACAATTAATCATATTTTAAATATATTAAATGTTAAATATTGATCTGATTTAAAGGTTAATGGTAGATAAAATGATCAACATTACACATATGCCATTGCATATGTTCTCTTGTTTTTTTAAAATTATGCTCGTTTATCAACATAGAGATTCTTCTAAACCAATCTTTGAGATAAATAAGTGAAGATCATGTGCATTTATTGATTATGGATCAAAATCTACATGATCCTATAGTTACGTTGCTTGAGTAACAGGCATCTTTATGTATCAAAAATTAATTTTTTTTATATTTATTTATATAGTTTACAAGCAACACCATAATCATGATCTTAATAAATCAACACGTTATAAAGTAGAAATGGAACCATTTTAAAAAAGATTGTTAAATGATTTAATTAAAAGTCTATGTTGTCCCCGTCTCTTTTATCCCATAATAATAACCAAACGATATCTTAAATTGTTTAAATGCTTTTTTTTTCATGCTTAGGGCATTGTAGAATAGTATTAGAGTTGACCCTAACTAAAATTACAAGAGATAAGTGTTAGTGAATATGTCATGTAACCTATCAGTTGATTATACATGATATTGACTTTATTCATATAAAAGCATATTTATTATTATTAAAAGATTTTTTTATATTTAATATTTATTCATGCTTGATTAATGATTTTATAGTAAAAATAAAATCATTTGCATAAAAATACTTTGTAAATAAAATTATAAAGTAGTTATAATTATAAAATTTTTATTGTATTAAAATGTTGTTCCTAAATATTCATAATCGATACTCAATTAAGATTGAATATTAATTAGAGATGTTGAAATCGGTACATATTATGTTCTTTTTTTTTTTTATGAAATGAAACATTTATTCTTATAAGTTGAAGTATGAGGGGTACCTATAACTAATATGTAGGTATTTGTCAAATGACATTTATATTGAACTAGCATGCATGAGGACTCACCCGTGTCTATATTAACATGTATGAGGATTCACTTGTGTCTATGAAAAAACTCACATGGGAGTTTTGTAAGCGATTCTTAAACTTGAGATTATTAAGTTATCTTAAATAGGGAATGTTATAATTTGATCCTAATTATATGTTGTCTTAATCAAGGGTAATAAACATGTAAATATTGGGTATAACATGAACTATATAAATATATTTGAGTGATTAAGAGATGATCTATCACCCTAGGTGAATTAAAAAAAAAATTCAATTATGAAGTCTTTATGCTAGGTGGAATGAGTTTTAAATTTTTTTTCAAATCTTATTTAAAGAATCAATGGTTATATTGTTGAAGACAACATGGTTTGATAGAGCAGACACACTCTATGTTTCAATGCTTAAATTGAAATATTTTATATAAAAAGATAATCATTACACGGAAAAACTGGTCACTAAAAGGTTAAGTCAAATTATTTATGATTTTTCTAATATCTAGGAGATCATGACATGTTGCTAAAAATACATTTGATGTTCAATATTAATCAATCAATTATTAAATTGAGAAAAAAATATTTAACTTATTTAATTTAATTTTGATTAGGATTATGATTTATATTTGAGCCAACATATTAGGGGACCTAATGGGTCATATATATAAAGAATCATAAGTAAGAAATTAAACTAGAATGATTAATCAAGTATGACTTGATTGTAAATAAGTTTTAGAAATTAAAAATTATAATAAAATTTATAAAAGAGATTACAATTCTAAACTTAGAAAAATCAAATATGGACTTTAATTAATAAAATTATAAAATTATCATGAAATAATATGTGTGATATTTTTTAAAAGGTAAAGTGATATTTTATCATTTATAGGGTTATCAGGTTTTTTCTATAAATAATATGCTACGTTTCAAAAAAAATTAACACATAACGTATGATACAAAAACACTTAGAAACACAAAAAATATTAGTACTCAAGACATAACAATATCTCTCTTCTAAAAGATTTTAAGAGATTTATTATATGTATGAATTACTGATATTGATAGGATAATTGAATGACTTGTAATTTACGACAACTTAATGTTGAAGAATTGATCAAACCTCGAAAAGAACAATTAATCTTCAAATAATTTTCACTTAAATCCTAAATGACCCTTAAATTATCTAACAGGTCCTTGAGACTTCTAAAAAGAATTTAAATTATTATTTCTTCTATATTTATGTGCGTAGAAAAACCAATACTAAATATTATATTGGATAAATAATGCACCCTTGATGGGATAAAAGTCACTCAAAAATTTATATCCTTTTAGGCTCGATCTTGAACTAATATCATAGGTTAATAAGGACATCATATATTTAAGAGGAAAAGAATGAGATGCCTTGTTTTTTACGTTGATTGGTGATGAGAAAATTAAATAGGACATAAAGAATGTTTGAAAAACTTATATACAATGAAGAATTCCTTTTGGGTTTTAATGATAATAATGGAACTTAGTGTTATTTTTGTAGCTTTTATAATTATTAAGTTTAGTTAATAACATTGTCTATAGCATATAAACACCCAATATAATGGCATCAAAATCTTAGTTGGAAGATGTTATATAAATAAAGTGTTGTACTTTTTAGAGGGTATGAAAGCCACTTATTGAACCAAAAAAACGAGTTTTAGAATGTTACCATACTTAGAACTTAATTATTGGTTGAGATTATAGTACAATATAGATTTCACACATTTATAAAGAAAAAAAGTGATGCCTCATATGTCAAATCAAGAAATTATAAGAAAGTTGAACAAAACATGATGTTGTGTTTTAGTTAGTATAATAATATAGAAATGATAGATATAAAAGAGACATAAACATGTTTGGTCAAAGAGACAGAAATATAAAATAAATATGTTTTTATGATAACTTTAAAGTGAATTTTTAAACTTTCAAAGCAAGTACGTAAAGATATGTTTTATTTGTTCTCATTGTCTCTTTTTCTTTAATTTATCTCAAGATAATAACCAAACACTGTATAAGAAATGACATAATAGCTCATTTCTAATAAAGATTTGTTTTAGGATACGAATTCAATTGCCCGATTTAGTATTGTACTTATCAGTTATGCATTCATTTAGATTGTGCAGTATAAGGGTGTTCAAAACCTAGTTTGATTCAGTTTAGGCTAAAAAATCCAGATGGATTGAGTTTTTTTTTTTAAAAAAAAAATCTAATTCGGACTGTACTGAAGACCAATTCAAACCGAACCAATTAAGTTTGTTATGAATTGGTTTTTTTGCTTTGAAAATGAGAAAACCTAATACCGTCAGAGTCTTCAAATTTCCTAACACTTCCTCTATATGTCTGAACTGTTCCATCTAAATCTTCAAATGAAAGAAAGGTAATTAACCTCTGATGAAGCAACAAAAAAGTATTTCTATCAAGTTTCAAGATTCAACAAACATGCCTGCAACGAAAAGATAATAATCAATTAAAAACCCAGCAGGCCATGTTGCATATCAAAGTAAATAAACTATAATCATTTAGCCATCAAGCTTGGATTTGGAGAGAAGGGCCACATTAAGAAACAAGACATGCAAGAAGGACAATACAATGTAGCCACCATACACTAATCAAATTTTCTTGTATATGTTGTATTGTGATGCCAAAAGTTCATGACAATGGCTTTATTGATGCTTGCACTAATGCTAACATTGAAGAAAAAAAGAGCCAATAAAGGATTATATAATGAAGAAACCGAGGACCGAGTAACTTTAGAGATTTTCTATAGGTGAAACACAAAGGGTAAAAAGAAGGTGGGCTAATAGGAAAAGTGATGGGGTAAAATGAGAGAAAGAGCTAAAAAAGGTGAGGAGTTGGATTGCGAATGTTATGAGTGATTTAGGGTTAGATGAAAACTTTATATATATATATATATATATATATATATATATATATATATATATATATATATAATTGGTTCAATTTTAGTTGGATTAGTTCACTCGGTTTTATCTTTCTAAAATCAAAATCGAAACTGGACCAGATTGAATGGTTTTTCTTGTTTTTAAATTGTTTTTTTTCTTAATTTGGTTTATTCGGTTAATTTTTTGGGTTGTCTTGATTGATCAGTTTTTTTTTTTTTTAATATCTCTAATGCAATAACTCTAGCCTTCAAATTTAAGATGTGAATTTGGTGACACAAACTTTTTAGTTATACAATTTTTGATTTTTTTTTCGGCTCATTTTTCATATAAAACACCATAATATTAATTAATGTTTTTTATATAAAAAAAATCCTAATTTATCTATTGCAGAAATATGTAAATTCTTTCATTGAAATATGTATCAACTAGCTTGAAATGAATTAATTATCAATGAAAATTGCATATGTTAGAATGTTTTTTTTTTAAATAAGTGTTAATGTATTCTTAAGATTATATGGATTACGTTATATATCACCAACCAAATCATTTTCACTAGTGTCAATTTTTTCTCATTTTATTGTTACTAATTCAATGATATGAGTTGAGTTGGATGAAGACACTTAAGCCATTTTAAATCATGAATAAAAAATTTAATTTGATAAAAAATAAAATAGATAGGCTGATGCTTTATATAGTAATTTTATTTTATTTTAGGTGCATTCACTTATTCAAATTATAAGCTTAAAAACTAATTTATTCCTAATAGTCTTATCTTATCAAGTCATCATAATTAAGTTGGAAAGCTCATTAATGAGAGAGAGAGAGAGAGAGAGAGAGAGAGAGAGAGAGAAACTATTCTAAGTTTAGATTTTGTCATTATCATCCTTTGGGCTACTAAGCTTTGCATCTCTCGTTTTTCAAGTACGACACCAAAAAATATGAGAAGTCGTAACAAAGCCCTTTCTCAATTTTTCATTTTTTGGAACAAGTAGTTGGGCCAGATAAGAAACATCTCAGCAACATCCCAGTCCAGTGATAAACAAGTGGCTAGCCGATGCCTCAATGGAGTTACAGCATAAAGAGAAAGTGGCCAAATCCTCTAGCAGAAGGTTTGATTCCACCAGCAAATATAGGCCATTTGGTAGAAAAGAAGGCCATTAGGTTTGATTCCCCTTAGGCATAGAAGCCATTTGGAAGAAGAGGAGGCCAGATTCTCTAACGTTAGGTTTGATTCCCCAGACACATGCAAGCCATTTGGAAGAAGAGGAAGCCAGATTCTTTAACGTTAGGTTTGATTCCCCTGACAAATACAAGCCATTTGGAAGAAGAGGAAGCCAGATTCTCTAACATAAGGTTGATTTCCCAGACAAAAGTAGCAACCTATTTTTGACGTTATTGGTGCATGAGCCATGCTTTTCTGACGAACAAGCTCCTTTAACCGCAGTACTTGAAACAAACGTGACAAAATCTCATGAAAAAAGGTGGTACTTCTGGCACCATCTCATGAACTTGGCAGCCCATTTGTCATGGGACAATGAGAACTTGCCAACGGCAGGGCAGGGCGGAGCGGTTAAAGCATCTCGTCTTGAATACAATGAAAACTGTGCAGTATTTGGCATCTTAACAGCACAGCAAACCAGAGATTATTGCAAGATTACAATTTACAGGCAGGTTTATGGGATTTGAATGGATGAAGATTACCATTAAGGCATCAACGTCACATTAGCAGTAATCTAATTAGTTAACAGAAAACTGAGATTTTAATGAACGAAACTCTTGGAATTTTGTATCTCCATTCGTCAAACTTGTAGCTCATTGATTCATACCACAATTTGTGCTCAAAGGAGGCCTAACTTGTTGTGGGCCTTCTATTTTTCTTCATCGTCTGGGTTACAGCATGCCCCCCGTTTTGAGAAGCAGCAAGATGGATATATATATTTTTTGTCCCAAACTGTTGGATTTGGATTAAGTTGAGCTGCTTATGATGAGCAAGCACAAGTCCAATTACAAAACCCACTTGAAAGTGGGTTAAAATTGCACAATTTTATAAGTGTTAGTTTCTTGAATTGAGAACCTAACTATAACACTAGACCGGGTTTATCCGGCTAAAACCCAGGTCAAAAAACAAGTATAGTAGATTGACTCGTAAGTTATCTAGCCAATCTAAACTATAATATTTAAATTAAAAAAAACTGGAAATAAACATTGTTTTAATTATTTTTTAATAAAAAATCAAAAACAAAAAACATAATAAAAAAAACCTATTCAAAGTAAAAATTAGGATCGACAAATTATCGAATAAATCCGCAGACAAAAGAGTAGAGAACATAGAATATATCCATATACTCTCGAAACTCTGCATGTTTTTTCTCAACAATTCAACTGTTCATGGTTCTCGAGAGGTGAAGCATGTGCCTTTTCCTTGTGATTACACAATGATCCTGGTACACGTGAGATAACAAATGACTTTGGATTAGCAGTACACTCCTAAATCGCATTATTGATAGGAGAACAAGCAGGTTTTCTACTTTGTTTACGAAAACATTTTGCTTTGCAAGGCTTCCACCCTTGCATACACTCCAGGAAGTGATCCCTTCGTTTTAATATCCTACAAAATTGAAATAGCTTTGATCCTGGACGGGAAATAATCTGATCCCTGGAAATTTGGCTCCGTTGATCATAATGGTGGCTTTTGCAGGTTTCCTCAACTTTTAATCTCTGTGCTTCAAATTTCATTCCATAGCTTCTCATGTATTCTGGCACAAAGAAAACCCTCGTTATGCAGAGAATTAATTCTTAGGTTAAAAAAAAAGAAGTAAACATGTTAGTACCTTAGGCGGGTGGTGACCAGTTCACTCTAACTAGCCAACCATTGAGCAAAATCAACGAGGAAAACTATGAAAAGCTAAGAACAGTAGAGTTCTCTCGTCTAAGTTAATCATCTCACAAGTCCTTGAACCACGAGCTTATCAAACATGTCCACTGCTTTTTACTTCACAAATATGCATTAAATACAATAATTATCATGAGGGCATTTATATTTTTATATGAACTTAAAAGTTATTCATGGCTTTAATATACAGTGAAAGGTTAATTTCATTCATCTACTAAAAACATAAGCCACTCCTGCTGAATGGTAGTCTTATGAAAGCAGTAGTCTCCCTTCATCAGAAAAGCAAGTTATCCTGTTCATGACGCGCATTCAACTTGCCTCAATCACGCAATTAAATTTCATAAGGTGAGTCAGATATAGTGCATACCTCTTCTAAACTTGCATGTTCCAGAAAGGCTCATCCTGCTTCCTCTTGTCCCACCACACTAGCTCTTCAAACCATGCTGCTGGAAAGATGAATAAACTCCGTTGACTTCAAAGATGCCCGTAAATGTCCGTGTGGAAGAGCACGCCTATTCTTCTAGGAAGTTAAACAGGCATGTTTCATATAGTCTAAGAGGCATTCAAGGCACATCATACAGAGTGGAGTTCAACCTGGTTGTATTGTAAAATCCAGGAGTTCAGTGAACCGAATAGAGGAACAATATATTGCATACCAAGGCACCTCTGCAGCCTTTTTCACGACAAGGGTGAAATAATTTCGAAAAGGAAGAAGAAGGGAGGGAGGGAGCACTCAAATCTATTAATTTTCAGGTCCTACGATCATTATATTTGTTGACAATCCTTTCATCCTTGTACAAAGACACGGGCAAAGACTATCAAAGGCAAAAAAACACTGGATACTCCAGGGTAAGATAGGATGGAATCAAGGGAAATTGCATTCGTTAAAGACAAAATATCAATTCAATGCTGAAGCCTTTCACGGTGATCTTAATTTCAAGGAAAAACTAGAATTAGAGGGTCTAATTATTGGAAAATATTAAATAAAAGGAGGGAGAGACAGAGATACACAAAGTTATCTAAGTTGATCGAGTAAATGTGTCTCCTTCAAGGTAGCAAACACAGCAAATAGCTAAATATCCAGACCAATGCACAAAAGATCAAAACAAAAAGAACTTCAGCAGAACAATTTGTGAGAAAATAAATGATTATTGAACACTAACTGAAGCGATTTACAAAAATCCAAAGCTACAAACAGTCAAGTTTCGATTATAAGGAGGCAATTGAAAGAAATCAACACCATAACAACAATCTTTTTTTGCCAAAGTTTACAAAGAGGACAGAAAGTCTCACACTCCAGCATTCTACAAACATTGATCAACATTTTATCCCATTTGTTTTGTTTTTTTTTTTTTTCAATTAGCATTCTGTCCATTCTGGAAACCAAGACCATACAAAACATATAAACTAAATTGATACATATCTGGGTTGGAGTTCATAAATCTCAAGCAGTGATTAAATCGCACAAGAACAAAGAGTGATGAGAAACTTCACAAGGAAATCAAATGAAAGCATCTGTCTTTGCTCGGCACCATGCAATTCATAGCACCAAAAAAAATTGGCTAAACAGATGTGATTCCACAAAACTAAACAGATAGTATACGCACCTAATGTGAAACACATGATGGACAAATTCTCTCTTCATTAAACAGAAAAGATATGAGGAAAAAAAAATAGATCTTCTATTGCATTTAAAGATGTATCAAGTATACAAAGTAGAGTTTTCTACTGTAATTGCTCTTCTGGGAAAATGGCTGGAAGGAATACAATGGGTCAATGATTAGCATGTCAAGCCCCCTCGCGTCGAAAAAATAATTCGGGCAAAAAAACAAGCCTGCTGTTCCGACGTGAGCAGAAAATTTTAAAAACTGATGGCGAATTGACGATCTTGTACCAAAATTAATCATTGATAATATCACCTGTTCATAGGTTCTAACTGAACTTCCATTCGTCCAGAATGCTGTGCATCTTTTTGTGCTGAAGCCCTGGCTGGACTCAGGAGGTCAATAGAATCCTCTTCTTCGAGGTTACCCAACACCCAATTACTTCTTCCAAGTATCCTGCCACTCCTTCGCTGTTTTTCTTGATATTCCAGATAAGTGACAATCATTGTACCAATCGCGAACCAAAGAATTAATGCCCAGAGATATCCATGAACATTTTCATCTCCATATCTATCTCCCAAATGCTTCAGGCCACTGAAAAGTGCCGCAATTCCTACAATGATGGCAGATCTGCCAACAATGAAGTGAAGATACTCCCAGAGACGCCTTTTTGAGGAAACCTCCTCTCCATTAGCAGGTTTTTTAGGCCTCATGGAGGCATTCACTGGCTGTACACAGGCCAGAAATATAGCAGCAAGCCCAAATTTAACATGAGCTGAACTGACATAGAGGCCCCGAAGCTCAGCTACTGCAAATAGAAGGCCAAGTAGGAGAATGGCTAAACCTGAATACTGCAAGTAAACATGTGTCTGGTACCAGCTATCCCCCTTCACATGCTTCAAGTATCTAGCGGCCATAATTCCACCAGGAAGCAAAATACCCCAAGCAAGGAACATCATGAACCCATGTACAGCTAACACCGGACGTAAATCTTGCTCTGCTTCTGCAGAACCACGCATAAGCAACACCTGTATAGGCCTATGGCTAGTTTCAAAATGCATATTCTTCTCATTTAGGTGTTCATCTGACCATTTAGTACCCAGTGCCCATATGACCTTGAGAGGAGTTGTAGGATCGATGATATTTTTTACACTCTACCCGATCATTGTGACTACAAGGTTTCAATGGTCGTGTAAACTCAAAGGTAATGATCCCATTTTCTGATTTGCACCTTATATCCGTCAAATTCTCATTTGTTGGATGCACACTTGAGGCATCCCTTCCATCAATCCAAAATGAATTTACATGCCCTTTACCGATATCGTCAATCCAACCCACATAAGCATAGCTATTAACCATTTCAGTACCAAATCCTATCGCAATATAACCACTCTTTTTCTCACCGCGGGCAGCAATAGATATAGAGTCTTTTGACAACGTCCAAAAGAATGTGACTTGCTGATCATCCAAAAGGACACTGTTGTTATACATATCAGATAAACCCCCATCAACCACCTGAACTCTCCAACCCATCTTCTTCTGAAACAGAGAATGATAGTACACCTGATCTGGAGTATTCCTATCTGGTTCCCAGATCAATTCCATTGGACTAGCCAGAACACCTTCAGCTTCAGACCCTCCCGCATATATCGTCTCAGTCTTGTTCCTCAGTGTTGCATTACCACCAATCAAATCTGAAGTAATGTACAATGCAACATCATGTCCAGCTTGCACCGAAAACTTCACTGGTACCCCTCTTTCAACTTTCAAAACAGGAGCCTCCTTCTTATTAATGTACAAAACTTTTGAAGGATTAGGTGGATTAGGGTAATGAACTGCAGGACCAGTAGTAACAACAAGAGGCTTGTTTGCATCTGCAATAATCAAATCCTGATCCTCCTTGTCTGTAGCATCCAAGGGCCCTAAACACTCATTCACCTGATCAGATACATTGAGCACCAAATGCCCATAAGTCACTGACATTCGCCCTCCATGATTCTGCGGCAAATAGTAAGGCCGAATAGTATCAGGAGGCCTCATCAACCCCAAAGCCCAAATCACTGTCATGTTCTCTGTATAATTCACCGGCAAATCATACTTGGTATCAACCGAAACCAATGGCCTCCTGTACCTGATAAACGACACCCCATCCCTTCTGTGCCCATAACTCAACTTCGTATTGTTCACCAATCCAACAGGGTCCGATCCTTCATATATCGTATCAGGGCAAACCCCATGAGCTGAACCATCCTTATCTATAGTACACTCGCTATACCTAGTGATATAAAAATCATCAACAAAAGGCATTCCTTCCTCCGTAAACCCTGCCACCGCCACATCACCACCGATCATAACCTCCGAATTAGCATTCGGATTCGCCCAACCAAATGCCATATAATTTTGAATAGAAATTGCTGCCTCTAATCCTATATCAATAAAATCCTCGTCCAAACTCCACCTAATCCTATAATCATTAGACAAAACCTTACAATTATCAAACATCGTCGGAACTCTAAAAGGCCCAGATTTGCCTTCCTCACCACCACTATCATTACCAGAAGGTGCCGGGGCCAAATCAGATCCATTTGAGAGAATTACATGCCCAAAATCGGATTCCGTCAACAAGTCCCATATGGATAGGACTTGGATCCGATCCCAAGTAGCATTTCGACTCAATTTCACACTAAAGCTTGCATTTTTATAAGTCTCATTGAGTTTATAATCAGAAATTATAAACCCATTTGTGAGATTATCAAAGTCGGGCGCGATGGAGCCCCAAAAGTGAACATCGGATCCTGATAGCATATCAAACTGAGAAACCGTAAAAGAGCAGTCATCGGTTATGGTTAGAAACCCACGTACTTGGTGTTGAGCCATGGAGAATTCAGACTTGAATCCCACAAACGGGCTGGTCTTCGGGCAAGATTGACCCGGATCCGCATTAGAAACGAAGAAGAGGAAGTTATTGAAGAGAAAAAACCCAAACCCTAAAATTATAAGAAGATTGTAATTCATGAGGAGAAATCAAAATCGAAGATCCAATCTGGATCCAAATGGGAGTATTTGGGCTCGGATCAGAGAGAGGAGTGGTTAACTGAGCTAAGACGAGTTTGAGGATGAAAAAGCGAGTTAACTCAGTGAGAGGAGTGACTTCTCGATGATTCTTTAAAGATCTTGTGTTCTGTTTTTTTTACAGTTCGGAAGGAACTACGAGGAAGGAAAAATGTCTCGGAAAAGGGGTATTTTCGTCTTTAAATAAGTTTGTGATTGGTTGGAAGATGGACTTGCTTTTTAGGCTTGTCTATCCTGGTAGAAACCATAAACGGATCCCGGTTTCGATCTCTCTATTCTCGATTATTTTTATGTTCTATGATTAAATTATGGATTTGGTTACATTTTAAAAATAAATTTTAATTAAAAATATATTAAAATGATGTTCTTTATTTATTTATTTTATATATTAATATATGAAATCATTAAAAAACATCTAAATATCAATTTAATATTTTCTCAAGTGAATAATAATTTAAAAACAGAAAGTACCACAATACTATCATATATTAAATTTTTATTTAGAAGTATAGTAGTTATTAAGTTCTCTCTCAACCATAAGACAAAAACATTTGGTTATACAATAAAAACTGTATTTAAAAATGTGAACCCCACCAATAATTAAGGTATAAACTCAATAATATTGAAGCATCTTGGAGTTTTTTTTTTAGATTTAATCTTATTTTATTTTATTTTATTTTTACTTTCCTAACATAAAAAAGAGTTATAACATTGTAAATCATTAGCATAAAATACCTTATTCTTCTCGTATATGTTTTCTTTATTAAAAGCTAACTATGGCTTTTTCTTCAAATTCTAATGATAATGTGAAAACAAACTCATCAATTTGAACTAAAATTAATTTATAAATCTTGGTAAGTACAATATAGTAGGTTATTTGACATATGAATTTTGTTTATTTATGATGTTTTCTTTTTGTTTTGATTACTTTGATTACTGAAATCATTATTATTTTTTTATATTTTTAAAATTATCGATTAGATTATTTAACATATGAGTTTTGTTTATTTATGATGTTTTTTTTCTTGTTTTGATTACTAAAATCATCTTCGATTGCAGCTAATTTAATGAGATAGTAAAATTAGAACCTTAATAATGATTAATGTTGCTTTGCTACTTTTTTATATATATTAATAATCATATGTTTTTTATTTAATTTGAAACTATGAATTTATTTCATGTTTTTTTTAGTTATTTCAATATCAATAACATCATCAAAATTATTTTTAATCGACTGTTTTTTATTCGACATTAACCTTAACAATAATTATAACAAAATACATGTAAAATCATAAGAACAATAATTAAAAATATTTTTTATTAAACCATCACAATATCAAATAATACACTCTAAGTCGGCAGTCAATTTCCGTTGAGAGTAGATGAATATTTAAACGTGTTAATGGAAAGACGTGGAGTTCCATTTAGGCATGTTCTTGCACGAGTAGCCACCCACTAGGAATAAGT
This sequence comes from Populus deltoides, assembly GCA_015852605.2. NCBI lineage: Eukaryota > Viridiplantae > Streptophyta > Magnoliopsida > Malpighiales > Salicaceae > Populus > Populus deltoides. The sequence goes on from CM027587.2 coordinate 15,917,840, forward strand.
GGATTTTACCAAATATGGATGTCACTGTCATGTCACAGCAAGTCTATGTCTTCAGAAAAAAGCTGCACTAAGCCGTGTCGTCAACCTTGGCGGCATCATCGCCTTGTAGCTAAAATTCTCCATGGCAGGACAGCATTGAAGATGGTCAGAAATGGAATCTAAAATTTTTCTCACATTTTAATCATTGAGCAGATCGTGTCATTGATAGCAAATGTGCTGCTCATACCAGAAAGTTTCGTGATCGTTCAGGGGAGGCCTAACTTATGGCGTGGACCTTCAATTTTTCTTCAGCACTGGGGTTCTAGCTTTATACATCGGGTGGAAAGCGATGCAAATTATATTTTATAAAAGTTAAATTTTTTTATATTTTTAGATATTTCAGGAAGGGCCTAACGTTCTAACATCCAGCATGAAAGACCATTAGTGATGCACCAGCCAAATACTGGGATCAATCCTCACCATTCAGAACCAGTTCATGCTGGAAACTGGTCGTCTTTATATGCGTTGTATGCTTCGTTCTCTCATTTTTTTAACTGCAACTAACCCTGCCACAGAAACCCAAATTCTAACTCCCCTCTCCCTGCCTTGCCGGCCACATTAATGTTAAGCTTGGATGGTGAGTCCAAGTGAACCTGTGGCAAGGTTGTATGTTAGATTCATGACGGTTTCAATTCCCGTTTTCTTTCTCGCTGTATTTTTTGGAAGTAGAGGGTTCAATTTAACCAAAAGTAAAGTTATGGGACTGATTTGACCAAATGTTTGAGGTACTTGGATTCTTCAATGCTCTTCCGAACAATCTGTGGCAAAAGAAAATAGGCTTCTTTTCGGAGATCCGGACTTCGTTAGGCATGTTTCTGAGCATGTCCCGGTTTGGCTTGTTCACTGCCTACAAGACATTTTCCATTCAACAACCAGGACAACTGGAGTTAACTTGGATTTGATTGGCAGAAGACACTTGTAAACCGATGTAAATATAGCAACATCATCCAATTAACTTCCAGAAAATGCAACCAGAAACAATAATAATCACTCAAACAAAGAATAGACTAGACTGGAACACAGAAGACACAAAAAAAGTTGTCAACAAGATGATCAAGCAGAAAGGGAGGAAGAGTTTTTTCATTCATCTAACTGAAATCATAAGCTACTCTTGCTTCATGTTGGTCTTACAAAAGAAATAATCTTCCTTCATCAGAAAAATAATACTTAACAGGCTCGTCAATTGCTTCCTGGCCATGACATGCATTATACTTTGCTCAATCAACTAATTAAAATTTACAAGGCGAGTCTGATACGGGACATACCTCTTCTAAACTTGTATCTCGGAAAGGCTCAGTCTGCTTCCACTCGTCCCACAACTCAAAACTCTTCAAACCATGCTTGCTAAAATTGAGTTGTTAAAGATGCCGACGCCCATGATCATTTTCTGTGAATAAGTACGCCCGTTGTACTAGCAAGTGACAACAGGCACAGTATATCAAGCTCACAGGAGTTCAGCTTGATTAGTGTTCCATATTATATTAATTTTTATGGTTATGATTTGAAAAAAAATATTTTATAAAAAGTATTTTTGTTGAGGTTAGTTTGATATTTATATATATTTTGTTAAAACTGTAATTGAAATTGACATCGAATAAAAAGTAGTTTAATGTATTTTATTAAGAATACTTTTCAAATTGAGATTATAAAATAATTAAAAATATATATTAATATTAATAGTTTTTAATTTAAATATTGTAAATTTAACTACTACTATTACATCTTGCAATAAATAATATTTATTAAGAATAATTTTCCAATTGAGATTATAAAATAATTAAAAATATATATTAATATTAATAGTTTTTAATTTAAATATTATAAATTTAACCACTACTATTACATCATGAAATAAATAATATTTATATAAAATATTTTTTTATTGTTCCATTAAACTATCTACAATTCCATCACGTATGAAATCCATCCGACAAGGACTACAGATTCCTTGGTTTCTTAAGCGTGCAACAACATCAGGTAAAATATCATCAGGAACAAAATTGAAATTGCGATACAATTCAGCAAATGTTACGTCATCAAGTGATCTCCTTCTAATTTTTTGAATAAAACACAATTAAAAATAAAAATAAAAATTGAATTTTTTTTTAACTAGATCAAACTCAGTTCAATACATTTAGCTTTGAACCCGGTCCAGTCCGGCCAAAATAATAAAAAAATGTCTCCACTATTCACTTAAGTGGAGAGTGAAACTCTTCATTGTCGAGACGCAGGACAGAAAGCAACTCTCAACTACTTTTAACAAACATGTGGTTCAAATATATTTTATATGGGTCCCACAACAACAATAAAATAAGTTTTAGCATTACCAAACATGTTATTTGTATAGTTTACTTTAAAAACTAAAGCTATCACGTAAACAAACACCCTCGAAAAGCTACTACATAAACAAACATCCTCGTAACAACATGAATTCCGGGAGCTCAAAGAAACAAATAGAGAGAATGTATTATACACCATGGCACCTCCATGGCCTTCTCCACAACAAGGATGGAAGAAGGTTGAATAAGAGGAGGAGAAGGAGAGAGCACTAAAACTCATCACTTTGCAAGTATTATGATCATAATATTAATTTCCAATGCTTTCATCCTTAGCAGGGAGGCAAGGGATAATACAAATAAGAAAATGCGAGAAACGCTGAATACTCCAGAGTAAGTTAAGAAGGAATAAAAGGAAATTACATTCTTTACAGATACAGTACTGATTTGAAACTGAAGACTTCCACAAGACTTCCACTGTGATCCCAACTTCGAGGAAAAACTAGAGCTACACAATCTAATTGTTGGAAAAATTTAATTAACGGAGGGAGAAAGAGATAAAGATCCATGGATTCTGTAGGTTAATGAGTAACTATTTCTCCATGAAGGTAGCAAATATTGCAAACAGACAAACACCAAGAACAATGCACAGGAGATCATCATAAAAGGAACTTCAGCAGAACAAGTTGTGAAAAAACTAGGATTATTATAGAAGCACTAACTGCAATAATTTACAAAGAACCAAGCTACAAAGCAGTCAAGGTTTCGGTTACAAGGAAAGCTATTGAAAGAATTCAACACTAGAACAACAATCTTTCTTGCCAAGGTATACAAGGAAAATAGAAAGTCTCACACGTAGTCTACAAATATTGATCAATCTTTTAACCAATTATTTTCTTTACTTCAATTAGTATTCTGTCCATTCTCGACACCAAGACCGTACAAAACACCAGCATACTTCTCAGTGGAGCCACTGAAAAAGTTATCCTTCAACTTCTTAAATGTGGATGATGTAAGCAAACTATCAGAGCCAGCTTGATGGCACACACCAATTCTTTCCACCTCCAACAACTCTGCAAGCTTGTTCAATCCACCATGCAGGCTATTGCAAAACTTCATCAAATGCTTGATATCATACACCATTGGAAAATACATATTGATCAAGTCAAAGAATCCTGCTTGTGAGTCAGGCAAGCTCCTGCAAGTCAAAAGCTTGAGCAAATACCCAAAATCATATCCACTATGAAAAGTAACCCAGTTCACACCATCATTCAAAACAATCCCAGATGACATCAGAAGCTCACCAAACCGATTCACATCAATACCCATTTCACTGTTCTTCTTAAAATCAATCCCACATTGGCGCAACAATTCAATTGAATCACTGGCAAAGATGTCTTCAGTCACATTAAACTCACGAAAATTAAATTGCCAAATGCAAAACTTATCCGTCCCACAAGTTGGTAAATTCCCATTCTCATCCGAGAACGTTAGACCCAACTGGATCAATTTCAACATATCAACATTATCTTTCAAAGTCTGATAATTATAATCACTAATATTCTTAAAATTCCCGACAGGGCGCAAAACCACGCCAGGGAACTCGGTATCCATAGCTACGTGATTAAACTGATCGACAATTTCACGAATCAAGGCAAACTCCTCTTCGAGATTATCATTCCAAACCTCTCTAATTTGAATAGAGTCTTCTTTCGGCGGTGCAATTGACATTTCCATAAAAAAAAAAAAGAACAGTTAAAAAATCCTAGAAAGTTCCAAACTTTAACGAATCCAGATCCCAAAAACACACAAACATAAACACTTCGAAACCTCAAAACCTGAAAAGGGCCTGCTTAAATTCAGTCCCAAAACGCAGTCCTTTCACAAACAACCCAGATCTGCAACAAATAAAACAAAAACACCATAAATAAAAATCCAAACTTTATTGTACAAAACCTTAAAAAGCTAAAGTCTTTCAATCACTAAAGCAAAGATCTAACCTTTCATGTGTGAAATCAGAGGTTGTAGTGAACAGATCTTGAAGTGGTGATTTGTGATTCGTGGGTTTGATTTAGAGAGAATTTTTAGGCTACATAAAGATTTTAAGAGAGAGAGGCAGGTTAACTCACTATGATGTCTTGTAAGAGAACTGGGTGGGGGAGGACAGTGCAATAAAAGGAGAAAGTGATGTTGCTTAAAAGGGTGAACGGGTCAAAAACGAGAGCGTTTACACCGTGTTTACCAAAACGCGTGCGTTTTGTGTCTTCCTTCATTTTTCATACTGTGAAATGTGAATCTTCACTTGAGAATTTGAACCTTCTTTAAATTTAGACCGCTATATAGTCTTTGTTATGGATCCACTAATGATGTTTTTCTAGGGTTTTAGGTGGGCTTTCCAATTCCCATCTTGATAATAAATGTGTGATTTTATATCTCTAAACCACGTGAGAAAAAAAAATCAAATCAAGTCAGTATATATTTTTATTTTATAAAAATTATTTTTAATATTAACACATTAAAATGATCTGAAAATACCAAAAAATTTAATTTAAAACAAAGAAAAAAAAATAAAAAATTCAAATTCTTTCAAAAGCACTTTTAAAATGCAAAAACAAACAAGTCCTGGCCTCCCACTAAAAATTAAAAAAGTGAATTCTTACTTTCATGATAATAATTCATTTAAAAAATATTATCTTTATATAAAATTATAATTGTTAAATCTAACTTGATGTTACAAGTTAATGCGGAAAACTCAAGATCTTAAGCCTGATTTGGGCTAAGTTTTCAATTGAATCAAACGTAACAATATTGACTTGATAAAAATAGATTAGCCTGACCGGTTTCTAGTGATTTAATTATCTTGATTAAATTTAATTTAAATTTAGTTGAGTCAACACTAAAATAAAAATATAATGTTGCTATTTTAATAAAAATAATTGATTTAGTAATTTATAGGTTGACCCAATAACATATATATTTTTTGTGAATTAGTCCTCAAATCTTATCTGCAACTATGCATAAAACTAAGAAAACATAAATGAAATACATTTATTACTAAACTAAAATTTATCCCCTTCTACTTTTTAAATTATTATTTTTCATCTAAAAAAAACATCAAACTGATATTTTGATGAGTGTTTTTCAATAGCTTTGATATATTAATATAAAACATAAAAGAAATGCATCTAAAAAATTATTTTTGATATATTTTTAATTAAAAAATACTCTTAAAAAACATTATGATTCACGTTACCAAACACCCACACACATTAAAAAAAATCTCTAAGCGAGTTGAACAATCCAACTCACAGGTAGATTCTTGCAATTCTTGGTTGAATGTTTCCAGCCAATTAAGCTTAATGTCACAGGTAGATTTTTGGTGATTGGCAATTGACCACATGAGAAGATGCCTGTAATTGTCGTAACAGAAGCTAGCCTCTTGCAAAACGGCTGAGTTAGAGCTTTGAAAAACCAAAACGGTGGGATCCAGGGACGTCTCTTTCATGGACAAGGCAAGAAAGAAGCCTTGACTTGGAGTGCTGGATACAGGACAAATTAGACCTAATAGGGTTTCATACATGACTGCCTCTGCACAGGTTTGAAAATGGTGTTCTGATGCTTCTCAGATTCAATAATATGGAAATGGTCTTCGGTTCACATCGTCCCGACTCTGTGTGCTTTGTCGTTTTGAAGGATGCTTTTTTTTATCATTTACATCCTATATATACCTCAACTAATTTTTCAAGATTTTAAAGTTATTAATCATATAAATATTTAATAATTTTAAGATTAATTTGTAATACTTAAATTAATATTATTTGAAAAGCAAATTTAAAATCAACACCAGTTAAACTTATATTATTTGATTATTAGATGAATTTATTGTTAAGATATTTTTAAATTTTGTTGTAAAATATAATAAGATTAAGAATCGCAAAAAAAATAGAATATCGTTTTGGCTGTAAAAAGATTTCTTACTAATTCAGAGAAGAAAAGGATAATATTTAAATTATAAAGAGAGACTATGATATGTTATTAAATAATTATAAACTAATAAATATTTACAGTTAATATTGTATCACAAATCATCTTATTATAATTTCATATATAAATCCGAAGTCACCATAATTATAATACCATATGTCGGTGATAACCGATGATGAAACAACATCTCTAAGCTTTCTAGACATTGTACTATAAACATGTTTGCATATATATATATATATATATATATATATATATATATATATATATATATATATATATATAATTGATTTATTATATAGTTTTTCCCCGCTTCTTTATACACTGAGAATTGATTGTACGTTGAACCAAGCTTACAAGTGACATTAATTATAAATTCTTATAGATATGGTTTTTTTAATAATATAAAATAAGATTCAAATCATTCCCAATCACATGAATCCAAAGATAAACTCAATGCTATAAATAAATAAGAATTTATTCGCAATTATTGTTGCTATAAACAACTTGCACTCGTGCCTCCCACTATCAAATATCCCTTCATATTTATTTAAATCCCTAACGGCCAACACTTTATTATTATTATTATTATTTTATTAATGTGGATGTTCGGATCAGTTTACGCGTACTTTGATTAATCTCATGGACGCTAAAGTTAACGACCATATAAACTTATAGTGGCCCTGCAGTTTGTGAGATTTAAACTAGTCATTTTTAAAAAACAAATTTAGAATATGATTAGTTGAATTACACTCTAAAATTATTATTATTAATATTAATATTTTGGATAGGAACAAAAGAAACTGAATGATGAAGCCTTTCGTGACTTCTGGTCCCAAATGAAATAATGCACGCAAAGGCGTTCTGACCTTTTTCCACAACGTTTTCAAACTTTTGGAGAATGCATTGTTCCTTTTTCTTGTGCTATCTATTTTGTCCTTCACCAATAACACCAAATGATCGAGAGTTGAAAATGTTGTTAAAATCACGATGTTCGTCATTTTACGAAGTCAACAGATACTTATCTTATACTAAATTACTTTAAGACCTTGAAAAGCAATAGAATTAGATTAAAATTGTCTTAATCACTCGTAATTAAAAAAATCAAGTGAATTCATGTAAAATTAATTATGATTTTTTACAAGTTAATATATAAAATGCACGAAACTAAGCCTCCAACGTCCGGATTAACCATTACATGCAACATTAACCCTAGTCTCTCTCTCTCGGAGTCGTTCCGATCCACACCCAACCATCAGATGCAACTTTCACGTTCGGCGCCGTCACGGTGTGCCAACAACCCCCTCCTTTTTCTTTCCCTTGTCGACAGGGTCCTCGATCTCCATCGACTTGTGCTCCTAAAAGCGTAGTAAAGCTCTTCGAACAAAGAGCAGTGCATTAATTTGGGTCGAAAAAAATTATATTTGCAAACTGCAACCTTCCCCGGTGAGTGATCTGCAACCTTGAATTTAGTTAGTTTTTCTTGTTTATAGTTTTGGTCCAAGAACAAGCTCCCTCTACAATGGAGGCTCATGAAGTTTTGGTGCAAGAACTTGCTGGCCTTGATAGACCTTGGCGTTTTTATAGTTTCAGAGAAATGGAATCTGATATATTTTGGTTTCACTCACTGCCCTGGTATTTGCCCACAGGGGTGGAGTTAGAATTATCTATTAGGAGGAGTTAAAATTAATATAATAAGATATAATATTTATTTTAATTTATTGTACATGAATTGAAAAAAAAAAACTTGTATAATTTAGTTTTATTCAAATAACTTACTACAAACATATAATAATCTTTATATAAGGTAAAAGGTTCGAAGTAATACCAAATTAAGTCAAAGCAACGAAGTTAATTTTATCTTCATAATATATTCATCACTTTAATGTTGTTGGTGTTTATACATATCAAATATAAACATACAAAGTATATAAGAAATATATGTTAAAGCGAAGCATTATTTATGTTCGATAAACTTTGAAATAAAGCAAAAAATAATAAAGAATGATTCTCACTAATCAACGCGGGTTCTTTGTAAACTGAAGCGCATTGGAGTTGCTCAACCATAACTTTAACATTACACATTAGAGTTGATTCACTAGACTGCGAGTTATCAATATTTTTTTTCAAAAAAAATCAAATTATTCTGATTTTGTTCATGGTTCAACCTAAAATCAAAACATATATCGTGAGAAAAAATCGATAATTTTGATGGCTCGCTAAAAACAAAACATTAAAAAAATCCAAGTATAATCAAAACAAACCAATAAAATATATCTAATTAATTAGAAAAAAAACACTATAACAAGAATTCAAAAAACAATTAGTAAAACTAGCAGATTTGAGAAAAAAATAAAGCAAAAATGGTAGAATTATATATATAAAAAAAACTTCATCAAATTATTAACAAACATCTCAAAACAAAACAAAAATAGATTTTAAATTTAAGTTATCTTGTTTTGTTTGATGAAAAATAAATTAATTGATCGTAGAATTTTTTTATGCAAAGTAATGATTTTATATTTATATTTATATTTTTGATCGGCTGCAGGATTTTTTATGCAAAGTAATGATTTTATATTTACAGGATTTATATTAGTGCTGTGCAAAATAATTCAAAAAATATCAAATTGAAAAAAACGCACTTAATTACTGTAAGAAAACTCATCTTTTTAGAATAAAAAACCTCCTCCACACACACACACATATATTCGCATGCTCGGGAGAAGGAACTTGCACCGGAAAAGAAAGAAAGAATATAGCTGGAAAAGAAAGAAAGAATAAAGCTCGATAGACTGGATGTAACTACAAATGAAACCCCAGCAAACTCCCATTTCTCCTGGGGAGTCTTACGTTTTTTCTCCGATCATTGAAATCAAGGTTGTCAATTTCATTTCAGTAGGTGTTTTATTTTTTCAATTGGAATGAAATGTTTCAGTTTCAGAGTGTTTCGGCGTGCCGTTTCGGGGTTGTACTGTTCACACACACACACACACATATATATATATTCAACAAACATAATTCAAATTCAAGATAAATTAATTATAAATTATGCAATACAAACACAATGCCAAACAAATATAATTTCAAAATTTAAAATATTTCTAAATAGTCAAAATTAAATAGATCTTTAACTTAAAGTAATTCAACTTAAGCAAAATATCAAAATATTATGAAAGTAAAATGTTTTAACACAAATATTTTAAATATAAAGTTAGGTCAATCTTATCAAGGCTAATGGAATCTAAAGCATTTCTTATTTTGCTCAAATTCCTACAAAGTATAAACATGAAAAAAAAACTACATGAATATAAACCATATATATTAGTGATAAATCTAATTTTAAAAAATTAATATCATTGTTAATGAAAATAGTAATAATAATTTTCAATATTATTATTAATATCATTGTTATTGAAAATAGTAATGAAAAAGAGTTTTTTATACTTGGGTGGTTTAATTAATTAAATTAAACAAGCTTCAATTTGATTCAATGGTTTTTCAAGAGCGGAATGAAACATGTGAAATGAAACTGGAACGTTCCGGCCATAATTTAGTCAAGAAATACAGAACGGACCAAGATTTAAAATAAAATAAAAAATATTTTATTTTATTTTATTTTTAAATTAATATAAAATATTTTAATTATTTTAAATAAAATAAAATGAAATTAACAACCTTGATTAAACCTCTAGGAATGCAGTAACTTGTACTCGCTCGAAAGCATTAGAAATGGAAGGCGAAGGTTAAAAGACTGTCACTGTATTCCTAGAAGAAGGCACTGCAACTCAAATGACTGTATGGGCTTTACCCTGGGCCTGCAACAACCGGTATTCCAACAGGAATTGCGCTGACCCCCCTCTCTCTCTCTCTCTCTCTCTATATATATATATATATAGAGAGAGAGAGAGAGAGAGAGAGCCCCCCCCTGTATAAATTGCCCAGCTAAGCTGATATACAAAAGTTAGCTGCTGCGGTTAATAAATCGAGTTGTTGCTGATATTTTCATTTAACTTCAACTCGCTGAATTTATAAAAGGCAAATACGAACTCTTTCTGCTGGAGAAAAATATGATGTTTGTAGACTCAAATGCTCTCGTCTTCTGATTCTGGATTTTGCAGAAGCCATGGTGTTGTATTAGAACAACTTGTTTCTTATCCAACTAATCATTGCGAGTGTTTAGTGATTCTTGACAGAATAACATGTATCTCGTCATGTTAAAAATATATTTTTTACAACCTTGATCCTGAAAATGCCGCATCACGGGATGATCCCTTCATGGCTGGTGTGCTGGTTCGTGCAAGAGATGGTCATGGATGGTCGTGTTAGTGTCGTTAACAATGTTATTGTTTACTCTCTCCTTTTTCCATAAAAAAAAATACTTAATTATTCACCGCATTCTGTTAAGAGTTAAAGATCTTATTAGTAATCCGGTGAGGTGTAGTTGATATATTTGTATTTTATTTTAATTATAATTTTAAAAGTAATTTATTAATACATATTATATTTTTATATAATTTTCATTGAAACTTCTCTCTAAAATTAGAATTTTAATTAAAAAAATATATAATTTTTAGTTTTTTTAAAATTCATTTTTTCAAATTATAATTTTAAAAGTTATTGCAACGTGATGCCAAACACACACTAATATAAATAAACTAGAAGAAAAGGAGTGTGAATATATAACTGCGAAACAAAGTTATATGGCTCGGTTGGATACGTTGGTTCGAGAAATTAAAACATTAACCAAAGTTTTAAATGAATTAGAATTTTAATTTAATCAGATTAGATATTAATTTAATAAAATTTAATTGACCCGATAACCTATGATTTTTTTTTTCTTTTTGAAAAACAGTCTTGCCAGCACTTTCCCACTTCAGGTATCCTTGGGCCTAAGCTTTTTTATTTTTTAAGAAGAAGAGATGAAAAGAGAGTATGGACAGAAGAGACGTAAGTTAGGGCTTTTAGAAGGTAATAAAAGGGGGTGTTTTTGGAAAATAATTTCCAATTTCAATATAATTGAGTTCTTTAAGCCAATCAAAGGTTTCTCTATAGTTTGTTTTTGATTATTTTTTATGAATTGAATTTAATTTGAAATTCAAATTAATAGCCTCAAAAGGATTTCACACATAGAAATTCATTTAATTATGTGAATTCAATTCAAATCCTAGAATTTCAAACAAACTATTATATTTTAGTGATATATTAAAGTTATAAATAAAAAAACGGTAGCTTTAACAGCAGCAACAATAGTTATATTTTACATGTGATTGTAATAGCAGTAGTTAATTTAGTATATACTGATTAAGTGTAATTGGTAGTTAGTTGTGTTGGGAATTTGTTTAATTAACATGATTTAAATAAATTATGAGTGGAAAAGAAATTAATCTAAAAAAAACCCTTGATTTTACTGCTTAAAGAAACTTTGGTTTTTCTAAATTTAATTCTTAATTTATGGTGCCTAATCATAGATTGATAACGATGAAGATTAATTTTTTAATCTTTTAGCTTCTAAAATTTACTATAAAAATAAGGGTGAGAAGAGTTTATAACTTGAATTTTTTATATTTTTTCACACTCTCGCCTTATTTTTAGAGTTTTTATTCTTTTTTTATATTTTGGTTTTTTTCTCCCAAATCTAGACTTCGTTTAGAAGTGCATCTAAGCTATGGTGATTCTGTTGGAATCCTGAGAGATATATTATAAACATTCTAATTACACAATTAATGAGTAATAAAATTTTAAGGACAGTGAATTCATTATAGACAACAATAAAAGTTTCATTCTTTTAAATTATTTCAATAAATAAGTATCATTCTTCGTTTTAATTTAAGCATTTTTATTTTTATTATTAGCATGCATGTTAGGACTTTGATCTTGTATACATCGCAAGTTTGATTAGATGCTTAGTATGCCTGCTCTTAATGATTTTTATTATATTTGTGTTCAAAGCATGTTTTTCTTGAGTTTTATTTTTGCATGTTTATAAATTTAAACATGTATGCACTCCAAGTTTTTTTTAATAATTTTTTTATGTTTTGCATGTTCTTTTTTTTATAAACTAAATATTTTTACCAATTATTCTAATACGTTAATAAACTTTAATTTACAAGTTGTGGTTGTTAGTTTACTGGTAAGAGCAGTTAAGAAGCTGTTGGTTACATTTGTTAGTTTGTAAAGTCGTTAGTTTTATAAAAAGCAGTAGGTGTAAAATGTGAAGACTAAGAAGCTGTTTGTTTTTGTGTTTTATTTTTAGAAAATTATTTTTTTTTTATTTTTTTTGCTTTAAATTAATTTTTTTTTGTTTTCATATCATTTTGATGTGCTGATGTAAAAAAAATAAATAAAAAAATATTATTTTGATACATTTCCATGAAAAAAAACACTTTAAAAAACAACTATTATCATACTCTCAAACATCTCATATGTAATGAATTAAGATCTTTTCCATTCAAATACAAAATTCTTCCTTAATTCCTCTTTATATTCTCTTTTTCTTCTTTTTTTGTCTTAATTTTTTTTCTTAAACATTGTTTGAACCTAATTTAAATTTGATTGAGTTAATATAAAGAAAAAAAATAACATTATTTTGATAAAAATGAGTTGATGTAAGTTAATCCAATTACCTACAATATAATATGATGATGATCCAAATTCTTTTCCAAGTTATTTCTTAGGTTAGGTTTACAAATGAGGTGTAGAGTTTGCCTCTTCATAAAAATCAATTGTTTATTTTTATGTTTTAAAAGTGCTTTTAAAAATATTTTATTTTTTTCTTTGCTTCAAATTAATTTTTTTGAGGGTTTTTGAATCATCTTGACGTAATGGTATCAAAAATAAATTTAAAACAATAAAAAAATTAATATATTTTCACATAATTTTGCAACCCAGCCTGGCCCGGCAGGTTGACCCGGGATCCGGCCAGGTTGAAGAAAAAATAAGAAAAGAAAAAACTCGATGTGACCTGACAAAACCCAGTTGCAACCCGTTGATTTTTTTTAACTAAAACGAAGTCGTTTTAATTTTAAAAAAATAAAATTAACCTGAGCGACTGATGACCAAGGTCAAAATCTAAAACCCAACCTTAAATTGAACCAAATCTAAAACTTATATATTTTTAAATAAAAAATATTTTAAAAAACTACCAATTCTCATTACCTAACTTTTTCTTCTTTCATTTAAAATTCCAATCTACCCTTCAGTTCCCAGCGCGTGAATCTCGGCAAAGAAAGACAAGACAAGACAAGAATACATATAAACGGCTCTGCCTTGTTTTGCCTCCATCAAGGACAAGCAAATGCCAGCCAATCAGGATCTTGACTTTGATTTATCTCCAGCATTCTTCCACGTGTCATTCTCTCAAACGTCAGCAGTACTGAAAACCGCAAACCTGTCTTGTCCCCCTCTCAATATTGTTCGATTCAATCGATCCTGGAATCTTACCTTAATGGTCACAAGTCTGCTTCACTTTGGCTGTCTCTTAAATATCTATCTATCTATCCATCCATTTGGGTTTCTTTCTATGGATTCATGTGCCTCAAATATCAGATTTTTCAAGCTATCCTTTTTTTTTTGATGTTCTTCTGGGCCATTTGAAGCTTCTGTTTGGTTGCTGAGAAAACCAGACTCGGGAATCAGGTTGCTTGAAAGTTAAGAGGTAGCGTGGCAGGTTACAAGGATAACCTCTTCTAAATTCTGAGTCTTTTGCCACTTGTGGAAAGTGGAAGAGTGAAGTTATAGTTGTTGGATGTGGGATTTGAATTTAATGCTTGATCTGATGATGGTGTTTGTTTCGTTAGAATTCTCAGATAGTTGAGAGTGAAATGGATGTGGGGTTTCCTGCTTGTGGCTCAAACACTTGAAACAGAGAGTTGCCAATGAAGTTGCAGGATTTTTTGTTTTGAGCTAATTTTGTTGAAGACATGGATCAGATACGAAAGACAATGATGCAACATGAAGCTTTGTTTAAGGAACAGGTTTGACGTTTTTGTTTCATTTACCCTTTTCTGCTTCCTCATCTTTTTGACAGAGAGTTCAACTTTTTTCAACAACACACAGATGAAAGTGTCTGTTGCTCAAGCAAGATTTTTTCTTCTTTCTTTTTTAGCTTTATGATTTTATTCCTTACCCTATGGTTAGGGTTACGGTGGATGTCAGAACTTTTAAAATATAATTTTGATTTTATTATTATAAATAAAATAATTTTATAATATAATTACGGAGAATATATTAAACCCAAAAAAATTTATTTATATTTATTCTTATAAATCTATTAATCATCAAATTAAAAATAAATATTTTTTCAAGCCAAGTAAATAAATTTGATATTCCTTAAAACTAAAAAAAATTAAGAAGACTATTGGTAAATTAATTAAACAAAACTTTTTAATTAATTTTTTATCATCAAACAAATTTAATATTGAAAACCAATTCCTATTCACTCGTCATTAGCATTATGAGCAAAGTCTACTAAAGTCTATTAAATTTATTCTAAGTAATCGTTCAAAAATTTAACAATTTAACTTAACTTATTTTTTTTAATAAATTAAAATGAGAAATATAGCAATTAAATTAATGTTTTTGCTTTTTATTCTAATCCTTAACAATAATTATAGATTGAAACAAACTATAAATCATCCATTCCATCTCAAAACAATTCAAAAATCTTTAACAAAAATCAATAATATAATTCTAAAATAAAAAAATAAGTACTTAAATTTAAAAGAATTACAATGTTAATGTTATTTGTCACAATTTTATAATGAAAATGGTATTTATTCCCCTTAAACTGATCAAATTGAAAATTAATTACTCATAATTTCTGAAAATTCCAACAGCAAAAATAATTTCTTTTAAAATCCTCAGAAAAAAAAACACCCTAGTTGTTTTTCTCTTCTCCCCTTTATATCCAAATAGGCTCATAATTTTTAATAACCTCTAAACACCTTAAAAGATATAATGCAAGAGGAAAAATATATGTATATTTTGCGATTATCATTTTGAGTTTCGTTCTATGCTCAAGTGCACTTTTGAAAGCAACAGGCTTCGTATAGGTAATAGAAGTAGGCTCATCATGGATTATTGCAATGCTGATGTCTATTTCAGAAGCATTGGTGCTGCTTCTCTTGGACAGTTTGTTCAGTTAAAAGGTGGATTCACTGTTTCTTTGTTCACAGTTGGATGAAAATCGTTGCTCATCTTAGTTTGTTAAATGTTGCTGTTTGCAGGTTCAGGCGCTGCACAAGCTGTACAATGTCCAGAAAGCAGCAATGCAGGAAATAAGGGGAAGAAATTATTCTCAGGCACGAGTGCTTGTATTTAATCCTGAAAGTCTTGTACTTGTGGAAAGCCAATATTGTGGTTCCGTTTTGGAAAGGAAACCTTCGAGGCCTGTGTTTACTGCTGGTCGAGGACTTAAGAAAGATCCATTGGCTCTTTCTTTGCGTCCGTTTTGCACATTCAAAGAGAATAAAGGTAGTGGCTTGCTGTGGATTGATGGCATAGGAGATGAAACTCCCCCCCCTGCTCATAGAAAACCTGTGAGAGATTTTGATCTTGAAAAGGTCCCAGAAGACGAAGCTGATGAGTCCGCTGATCTTGAAGGAATACCAAAGCAATGGAAAGGAAGCAACTTGCCAGAATCTACTGAATTGTTTCAAGATTTTGGAAGCAGTGGTGAAGTTGCATTAACCAGTCCAAAGTCAGAACTACACAATAGTCATGATGACGACGTAGATTCATTTCCGAAAGATCCTGTCAAATGCTCTCAAGATTCTTCAATCCTGGAACCGAAACAACGTGACGAGTTCAACATCCAAAGGTCGATTCACTTGGAAACAAACTCCAATCTGGCACAGAAAAATCTGAACTTACCTGCTGTTGCGAAGGACTCAAGCAATGGAAGCAATAGCATCAAATCCCAGGACACAGAGTTCTGCAAGAAAAAAGATACTTTTGTCAGTAGGGAGACTAGTTGCAAGGAAGATCAGGCAAGCCCCAGAAGCAAGGAAGTCTTCCTTTCGAAATGTGAAGAAGTGCCCCTAATAAGCCAAGATGTTTTGAGATCTTCAGCCTCCTCTACCCACACAGTTTATGAAATCAAACACACAGACAGTAATAGTCATTCAAACGGTGAACACGAAAACACTACAAGCTTGGAGAAGACTCCTGTTGTAACAAAGGTCAATCAGAACAAGAAGGGTAAATCGGTCCTTTATGAAGAATGTGAAAGTCTGGCAGCTGAAATTTTGCTCAGTTTTGCACCCAATAAATTACAGGCTGATACTGAAAGGCATTCAGCGGAAGCTGAGTCAGGTAATTCTTATGGAGACCTTACAACTACGGATGAGAAGCCAAGTTTGTGTCAGAAAAGATGTGCAACCTTTAGCAGTGGTGCTAGAGTTTACGGATCCTTGAGCTGGACAAATTCAGCTAATAGGATGAGGACTATTAAAAGACACCAGCAGTAACTGGTTCCTGCTAGAATTTTTCAGTGTAAGGTTGTTGCTAGTCTTGCTTACCTATGTAAACAGGAAATTATGAATGTCTTAGTGCATATTATTGTAGGAATTGGCACTTTGTTTGATGTGTATCTAGATTGTAAAATGCATATACTAAACCTATTTCCTTTCAAGTTACGAGTAAAGAAGAATTGATGTTTTTGGCTTTCATGCTTAAATCAGCTTACAAATACTCATCGCAAAGCTTTTTAAGACCAAGATAAGAACAACTTGGTATTTGCCATATGGATCATGAGAAACTCCATTTGACCTCCATCACTGCCACCAAATCAAGATGCTGGAATATAATGCGAGAGACGGAATTATGTAGCCTGGTAAAACCAGACAGATGGAGAAGCAGGAACTCGTGGGCCATCAGAGAAGGGAACAACAGAAAACAGAACAGGTAGCGCAATAGCAGGAATGGAGGTAGACAGACCTCAGCTCCTCGTTGGACAATGCGCGAAAGAATAAGAAGGATATGGGAGATGATTTCGTTTCTGTAGAGCATACTGTCTGTCCGTGGAAATCATAGAGTGACTGATCAAAGTACGAGTCTAATTTTTCTGTTTCCTCTCCATAATTTTATTCTGTGATTCAGCTAGTGTTCTCTGCCTAGTTTATTAAGATTCTTCTTTCAGAAGTATAATAGTATAAAGGGCAGGTGCTTGTGGAGCTTTGGCATGCATGTCACTATGCAAGAATAGATCTTCTTCTTCTGCTAATTACATTACAATTATATATTTTTTATTTTTTCCCAACTTTAAAAAGTATATCCCGCACAATATAAAAAGAACATATTTTTCTAAAAATTCAAACAAATTTTCTTGTCTAAAAGATATTTTCATTGATTAACTTTTTCAATGATAAACAAACATGAAAAAATTCAAAAGGTAATTTATAGAAAACCGGGAATAATTTATTTTTCTCAATACATCGTGTTGATGTTGGTCTAAAAATAAAACAGTTTAAATAAGAGAGGAAAATAGAAGTTATATAGTCAATCAGTATTTCTCGGACAACCAGAAACCTATATGAACACGTATATCAGGAAGTAATCGCCGTAATTCTCAAACTTTCTAGAGCATTAGCTCCTTAATCAGCAGAATTCTGCGAGGCGATTAAATTGCTTCGTATATATTAATAGCTAACTTAGCACATATTTCTTCAGATACAAAAGGTCTCATTCAATGCATATTTAATCAGATTGTTGGAATCGTGTTCTGTAACATATATTCTCACCTAATAGTACACCCACAGCTAATCCAAAAACAGGCACCAGCCACCAGTGATTTCAAAACCCAGGTTCCTGTTTTGACACTGTACCGCCCAAGAGTATGTTTACTTGCTTGCAGTAATAGGGAGGTATACGCCTTCTGCTGCCAGCCAAACATTGTCAGCACGTTTTTCTCGGACACCACATACCTATATGAGCACATAGATCAGGAAGCATACCAAAGAAACATAAAGCAAGTGAACTATAAAAAGCAGCATGATCTTTGTAAGAATCCTCTGCTGCCAAACAATAAATGGCTATTATGGGAATCTGTCGAGGTTACTTTTTATGGATAAATTAGTCACCACCCCAAGAAGCAAGTTAGGTTTATAGTTCAGTAGAATACCCCAAACATGCATGGTTCTGGGAATGTTGAAAGAGAAAATGATTAACTAGATGCAAACTTAAAGCCTCTACAGTCCAAGCTTAAAAAATAGTATTAGTGCTATCTGTGATGTACCTCCTGCTGCCCCCCAGCAATTCGTTGGTATTTCTTGTCATGACTATGCAAGTAGCCTTGGGTGTCAACATGCTGAAGCCGAATCCTTTGATCTTGCTTCCATGTCTTTCCACTCCCTTCAATCATAAGCCTGAAAAAGGAAGGTAACATTAGTTGTCATACAAAACAATTTAAGATGCAAGAATACCTTGAGAGAATGTTATATTGGCTCACCTCCAGTAATCTCCAGTATCAGATTCATTCTCTCCCCCAAAGCAACTAACCTGCACCAAGCAAAGCGAGTAGATTGTGTCATTAATACAATTAACATGTTTGGGATTTCATAAATTTATTCTTTGGTCAATGAAGTAAAGCTGCTATTATACAACAGAGTGATTTACATTAGTACTTCTTCATGAAGACACAGAATACTCTCTCTCTCTCTCTCTCTCTCAGGACAGAATACTGAATGTCAATGCAAGTGTCCAAGCCAGTGAAATGTTTGATCAGGAAAGGTAGTAATA
The DNA here is from genome assembly GCA_015852605.2 of Populus deltoides. Classification (NCBI taxonomy): domain Eukaryota; kingdom Viridiplantae; phylum Streptophyta; class Magnoliopsida; order Malpighiales; family Salicaceae; genus Populus; species Populus deltoides. The sequence goes on from CM027587.2 coordinate 15,936,877, forward strand.
CCGTGATAAATGCAAGTCCACAGAATATAGGACCCTCTTCTCTCAACTAATTTCTAACATCAAACCATTGTCATACTTTCATTTAGTAGATATGTGCACGATTAACTATATTATCCAATGTCCACTCTTTTTGGCCATTATTATATGTTTAGCATCTGAAAGTATTCAAGATTTAACATGCTACAAAAGGCAACAGAAACAGAAGCAAAACAGCTAAACTCATGCTAACCTCTAAGTTGCCAGAGATTGGGGATGCATGCAAATGACTGTGCAGCCACTTTCGAGTCTTCATGTGTTGCAGACGGATAATTGTCCCACTCTTAATGGTGTCACCTTGTTTAGCATTTGTCCCAGGCTGAGGCCTAACAATCTACAAAACAAAACTCCCATCTTATCAAATCCAACAACAAAACATCCAACCATCCAACCATCCATCCACTGTACTTCAAACCAAACAAAAAAGGGTGTCGCCATCTCCACACTAAAAGCCAATTCAAAATCAGTTTTAGTAAAATAACAAATCCATCCTTTGAATTGGTCACAATTCAAAGACATTACTTGGAAAATTAAAGGCCAACTTTGTCTTTTCACTGAGAAAGGTCGTGTGAGAAGACTTTTGGCTTTCCAAAAATGGCCATGAAGCAAGAACAGAATTCACGAGCATGAAACAAATTTCTGCGTGTTGATATGTTAACAATACGAGTAGATGAAAACTATATTTACAAAATTAAAAATCTTGCAACAAATTCAGATACCAATTCAAGTGAGCTAAAGATACAAGAATTGATTGGAAGCTATGCATTTTGAACCACTTAATCACAAATTACTTCTATATAAAAACTTGTTTAATAAAATTCATGGACCCTAGCCAAGTAAATGAGCTTGAAAACACACACACACACACAATAAATAAATAAACAGCCCAGAAAGGGAAGGATAATGAGACAGACAGAGTTACATACCCAATAGCTATTAGCATCATCAACATTAGGAAACCCAGTAACAGATTGCTGCCCACTTCCAGACCCATAAGGCACGTCATGTGAATGCAGCCTATATTTCGTCCTCTCATGCATCAGCTTAATAACACTCCCATAAGTAATCTAACACAAGCAAACAAACGAAAAATTCATTAGTCCCCAAATTCATTTGAATCTCCACTTCAATCCCAAAACAATTATTTTTTCCCCAATTGGGCACCCAAATTTTCAAAAAAAATTCATAATTTAAGCATCCCCTTAAAACCTTATTACTCGAATCAAAGAAGAAAGCTCAAATTAGTCCCCTTACTGTTTATGAAATATCAGTTCAGTGCTTAAAGAATCTAATTTCTCAATCGGGAACCCTGAATTACAAAATTCTAAACTAAAAAACAATCCTTTTACACCTTACACCTTTATAACCTCTAGGGACTGGTTGCAATACGAAATTATAGTTTAAGGACTCATTAGTAGTTCGCCAAAAAAGAAGCATTAATAGGAGCAAGATTACTAATCTGACCTCGAGGGCGGAATCAGAGGCGGAGGAGGAGGAAGCAGAGGCAGGGGAGAAGGAAGCGCCATCAAGATCAAGATTGAGGAAGAGAAAGATAGAGAGACCGAGGAAAGCAAGAGCCATGACAAAGAGTAAAGCAATAAACCAGTTTTGTTGCCAGAAAGGAATCAATGATTCTCTGTACACGATTCTAGTTGCAGTCGGCTGTGATTTAGGTGACGACGATGAGGAAGATGAAGAAGAAGCGGGTTTTCTTCGCGAGAGGGGTTGTTGGGCGGAGGAAGCCACGGTGGTTGTTAGAGAGAGAGCTGTGCAATTAGAGATTTTCCTTTTTTATGGATTTGGCATTTGGGGATTATGAGATGGAGAGGAGGAGGATGAGATGGAGGTGTGTATAACTGAAGTTTAGTGACATGAGCTGAGCCAATGAGAAGGAGACAGGTGGAGTTTTAGTGACGTGGAGAGCTGGTATTGTTGGGACTTGCTGTTGACTTGGGAGTCGGAAGTCTTCTCCTGACTTTGGTTAGGAATAGCTTTGGTGATTATTTTCTTGTTTGATTTTTACTTAAAAAATTTATCAAATTAAATTTTTAAAAAAAAACTGAAATTGAACTAAAATCAATTCAAATTGACCAGTTTTAATTTAATTATTTTAAAGCAAAAATTAAAATTTAACCAATTAGTTTCGATTTGGTTATTTTATATTAAAAATCAAAAACTAAATTGCTTTTTGAGATTTTTTAGTAATTTCTAATAGGTTTGGTTTTGATTTGGATTGACTTGATTTTTTTGATTTGGCTCTGTTATTAATTTCGGTTTGGATTTTTAGGTTTTAGACTTATGAAACTGAACTAGTTAATTTTTTTTAACTATTCTAATCGATTTAATCAACTTCTATTTTTACAATTTGATTTTTTTGATTTAATTAATTTTTCAGTTTTTTTACTCTAGTATAACTTTTTGATTTGATTTGAGGTTAATTTATAAGGCAAGATAAGAGTTATAGATCCATTGTCAAGTTTAATGATTTTTTTATTGAGAAATAAAAACAAATATACTTAATAAAATAAATGATAAATAAAAAAAATAGTTAATACTAGTTAAATAATAAAAGGGAAAGCTAAATTTACTAGTAAAACAAGAGATAGATTAATACAAATACAAATGTTTTACATGGATTATTTTATATATTTTCATCTATTTAAGTTTAGAGGTTAATTCTCATTACTAATAATAAATAATTTTTTAAAACAGATTTGTCTTGCTAGTACAATTTGTTTATATAAAACTAGGAGAGAGAAAAATGCAAATAAGTTATAATAATTTATTAGAAGTATTATAAAGTTAAAAAACAAATAAAAAGATCAATCATTGTTATAAAAAAAAAAAAGCTAAACCAGACAAAAAAAAATAAGAGAGATGGTATTGATGATTATTTAAATAGAAAAAAAGAAAAAAAAAGTCATGCATGTATATATATCAAGAGAAAAGGCTATTTATTTTTTAAAAAGGAAAAAAAATTTTTTTTTTTTTTTTATTTATAAAATTTTTAATTTTTTTTTTTTTTTTTTTTTTTTTTTTTTTTTTTTTTTTTAATTTTATTTTTTTTATTTATAAAAAATAAAATAAATTTTTTTTTTTTTTTATTTAAAAAAAAAAAAAAAAAAAAAAAAAAAAAAAAAAAATTATTTTTTTTTTTTTTTTTTTTTTTTTTTTTTTTTTTTTTTTTTTTTTATAAAAATATAAAAATTTTTTTTTTTTTAATTTATTTACTGAAAAGGGAAAAATAACATTTTTTATTTATTTTTAAATTTTTTTTTTTAATTTATTGTTAATTTAATTATTGATTTAAGTTTAAGTTTCCGATTGTTTTTTGATTTTTATTTTTAATTAATTTTTTCATTTAGTTCAGTTTGTTATGTTCACTTTTTTTTTTGGGGGGTGGGGTTTCCGGCGGCGGGCCGGGCAGCGGGTTAACTTGGTTTGACGAGTTAACCGAAATTTTTTTTTTTTTTTTCTTTTAAATTAATTTTTTCGTTTAATTTAAATTGTTGATGTTAAATTTTTTTTATTTAATTATAAGTCCGTTGAAGTGTGATTCGATGCAAGTTCAAGGTATGAGGTTAACCCAATTAATTTTTTTTAATTATTTTTTACTTTGAAAATATATTAAAATAATATGCTATTTTTTTTTTTTAAAGATTAAATTTTTGTTTTATATTTATTTATCTTGGATCAGCGGAACCAAATCAAAATTATCTGCAAAAAAAAAACATTAAAAAATTAATTTAAAATAAAAAAATGAAAAAAATTATTTTTTAAAAAATATTTTTAAAATATAAAAACAAATAATCTCAGAAAAAAATTTAATTTAAAAAAAAAAAATTTTTATATTTACACTAACAGGAATAACCGTCTCCAGGCCATGTTGGGCCACAGTGAATTTTTCATCTCTGTTAGTTATCTCTACAGTATAATATAACTGGCTAGTTTATATAATCTAGTAAATAGAATTTAAAGCTAATTTCCATCGTAAAATAACAAGGCAATGGTGCTGTGGATGCATTTTCTGGTATTAGAAAGAAATTTATTTGAGAATTGGAACCATGGTGATTAATAAAATAAATTAAAAAATATATGGATTAATAAATAGTAAACAAATGGTTAATGGTGAGAAGCTAATTTTCCTTGTAAAATATAAAAAATAAATGCACATGCAGATATTTAACATTAAAAAAATAGATATTTATAAGAAATGTAATTATTTAAATTTTATAGAAAATGTATTTTTTAGTCCAAAGTATTTTTTATTATTTATGTATTTTTTTCAAAAAAATAAATATTTTTTTACCAGCAATTATTGAATGAAAAATAGAGGTAGTTAAAAAAATTCAAAAAATTCCACTTATTTGAATAAATATGAAAATATAACTCTTTAATAAAAACTTTCCCTTGTTCATGTGTTTTTTTTCTACAAAAACATGACTTTTTACCAGAAACATTATCTTTTAAATAAAACATGTCATAAACTTAAAGGGAAGTTTTACTAAAAACAATGATGATTCGATAATTTTGACAAGAATAATAAAAATTATATTAAAAATGTACCCAAAAATAAAAAATAAATATTTTATTCACACAAGCTTTTTTTAGAAAACGTTATGCATATTAGATTAGTGAATGGTTATTTAAAATATAATTATTAATATTACCATAAACACTATAAGATTTAATAGTTTTACCGACGGAATTTTTTCATCGGCGTAAGATACATATTCCATTGGTAAATTAATTACTGACAGAAATGCTCCGTCAGTAATTTTTTGTCCGTCGGTAAATTCGTTGGTAATAAAAAAATAAATTTATCCGCTTGATTTACCGATGGAATTTTCGTCGGTAATTCCGTCGGTAATTATTTAAAAATATTTTAAAAAAATCATTTTATAAAATTATAAAATAATTAAATTAACATAAATTAACACTGTATAATATATACTCAAAATGCTTGGAAAAAAGAATAAGAAAATCAACTCAAAAAAATTTGCAACAAATAAATAAAACAAAAAAATAAATTCAACTAAAAAAATTCATATGAAAAAATGAAGTTGCAATTGCTAAAAATTTAAAAATCCTATAAATAAATCAACTAAAAATTGATCTCACATGAAAAAAAAATCTCACAACAAAATTTATACAATTATTAAGAACAAAAACAATTAAAATAAAATAAAAAACAATATAGCGAAAAAAATCATGAAAAAAGAAGGAAAAAAAAAGAAAAATCTTACTTTAATGTAGTTGCAAGTGAAGCTAAAGAGAAAAAAAATCATTAAGCATATTAATTAAAAAGAAAACTAAGCGGATAAAAGAAAAAAGAAGAAGAAGACATACGTAAGCATGGAGGAAAAGAGAAGGAGATGAGGAGAGAAAAGAAGAGAAAAAAAATAGATAAGAAATTATGTTTTTTACATATAGTGAAGAAGAAGAAGAAGAAGAAGAAAAAGTAAAAGAACAAGAAGAAGAATAATAATAAGAAAAAAAATGGGCTTTTTTTGGGTGCATTACCAGCGGATAATTGAATATTAATATTTTTAATTATTCGTTGGTAATATTTAATTTAAATTTTCAATTCTTGTGAAATAAGAGGATTGGTTTTTCAGGCTTTTTACCGGGAGGAGAACAAAAAAAAAAAGAATTGAAAAGTGAGCGTTTTGGAGTCTCGAAAATTCCGTTGGGATAATTGACATATTAATATTTTTTAATTATTCCGATCGTTAAATTATTTAATTTAATTTTTTTAATTTTTTTGTAAAAAATTCTCAGAAACCGAGGGAATATTTTCGCCGGTAAAACAAAATTATCCGTCGATTTTCATTTGTATTTATCAATTTTCTGGTAGTGAAAAAATTTAATATTATTTGAAAATTATGGTATAATTTTTTGGAGATTACTGGTGTCCGGAGTTAAGAACAACTAATTAATTTTTTGAAACACTAAAATTAATAATCATATAAGTAATGACTGAAAGTTTCTAGAACTCTCTAGAAAATTTAATCAGTTAAGGTAATTCCTTTTATTAATTTATATGATTTTAAAAAAACAGGGGGGGGGGAAACCTGCCTCTACTCCGCGTGGCCATCCATGCGCCGGCCATATGACACGGCCAACATTCTCTCCGGCAAGACAAAATCCTGGCAACATTTACATGTCGTAAAAGCTGGCTTGCGCGCAGGCTCTAGCTATATGCTAAAAGTCAGAAGCCACAGGTCAAGCATTATGGAAACAAAAGGCCACAAAGTGCCCTCTCAGCCCACTCCTTTTAAAATCATCTTAGAACGCAATCCATGCACAATAATTATGAGATGCAGACAGCAACATGAGCACATGTAAATGTGAATTAATTTTTCAAAACACAATCTCAGAACCAACAAATGGAGGTATGCTCTAACCTTGAAGTCTAAGTCTTCTCCTGAAATATGATCTCACAGAGAAAATGAAGAGCTGCAGCAACCAAGAAAAATTGACAGTAAATAACAGGAAAATGACAAAAAGCGAATGCATAAATCTGTCAATAGACCAACAGGCAACTGTGGATCGATGAAGTAAAAAAGAAGAAACGGTGAAGAACCTGGGAACCAACAGACGGTAAAAAGCAATCAAAATATTCTAGCCAATCGCCCCACAATCTACCTCTGGATGAGTGTATCACAAAAGCACAAAACTGTACCAGAGAAATTGAACCAAAAATCACGCAAGTCATAAACCGAGACAACGAGAAAAATCACTAGCCAAATGATGGCATGAGAAACCAATAAAGGAAAGTTTGCAATAAGAAAAATCATATAAAAACATGGCAGGGAAGTGTTCGGAAAGAAATTAAAGAGAGCAGACCTCAAAGGCATGGCCATGTAAAAAACGTTGAAAAGCTACAGAATACAATTATTCACGTATACCCTCCAAGAAATTAAAAAATAAGCACACGATAGCTAGTATGCCTTCTCGAAAGAACAGTTATTTTTTTTTATGATTTCAGGTTCGAGACCTGTAATTATTTATATGATAATCATTGAACGATTAGATAGTCATTAATTTTAGAATTTATAAGATTAGTCGAGGTACGTTTAAGCTACACGACTCGAACACTCATGTTAATAAAAAAAAAAAATACAGTTGCATGCTATAATTAAAAAATCTATCGAAACAGGAAAGTAAATGGCAGTGCAAGGAAAAAAATTCAAAATGAGTAAAAAAAAGTCACAAATAAACCAGAATAGTTGGCAGAAAGCAATAAACCCGTCAGAACCAACCATCTTCAGCCAAAAAAAACCAGCAGCAAATAATCCAGCCAAAACTAAATATTCAATCCCACCAAATTTTCCACCTACTCTCCCTTAAAAAAATTTAATTTTTTTTATTTTTTTTAAATTAATATTTTTAGATCATTTTAATAGTTGATGTAAAAAATAATTTAAAAAAATAAAAAATATTATTTTAATATATTTTAAATAAAAAATATTTTAAATACCCTAAAAAATAAAGAAAAAACACTGGCAAATTCTTAAAGCACCATCATGATAACAACGTGTCATGCTCAAGCTACTACTCCGAATCGCTTATGCAAGCCGAATGCTTTCTAAGCCCAAAGGAAAAGCAGGGTAGCTTTCAAAAGCCATGAAAACCAATCGTGCAAGCCGGCTATGCAAGCTGCTGATTGCCTTTTGTCCTGTTCATTAAACTCTTTGCAAGCCGATGACTTGAAAAAACTTAAAAGAAAAATCAAAGCATCTCTTTAAGCCTAAAAAAAAACAGAGCAATAATCAAAAGCCATGAACAGTACTCAAGAATTCGTTGCCTCAGCTTCTAGCTGAATTGTTTTTTTTCTAAAACAAAAATATGAAATTTGCTTAGTCTGACTAGTTAATTTATCATTAAGTTAAAACTCATTTTATTTTTTTAAAATAATATCATTTTAATTTTTTTAAAATATTATCACCTAGTTAAAAGTAATTTGATTTAATTTTTTTTAAAAAAACAATGTAATTTAATTTTTTATAAAATATTAACAATAAATTAATCTATTCAAAGTATAACTCAAGCCTTGAATCAATTAGTGGTTAATATTTTAGTTAATTTTTAAAGTATTTTTTATTTAAAAATTTATTAAAGTAATATTTTTTTAAAAAATATTTATTTTTTATATTAGCATATCAAAATAATAAAAAAATTAAAAATTAATTAAAAAATTAAAAAATTAAAGTGAAAATATAATTCAAAACACAAAAATAAATATATTTTAAGAACTCTGGTGGTTGTTTTTTAAAATATTTTTCATTTGAAAATGTATTGGAGTAATATTTTTTTAATTTTTAAAATTTATTTTTAATAAAAGATATCAAAACAATCTAAATATATTTAAAAATAATTTTAAATAAAAGACAAAATTTTTAATTATTTCTAAAAATATTTTTAAAACACTGAAATAAATAGGGATTCTCGGAATATCGAACTCAGCATCTCCTACGAATTTTGAACAAAAAAAGTTTAATTATTTTCTTTAATAGATAGTAGACACCTGCCTCTTTATTCCCCAAAACTCAAGCTCAAAAGTCAGAGGACGCATAGTTGAAGTGACCATGTGAAACAAACGTGGCACTCTACTACTCCAAACCCCAGCACAGCAGCAGCCATCATCATCATCAGGTCCTTTCTTTATAAAGACCCGGTGAAGCGTAAGAGATCGGCGAGAATCAAGAACCATCAAGAAATGGCAGGAACTTCAGTGTTTGCAGAGCTAGTTGATGAAGATACTACTGTTTTTAAGTTCTACTCAGATGGTGAGTGGAAAAAGTCTACATCAGGAAAATTAGTATCCATCATCAACCCTACCACTAGAAAGACTCAGTACAAGGTACAAGGTAAATTTGTATTGCATCAGCCTTTTACCTTCTTCTGTTTGCCTCATTTCCATACTCTTACAACTTGATTATGAGAATGAGGAATGGTATCGTGTTGAATTATAGTCCAAACTTTACTGATTATTATCATGTTGAGTATTTTCTTGATGAGGTTGCTTGAATGTTAATGACTTTGTTGTTGAATTATTATTGGAGCAGCTTGTACTCAAGAAGAGGTGAATAAGATCATAGAAGCAGCAAAAACAGCTCAAAAACCATGGGCCAAGACTCCACTGTGGAAAAGAGCAGAATTACTTCACAAAGCAGCTGCAATATTGAAAGAGCACCGAGCACCAATTGCTGAATGTCTTGTCAAAGAGATTGCGAAACCGGCTAAAGATGCAGTCACTGAAGTACGAAGAACAAAGAATTGTTGAAATATGTTGCCTGACTACTTGTATTGGGATTTCATTTCTTGTTTAAATGCAAAGCTTAATGCTTGTTTAGTGATTTTTAGAAGCAATCTTGTTGTCTATAACACGTATGCAAATGTGCACCCATTATTGTTTTTCCAAATCTAAATGTGATGAAAGTGTGTATTTTGCATCATTGAGTTTCTGGGGGGTGATTTATGTGGTTTGATTTTGATATAGGTGGTGAGGTCAGGGGATTTGGTGTCATATTGTGCTGAAGAAGGGGTTAGGATTCTTGGAGAAGGGAAATTTCTGGTGTCTGATAGCTTTCCTGGGAATGAAAGGACCAAATACTGCCTCACTTCAAAGGTAACAAATCCACTAACCTTACTCCTGTTTTCTTCTTACTAGCAATCTGGATTCTGGTTTTAGCACATGGTAAAGATATCTTAGGTAAGAATTTGATTGTTTTTTTTTTAAAAAAATTGATTATTTAATCATATTTATGCTTGCATATAAATTCGGTGGCCAAGTGGGCCTGTATCTTGCCCACTGATTGAGGAACTTCACTGAATTGTCGTTGTCATCAAATGGAAGTCAATGTCTTTCACATTTTTCCAAGGGAATATTAAAATAGTGGATGTGTAGGGCATATCCATAGAATATAGGGGAGAATGCCATTGAAGATCCTCCTGTAATTTTTGCTTATGAAATATTAAATTGTAGGATTGAATTAGTTGTTTCTTAAAAATGAAGGTCATTAATGAACAGCCTCGTACTTTTACTGTTCACAAGTTGTCCTATAGGGCAGGCTCTCATGCCTCCTCCCATTACAAATGTTTGAAGAATGGTCTCCGCTATTGTTTATGAGGGATATTGCCATGATGGTATTTATGTTATCATGATCAAATTTTCCTGCTTTAGAATTGTTCCTACATCCCTGGCAAAACCAGACATGATTGCATTTTTCATGAAAACAAGGCAAATCCAGGAAAACTAAAGAACAAACATGTGAGGGCGAACAACCCTGTCGCATATGTTATTCGACAGACAATTTGATTTTATTGATGGAGCAGTTATGCACCAATCCTGTGAGGATTGAGATAAAAATCTAACCTATTAAATGCCTTAGAATTTCACTCCCTATATAAATTTAAAGTTAGAAATATGTGAAAACAGTATAGGGATTAGTTTTATTTTTTAAGAAAAAATGAAAACGCTGCGTTGAAGCTCTTCCTTGTTATTTTTGTCTTGGACTAAGTAAATATGCGATGCTTATAGTTTCTTGTTCATTCTGCTTTTACCCTAGTTGTGTTATTTAAATTGATACCTCTCGATGCAGATTCCACTTGGCGTTGTCTTGGCTATCCCACCGTTTAACTATCCTGTCAATCTTGCTGTTTCAAAAATTGCTCCTGCACTAATTGCCGGAAACTCCATCGTGCTCAAGCCCCCAACCCAGGTATGAGTTTAAAACCTGTGATTTCAAACTTCCCACCTCCCGTTGCATATATCATGTAAACATACTGTATTTTTCATGTTATGTAATTTAGCTGAATGGACTTTTCTGAATGCTCAAATAACAGCTTTTGCTGGTCAAAATTATGGCACGCCCTTAAATCCTTGCAGGGTGCTGTGGCTGCACTACACATGGTCCATTGCTTTCACTTGGCTGGTTTTCCCAAAGGTCTCATTAGCTGTGTTACTGGAAAGGGTTCAGAGATTGGTGACTTCCTCACAATGCATCCTGGTGTTAGCTGTATAAGGTAACATTTTTTGATTTTTTGAAATTCTTTCTCCTCCATAAAATTTATCTGCTTCTCATCCAACCTAATTGCACAATTTATTTGATTTTGACTTATGGCATACTGCGCGATCATAATGTTAAGGTGCACAATGTGAACACATTAAAATAAGCATTTCTAATTTTCAAATTGCTGCGGTTGTTTGAGCTAAGAGAATCTTCTCCCACTTGATGAGTATTCTTGTTCAGTTTTACAGGTGGAGACACTGGAATAGCAATCTCAAAGAAGGCTGGGATGATCCCACTTCAAATGGAACTAGGTGGTAAAGATGCTTGTATCATCCTAGAAGATGGTGATTTGGATTTAGCAGCAGCTAATATCATTAAAGGAGGCTTCTCGTACAGGTTAAAAGATTTCTTAAGTAGTCAACTGCCCGCTTGATCTGTAAATTTTTTTAAAGGAGTCTTTCAATTTCATCTCTTCACGCGTGATTCATTCATGTTAATGTATGAGTGTTAGTTTCTGCAGAGGCAGCAATTTGAAGACTCCTTACAGTCTCCATATAAAGTGCTCCAACTGGAAAAAAAAAAAAAAATTCTTGAGCCACAGAAACATCTACTTCGAATATTGTTTTGGCCTTGCTTGTCCCAATTTGCAGCTACAAACTAGCCTGATATCATTTATTATTGTCTATGCAGTGGTCAAAGGTGCACGGCTGTGAAGGTTATCCTCATCATGGAATCGGTAGCTGACACTCTTGTTGAAAAGGTTAAAGCTAAAGTAGCAAAACTGACTGTTGGGCCACCTGAGGATGACTGTGATATTACTCCAGTTGTTACAGAGTCTTCTGCAAACTTCATTGAAGGACTGGTCATGGATGCCAAGCAGAAAGGGGCAACATTCTGTCAAGAGTATAAGCGGGAGGGCAACCTAATATGGCCATTGTTGTTAGATAACGTCCGGCCTGATATGAGGATTGCTTGGGAAGAGCCTTTTGGTCCAGTTTTACCAGTTATCAGAATAAACTCTATTGAAGAAGCTATCCACCACAGCAATGCTAGCAATTTTGGTCTTCAGGTATAATGTTGCCATCCTTTGCTCATCCATGCAGGTTCTTTTGGTGTATCAAAGAAATATCATTTTAATTTTGCCAAGTACACACTTGGTTTTTCCTTTTTGCATTTGTAATAAATAATTTTTATATTTGAAGATTCTAAACTCTTGTTTGATTACAGGGATGCATCTTTACAAGAGATATAAACAAAGCAATTTTAATTAGTGATGCTATGGAGACAGGAACAGTGCAGATCAATTCCGCACCAGCTCGTGGACCTGATCATTTCCCATTCCAGGTGAATTTTCCATCCCATTTTCAGGATTTGCTGGTTGATTTCGTGGTGCTTTCTAGTATAGTCTATTCACATCAATTGAAATACCTTTCGGAGTTCTGGTGTGATCAATTGAAAAACCTTTCGGAGTTCTGGATACACACCGCCTTTCTTTTGAGCATGAATGGATCGGAGCAACTTCATTGGAAGGGAGCAAAAACATGATTTTTCCAAATTAATTATCCTTGAAACTGGTTTAATATCCTCTCTTTTGGACCCTTTTTTAGGATAATTGCAGACTAGCTAACCCGGGTCTGAATTGATCTTCTTGCTATCCAAAACTGGTCGCTGGATGCTCAATTGTTGCTTTCTTTGTGCAGGGATTGAAGGACAGTGGAATCGGTTCCCAGGGAATCACCAATAGTATTAACATGATGACGAAGATCAAGAGTACAGTAATCAACTTACCTACCCCTTCCTACGCTATGGGTTGATTCACAATTTGGCTTGTAAAATGTTAGAATAAGTGGCATACCTCTACAATAAGCTGCATGAACTGCCATCTTTTAGTTCACCGGTACAATCAACAAGTCATATGGTGCTTTCAAGCTTCACGTACTTGTTTGTATAAAAGAAGAGTGGCGAGTCTAGTGACATGCATATTTTGTAGCATTTGCTTTCGGCTTGTAAAACATGGCATAAGGATGATTTCTTGTTTTGTTTAAGGCTAAGGGTTGAAACAAAGCAGGCTTATTGTTACAAATATTCCTGACCAACTTTTAATTAGTTTCCCTGTCTATCTTTTTACTACTTGTGTGTGTTTTTTTTGCCATTACCAGGGCTTCGGCAGTTCGGCTCAACCTGTTTTATATGAAAAAAAAAATTTAAAAAAATGTTTGAAATTAATTTTTTGAGTGTTTTTTTTTAGATTTGATGTCTAAGATAAGTTTTAAAAAATTAAAAAATATTTTTTGGACAATTATCTATTGATTTCGGGTGAAACATTCGTCCAACCACAAAAAAACTAAAACAGTCACCTTAGCAAACATGAAACAATAAATTCAAGAAAGATCAAAAAAAGACATGAAAGACAGAAGACCTTCTTGCCTCTCTCGGAGGATTTGCTGTCTTCACGTGCCTTCTCCTTGCGCTTATGCTCGAAGTGGAAGAGGCGGTATTGATGCCTTCTCAGTGTTTTAAAAATATTTTTAAAAACATTTAATTTTTTAAAAAAAATTAATTTTTTAATATTTTTAAATTATTTAGATGCATTAATTTAAAAAATAACTTTAAAGAAATATCATTTTAATATATTTTTAAAATAAAAAACAATTTGAAAAGCAACGCAACAATAACTACACTCCCAAACTGCATCAAACATGCATGTATATGGTGATTCTTTTAGAAAAATATTAAATTGATATTTTTAGTATATTTTTATGATTTCACTGTGCTATGTTAAAAATAAAAATAAATATTTTAATATGTTTTTAAATAATAAAATATTTTTAAAAACAACCATATATTGGGTGTTTGAGAGTTTGGTACCAATTATTTTTCAAAATGCTTTTCATTAGAAAATACATTATATAATATATATATTTTTTATTTTTAAAAATTATTTTTAATATTAACACATCAAAATAATATGAAAATATCAAAAAAAAATTAATTTAAAGTTAAGTAAAAAATAAAAAAATTTTATATTTTTTTAAAAATATTTTTAAAATACAAAAACAAACAGTTAGAATACTAAACACACATTTTGTGCGGCTACACAAACCAAATCAATCAAACAAAATTGTTCTTATCAATCACCAAGGAGATGAGCTTATCAAAATTATTTTTTATAAAAATAAAAATTAGACCATTGAAATCCAATAAAGAATGATAAGAATATCAGGGCTCAAGAACACCCGCTTGCGAATTAAAAGCCCATGTCCAAAATACAATATAAATTTGGTTTTTAAACCCAAACTCCCATTTCAAACTATAAAAATGAAAAGGGAAAAAAAACTAAAATTATAAAAAGGTTTACAAAATATAAAAACATGAACTTTGAGCAGATATCAACTTGCCACGCCAATTAATTCAGAAATAAAATCGAGCCCAGGATCTACTTTCATTTTTTTTTTCTTAGAAAAAATCTGCAAATAGAAATACATTAATGACGTAATAAAATAAAATAAAAAAACCAACAGCAACAGCACCACCTCACCATTAAAATATAATTGGTCTGGAATCCTATATTTAAGATTGCAAATTATGATCAAATATCCAAAGAAACAAAAAACAAGGCTAGTCAATGCTGACTTCATCATTGACCAAGAAAGCTCCTCGATGGTTTCTTTACAGTGTGTGTGTGTATACACATCACGAGTTAAATATTTTTATTCTTTATAAAAATTATATATGCAAATTTTTCAACATATTCCTTAAGTTTAAAAAATCCACGTTAAAATAAATTTTTTTATACATACATGTATAAATAAATCGAGAGCTATATATATGTGAATAAATAAATAAAAAATAATTAACAATATCTTAAAATAAAACTAAAAAAATCAAAAGACAGATGTAGATTAAGATATTTAATTTTAAAAGATGAGACATTTACCCGGTTGTGTTTGTTAAATTTATTTATTAAAATAATTTTTTATTTAAGAAAATAATAATAGAAATAGAGACACAAATTAAATTGATCGAATAAAATAAAAAGAAAAAAAATCATCATCCAAGACTGCAGATATTAGAAATATTATATGAAAATTAAAAAAAAATATTTTAAAAAATAAAGTATATATATGTGTGGGTGTGTGTTGTGGGTGTGTGTTGTGGGTGTGTGGATCATAAAAATTCTTTAAATTTATATGTATAACTAAAAAACAAATCATCGTTTAAAGAGGTTTCCCGAACAAAATGAAAGAAAATGTATACTAATTTAAATATAAATAAAAAATAGAGAAAAAATCATAAAAAATCATTAATTTAAAAAAAGCAAAGGCGTGGCGTTGTTAAGCTTGGCAAGTCAGGCCAACCTGTTTGGCTTATTTCGTCTATACTCACACGATTGGACCCTTAATTTTATTTTATTTTGTAATTGGGGCGTTTCGCCCTATTTTTTTTTAAAAAAATAGATGACGTGTCATTTGATTTGCCTAGATTCTGGTCACTTGGCAGAAAAATCAAGGCTTAAGTTTTTTACCAAAAAAACTATTTTTCAACTCATTTTTTTACCTAGAACAATTATAAAACACCGTGAGAACTATGATAAATCTATTTATAGCCTCAAAAAACCGCTCCAAAACATAAATCAATCTAAATTAGAAAATCAACCTGAACTCATATATGTTTTTTCATAAACTTTAAAAGTACAAAAACACATAATATGAATTGTCCTCATCAAATGAAATTATTTAACACAAATATAGTCTATTTTGGTGCTTTAAATTGGTGTCAACAACACTTTTCTCTCTCTACAACTGTAATTCAGCGACCTCTCTCATCTCTCAATCAGAGAATAAAAAATAACAAAAATAAAATTTTGTACCAAAATTAAATTGAAAAAATATTGAGGTGTTAAAATTGTATAATTTGTGTGATTTTTAAAGTTTAAGGATTAAAATACATTTTTTACGAAACTCATGACATGCCACCCATGTTAACGCCTCTTTTTATTTAGGTCCTTTTTCTTTCAATCTCACATTTTCATAGGAAATAAAAATTAATTGATCTTCAATTATGACTAAATCGTTGGAAAAAACATAAAGAAAAAACCTAAAAGGATAAACAGAAGAACCCTGTACAATGAAAAGCGTGTGCATACACACATACACACACGTATATTGTCAATCACCATTATTCTTGATCATTAATAAAATTACAAAAAATTACAAAAAATTATAATATTATATACCGAGATTAAGAGAGCGTTTAGGAATGCGATGCAAACTGCATTCCCTTAATTTTCAAAAATAATTATTTTTTTACTTAAAATTAATATTTTTTTGGTACTTTTAGATCATTTTGATATGCTGATATCAAAAATAATTTTTAAAAAATAAAAAAAATATTATTTTGATGCATTTTCTAGTGAAAACACTTTGAAAAATAATTGCAACCATACTCCCAAACGCCCTCTAAAAGTCCATTGAGATCAAGTTTATGCATGTACATATCAATACAATTAAATTTAAACCCTCGAGCAGATTAAGAGGGTGCTCGGCAGTGTGGTAGCGGTTGCTTTTCAAATAACCTTTTGTGCCGAAATGTATGCCAATAATGTTTTTTTATTTTTTAAAAAATTTACTTTGACACGATCCAAAACATCAAAACCAGATCCAAAAAATTTTGACAAACCAAACATGTTCTAAATAAATTTAGTAGTCTTGAGTTTTATTGTATTTAATTAACCCTGATTGAATCCATTTGAAATTTCAATTAAACACCTATAAGCTCATAATCCATGTAAGTTACAAACATGCATATAAAGAGTCATAATAAACATAAATCCATGAGTAAATTCATCAAAAATCCATTTATATATGAATTGAAATTGAAGATTAAATATCCAATCACCTGTATCAGAATTTGAAAGACTAAATCTGAAGACAATACATAAAACAAGGATTGAAATATTCTTCAAATCGTGTGGTTCCAATCGTGTTGAATTTAAGGCGGCACACGTAGATGTGTTTGGTATTGTGGTAGCTTCTGTGGTTATGGTTTGAAAAAAATTATTTTATAAAAAGCGCTTTTAATTGAGGTTGATTTGGTAAAATATGTATTTGGCTAAAACTATAGTTGAAATTAAGGTTAAACAAAAAGTAGTTTAATATATTTTGTTAAGAATGCTTTTCAAATTGAGGTTATAAAATAACTAAAAAAGACATATTAATATTGATGGTTTTTAATTGAAATATTGTAGATTTAACTATTGTTATTACATCATGAAATAAACAATACTTTATATAAAGTATTTTTTTATTGTTCCATTAAACTATCTGCAATTCCATCTCGTACAAAATCTATTCGACAAGAACTACAGTTTTCATGGCTTTCTGAGCGCGCAATAGCATCAAGTAAAATATCACCAGGAACAAAATTGGGATTGCAATCAAATTCTGCAAATGCTACGTCATCATGCGATCTCCTTTTAATATAATTATGCAGTGCCATTGAATAATATTAAACACTAGTTTTTTAAATAAAACACAATATCTGAGAAATTTTATTGGATTTTTTTACTTTACTGGGCCGGACCCGATTCAATACATTTAGGTTTGGGCCAGATCGGGTCTGACTAATGAACAATGGAGACGCTCTCCACTGTTTACATGCAAAGTGAAACACTGGAGAGTGAATTAATTCACTCTCAAAAAGAAAAAAAGAAAACCTCTTAAAATGCAATAACTGCTAGTTGAAACTAAACATGCCGATTAATCCATCCTAGGAACACAAAGACAGCTCTATTCAATTACTCTTGCATTACTTTTGAGCAGCTTAACGTAAAGTTACCTCAAATAAAAGTTTAAAGTAAACAGAACAAATAGTGGAGATGCTCTTCATTGTTCATGTGAATAGTAGAGAGTGGATTAATTCATTCTTCATTATTCTGCAAAGTGGAGATCGTCTCCATGCAGTAGAAGAAGGAGAAGGAGAAGGAGAAGAAGAAGAAGAAGGGGAGCAAGCTACCCTACGCGTGATTTTGGGAAGTTTACTGAAGCAAAATGATGATGACCAGCTAGTAATAATCTGCAATGTCGGTGAAGGAGAGAGGAGAAAATGCCCGAAAAGCAAGTCCAAATTGCTTTTAAAGAAACTGAATTCCAGCCTCAGTTTTGGGTGAGACCAATAACAATAAAAATGTGGTTAATATCTAACCAAACACTTATAAATGATGTTTTACTATAAACACATCCGCAGCGCCAAACACACACAATGTCCGATGATGCTTGGTCAAGCATCATTGTGATCATCTAGCCTGGACGAATCTAGTGGCCCAACGTGTTCCAATCATTGGCGGGCAGTGGTTAGGCATCAACAGTGGCTCTTTCTCTTTATTGGTTCTTTAAAGACAGGTCGTCTAAATATCATATTTTTATGTTTTAAAAAATGTTTTTTTAGTTTAATATTTTTTTAATTATTTTTTTTGTAATTTATATTATTTTGATGTGTTGATATCAAAAATAAAAAAAAAATATTATTTTGATGTATTTCTAAGTAAAAAAGCACTCTGAAAAGCAACCGTCATCACAATACCAAACGATTAGTGTATATCCTGCTAGAGGTTGTTTATTATTTTTTTTTTTAAAAATATTTTTAAAAAATTAAATATTTTTTTATTTCAAAATTTTTTTTATGATTTTAGATCATTTTGATGTACTGACATCAAAAATAAATTTTCAAAAACAAAAGAAAATATTATTTAAAAGCAAAAAACACTTTGAAAAGCAACCGCTATCACAAAATCAAACAAGGTCTTAGTGTATATGTTTGATAGCCAATCAAGTAGTTATATGTGACAACAATTCAATTCATGCAAAATTTGTAAGGGTATTTTTTTTATCTTTGATATTTATTAAAGTTTGATTAACGAGTCTAAAGTAAATAAAGTTTATGAGATAAAAATATTTTTAAAATAAAACTATGAAGTTTTTATAATTATAAAAATTTATATTTAAGTATTATTCCTAAATATTCTTGATAAATACTTTATCAAAACTAGAAATTAATTTTTATTTGAGTGGAGAACAGTAGTTTCAATAGGAGTTCATGAATTCAATTTCTATTTTACCCTCACATGTTAAAGAAACAATTGAAAAAAATCATGATTCAATCAAAATAAATGTTTTATAAATCTCTCACAATATGGGTGTATTTGGGATTGTGGTAGCGGTGGCGGTTCAAAGTGCTTTTTCACTTAGAAATGCATCAAAATAAAATTTTTTTATTTTTTAAAAATTATTTTTGACATCAGCACATCAAAACAATATGAAAATATAAAAAAAAAATTAGCAAAAAAAATTGAAATTTGAGGAAACGTGGCTTCAACCGCGTTCCCAAACATGCTCATAGTGCACGGAGCCACGGACATGTAATAAAAGAAAGAGTATGTGTGACTTTATTCTATCCATATTTTTACTTTTCTTCTTCCAAGGTTTTCTTTTTTGGTATATATTTTTAATGGAGAAGCCTCATTTGAGTCGAGTTAGCTCTTAATTTGGTGCATGGATCATTTGAGTGATTATATCAATAGTGACATCGACATCTATCACGAGGCTTATGAACACAATTTTATCTTTACATGGATCATTTGGGAGATCAATGCTCCATTTTGTAGCCTGTATTAAATTTACTCCTTAATTTTTTTTTAAAAAAATTATCCTCAAATATTGGATTTAATAGGTATTAGACTTCATAATTTATTTTTATTTGTTTTTAATTGAGTTATCTAAGTTTCATAATTTGGTTTTAGCAGGTTAACTTGGGTTGATTAGAGTAATTTTTTTAATAGATTTTTTTATTAACTTCATCATTTAACGTTAGGTTGATTGAGAATTGAACTTCGTATTTTTTTTATTTGCTTACCATGAGTTTATCATGGTCTCATGACATGCACAGTTTTAAAACCTGGCCCGGCCCGGCGGGTCGACCCGGGTTTGGGACCGGGCCGGGTTTAAGTAAAAACCAGCTGAGGATTTGGCTTGGCGAAACCCGGTCGACCCGGGTAAACCCAGCTGAGACCCGACTTTTACACACACGTAAAACATCATCGTTTTTGCCTTATTCATTAATTTCCGAGAAATTCATAAAATCTCTCAATTTTTCCAATAATTGCATCTTGGACAATTTTTCCAGAATTATTGTTACTTTGTTTCAATGATCATCAAAGTTGGAATATGGATCACAGTGAACAAAATGTCTAAACCAACATTCATAGTCTTCTAGTAGAAGGGATGTCTGCGGTTTGATAATAAAAGGACATAAATGAGAAAACCTAAATTACTTAATCTCATAAATCTTCAAAGTTATTTCAGTTGCAATTCACGAAAAAGAACAGAGGAGCAGAAGACGTCAAGGCAAGCCATACCGGTTCAAATCTGCTAATAAGGTTAGATGAAGTTGATGTTGCTTGTTTCTCTTCACGACTCCCCTTCTTTCACTCTCTCTCTTCTTTATTCTCTGTCTCTTTTTTGAACTTGCAGTTCTTAATCAGTTGATCTGGCATCGATTCTTTCTTAAACCCAGGTGATGATTTGGATGAAATGATTGGGTTACTTGATGAGTTGGTTGGATTGTTTACTGGTGTTGAAGGATCTGGGAATGTTGCCATTGGTGTTAGAAATGGTGGGCTAGAGTTGGTTTGTTCTAACATTTCTATTGTGTATGAGAAAGTTCTCATTTCGGCTTTGAAAACATTGGCATTGTTAATTCATGGTATGTGCTTTTTTCTGTACATGATGATGCCTTTTGTTCTTTTAAATGGTGGGTTTATGAATTTAGAATTTGGAGTGTAAATTTATGAGAAAATATTTTTTTACGGAAGGCAATTTTGTTTATATTTCTGCTATATATATTTTTTAGTTTCATTGGATTTTCAATGTTTACTTTCAGAGGAAAAATATCATGACTTGATCCTATATTTATTTGTTATTGGTGGGTTTTTCTAATGTTTATGTCCTTGTAATTTGTAGATGTTCAAAATACTGAAATATTTCAGTCCAGTGATGCCATGATTGACAGAAGATGGTGGTTGGCATTTTAAAGGATAAAAGTGAAAGTTTAGAAGTATTGAATATTGGGTTTGCTGTTGTTGCTGCAACAACAACTTGCATTAGATTTTTTTGGGTTGACCCTGATTGACCCG
Source organism: Populus deltoides (assembly GCA_015852605.2). Classification (NCBI taxonomy): domain Eukaryota; kingdom Viridiplantae; phylum Streptophyta; class Magnoliopsida; order Malpighiales; family Salicaceae; genus Populus; species Populus deltoides. Next base: position 15,958,120 of record CM027587.2, read on the forward strand.
AGTTAACCCATCTGATCTGTGACCCGATCATTATACCGGGTCGACCACCGGGTCGGGTTTAAAAACTATGATGACATGAGTCATGAATTTTGTGGGTTAGCCAGATTAACTTAAGTTTTTTTGTCTTTTTTAATTGAATATTTTTTTTTTCAATTTCATCATTCAATATTGAGTTGATTAAGAATTTGACTTCATATTTTTTTTATTTTCTTTTTATGGAGTTTCATGGTCTCATGAACCAGGTTTAACATGATAACTCAGGTCGACTCGGGATGTTTTTTTATTTTTTTCTAATTTTTTTTTCAATTTAATCTTTCAATATTTGGTTAATTAAGAATTGAGTTTTATGTTTTTTTATTTGTTTTTTATGGGGTTATTACAATCTCATTACCTAGGTCATGAGTTAGCTTAATTGCCTCGAGGGTTTTTTTTATATCTTTTTTTTAATTGAATGTTTTTTTTTTTTAATTTCACCATTCAATATTGGATTGATGAGAAATTAGGCTTTATAATTTATTTTCAGCTTGCTTTCCATGAGGTTATCCAAGCCTTATATTTTGGGTCACAAGTTTTTGTTGGTTAACTCAAATGATTTTTTGTGTTTTCTTTTTAATTGATTTTTTTTTTAATTTTATTTTGCGGCATCGAGTTGACTAAAAATTAAACTTCATAATTTGTACATTGAGTTGGTTGAAAATTGAGCTTAATATTTGCTTTCTATAAGATTATTAGGTTTGATGACATGGGTCGGAGATTTGGTAAGTTAACTTGAGTTGATATGAGTAGATTTAACATGTTGTCTTGATTGACAGCGTCTTTTTGGTTCTTTTATAGTTGAATTTTTTTTTTCAATTTTATCATTCAACATTGAATTGATTAAGAATTTGAATTCATAATGTTTTTTTAATTTTCTTTCTATAAAATTATCTTGATCTCTTGACCTACGGTTTACGGGATAACCTATATTGACTCGGGATATTTTTTTGTTTTTTTAATTTAATCTTTTAATATTTGGTTGACTGAGAATTGAGTTTCATATTTTTTTTTATTTGTTTTTTATAGGGCCGTCATAATCTCATGACTCAGGTCGGGGGTTAGCCTAGTTTCCTTGAGGTTTTTTGTCCATTTTTTAATTATTTTTTTTTCAATTTCAGCCTTTAATACTAAGTTGATTAGAAATTATGTTTTATAATTTGTTTCAATTTTTTTTATAAGGTTATCTTGGCTTTATAGGTCGGGTCATGAGTTTGGTTAATTAACTCATATGGTTTTCTGTGTTTTTTTTCTAATTGATTTTTTTTTAATTCCATCTTGTGACATTGGTTTGACTGGGAATTGAGTTTCATAATTTGTCTTGATTTTTTTTCTATAGGGTTATCTCAATTTCATAACTCGGGTTCGACATGTTAATATGAGTTGACCCGACTCATTTTTCTAATTGAATCTTATTTTCAATCTTATAATTAAGTATTGAGTTGATTGAAAATTAGACTTAATAATCTTTTTTAATTATTTTCTACAAGGTTATCACTGTCTAATGACATCGATCAGAGATTTGACATGTTAACCTGAGTTGATCTGAGTAAATTCAATATGTTATCATCTTAATATTTTAAAAAAGATATTGTCTTGATTTTTTTAGCAAAACTTATAAATTTAACAAAATCACGTCGGGTCAACCCCAAAGTATTTTTTTTTCCCGCTAGAAAACATGTTCACAACGTTTGAATTTTTCTTTTCAATCAACAGAAAAATGATTCAATAAATAGAAAGTAATTGTTTTTCTTGTCTTTTGGAAGACTGGTAGTTTTTATTTGAATATTTGATCTTATGTATCCTTATCTGTTGTTTAGCTTCTCTTTACCGCTCCTATCCCTTGAGAGGGAGCCATTAAATTTCAATAATCCTTTTTAGATGGTGAAAAAGCAGCATTTCAGAAGATAAAGAATTCCTGTTCTATTTTCGAACGTAGAATTTAGCATATTAGTGTGCTTGGCAGTGTGGTTGTGGTTACTTTTCAAATAGCTTTTCATATCAAAATACATGTTAATGATGTTTTTTTATTTTTTAAAAATTATTTTTGACATTAGCACGTCAAAATGATTTGAAAACACCAAAAACATATTAATTTGAAGTTAATAAAAAAATAAAAAAATTTCAAATTTTGTCAAAAACGCTTTTGAAATGCAGAAACAAAATAAAAGGGTGTTTGAACAACGGTTTGGGTTGAAATAATGTTTTTTTTTTAAAAATATTTTTTATATTAACATATTAAAACAATTAAAAAAATAAAATTTTTGAATTAATTGTTATTTTTTACAATGTGCTTCTTCCTGCCTATACTAGGCTATACCAGTGTATGAAGAATTTGTATCCTTGTTGATTTATTTTCTTGTATGCGATAAGAAATTATTTTAATTTTAGTATTAAATATTGAGTAGATTAAAAATTAAGTTTAATATTTTTTTAATTGTTTTCTATAATATTATTAGGATTTGATAATCTGGATTGGGGATATGATAAATTAACCTGAATAGATATAAATAAATCCAATATGCTATCATCTTAATATTTTAAGAAAGATATTGTTTTGATTTTTTTAGTCAAGTTATATTTTTGCTAGTCATTTAAGTTATTTTTAAACTTGTAAAATTAATTAAATCACATCAGATTAACCCTAAAGTAGTTTAATTTTTTTTTCTGCTAAAAAACATGTTAACAACACTAAAAAATTTGTTTTATATTCAATAAAAAATTAATTCAACAATTATCTAGTTTAGTTATCCTATCGGGACAGAAGAGATATGGATAGCAGAGAAAAAGAGGGCATGTCTTTCCTGCCTTTCATGTTTTGTGTCATTATTTTTGTCTCTTGGACCGTTTATGTCCTCACTGTCGGCGTCTTTTCTATCATAACCAAACACTACCTATACAAATACATAGCCAAACACTACCTATACAAATACATAGCCAATAAAAAACTCAACTGAGAACAAAATAGTTTGAGGACCCAACTAAGAATCGGTGAATAGTTTGGGGACAAAGTTCGAGGGAATCCAGAAATGGAAACTGATTTGGGCCGCATACGACGAAACTTGTCAGCCGATTCCCTTACAAAGCAATGACAGGTGTAAGAACACGGAGAAATAAACAGCCGTTATTTAACCTACCTTTTGTCCAAAATTATAACAATTAAAGTTGTTTTTTTTTTTGTTCTTCTAGTAATTAATTACAAAATAAGTTATTTAATGATGATTTTGGATTAATTAGCCCTTCATATTTCTGCAAGATTTTATTCTCCCCTAAATTCACTACCTTTCCAAATAAATTAAGACTATTAATTCCTTCTTGCTTTGCATGGAAACGCCACAAAATAATTGAAGCAAATCTATAACTTTATTGCCCCAAATGAACATCATGACATATCTACATGTAAGCCCAGAGAGGTTTCCATAATCTGCCTGATGTCATTAAACAAAAATAGTAAAAAAAAAGTATGCTGCTGGGGCATATATGTAAATAAAATTGCCAAAATAGTTAAATAATCTATTTTTCAAATCATACATGAACATGGGATTTTGGGTTAGATTATGTGACTATCTACATTTTTAGATTCCATAAAAGCATAATTTTCTAAATTATTGCTGGAAATGTATTGTATTCCACTCATAATAATAATAATAATAATAATAATAATTCACTTCATAATTAATATTTTAATTTACTCTATAATTATTTTCAAGTTTCAAGTTTTTCTTTTCATAAAAAATAAAAAAAACATCTAGCATAATTTTTTTGAAGCCTGAGCAATTGTTTTCACGTGCAAGTTAAGCGCGTGCAATTACCAAGCTAGAATAATTTAGTTTTATTATTATTAAAATTATTTATAAGTTTTTAACTGAACATTTAAACAGTTACATGTTGGTTATCAAATCTATGAACATAAATTAATAACACATGTATTGCTATAAAAAGAAATTATCAATTTAAACGTTGTATGAACATCGATATATTATATTCATTCTATATGATCATCAACTATTATTTATTAATTTTCTCAATTTCAAACACAAAAATACTTTTGTTTTTGAAATTTAATTCAATGTTTTAACCTTGTTTTATTATTTGGTTTCAAATATAAATATAACACACATAGCATACTCTCTAAATTGAATATAACGCTATGAACTCAAAAAAAAAAATTATCAAATTAATATAACCTAATTTTCAATACTTTCTCTTATTTACTTGAATTAATATTTGATTTCAACCTCTTCACAAAGACAAATGAAATTACCAAAAAGTTTTTTATTTTTGCATGAAAAAAAACATTTTTTAAAAATCAAAACCATAATAAAAGTGGCCCCCACTCAAGAGAGCGGATTTGAAAGGAAAAAATAAATTAAAATTCACGAGCACACAAAAAATCCGAGTAAAAGCAAAGCAGCGGACGGACGGGTGGATTCTTGTCCTTTTAAATACACACACCCTCTCTCTCTCCAAAAACCAAAAACCAAAAACCAAAAAAAAAAATCGAAACGTTCCCCCCCTCTCCCCTTCTCTCAAAAAAAAAAAAAATAAACCCTAATTTCAGAGTAAAATCACAAAGAGCTTCAAAAACTAGAGATTCGAAATCTGATTTTTGAATAGTTTGTGTGTTTGAAGGGTTTAAATGTTGTGAGATTGGAGTAATTAGAGCGGTAGATTTTGAAAGATCTGTCTGTATTTAATTAAATATAATTGAATTTTAATTTTTAAGTGTTTATTTATTAGAGAAAGAGATTAGTACTAATGGCGTCGTCAAATAGTGATAAAGAGCTTGAACAGCAGTTACTGGAAGCTGGAACCAAGCTTCTTAACCCTCCTTCTTCGCTTGATGACTTGCTCCCTCTTCTTGATGTAAGCTCTATTTTTGTTTTTTATTTTTTTGGTGGATTGTTGTTGACTTATGTAAATTAATGCATGAATTGGCTTTTGATTTTTTTTAACGTGGTGTTGACGTTTGAAGATTCCATTTCTTTAATGATGTTATTTATATTTGTGTTAGGTTTTTGAAGTGTAAATGGTCGAGTTGTTTTTGGTATAATTGCATGCATGGATGGATTTCTCATAACGTGTTGTTGATGGTTGCAGATTCTGTTTCTTCAATGATGTTTTTTATATTTGTGTTAGGTTTTTGAAGTGTTAATGGAGGAGTTGTTTATGGTATAATTGCATGTATGGATGGATGGTATGATTTTGTTTTTGTGTGTGTTTTGATGGGAATTTATGGAAGTTAGATGGAGGAATTGAGTGAATTTAGTGAGAGTTTTTTTGATGGGGTGGGGATTTTTGCGCTGATTGATTTGAAAAAGGTCGTGAGAGTGGGTTACTTGGGTTTGAAAGTTCAAGAAAAGTTTTCATTTCATTGGTTCTTATGTCACACTTGACACATGGTATAACACATGGTATAACACGTGTTTTGTGGGTGTGTTCCCTTGTAATTTCGAAGCATGTCCTTGCGCGGGTTTTTTTGGCTTGTTGCTGGGGTGATAACTTGCGTTTCTGCATTGAATAATGTCTATTTTGGTGTTTGAGTTTGCGAGACCGTTGGAAATTGTGTAATTAGGTTATATGGTAGTTTTTCTGTTTTTAGGTATGCGCGCGCGTGCACTAGATTTTGAGTTTTTAATTTGGGACTACTTTGGATATTGCATTTATAGCAAGGACATATTAGTGTAAAGGTCAGGAGATTTGTTGGAAGGGTCTAATAAATTTTGTACCTTATATTTTTGTTCTCATGCTTAATAGAAACTGTAGCTTTGCTACTATAAATAGTTAATGGCAGGATGGTTTTACAATGAGAAAATTGAAGTTATTAGATATCCACTGTGTTGGATGATATCAATGACTTCATTTAATGTTAATCAAGCAAATCAAAGTGGAGATTGAGAAAGAGAAGAACACCTAAAGACCAAATACCACATCACCCAGTTGGTTTGATGGAAAGTTTTGTTAGAGAATAATTGGTGGGATCAAGTAGGATTTCTATCTATTATCTCCTTCCACAAATGGAGATTATAGTAGTTGACTATTGCTGGTTTTCCAATTCGGGTGAGGCCATCTGCATGCTTGTGTTGCTGCTTGCATTGCATTTTTAGCTCCCTGAGGATGTGTGAAACCGTGAACGGTGATATAAAGTTGTTTAGGGCGCGTGAATGGCCTTATCCTTCCAAATAAGCATAAAAGTCAATTCACATAAATACTTTCTGTTAATGCTTGCCTTTTTCCATTGAAAACAAGAGGAGCGATGTTATAACTTGCCTTTTCTTGTCTCTCATTGTTAGTTAATATGGCGACACTCTTGAACTCTTCTGATTTTGTAGCTTTGTGATGCTTTGATAAAGCTTTGGTGAATTTCTTTCATATGCCTAAGGTTTCTCTATGGGCAGTATCCTTTAATGAGTTTTTTCTTCAGTAAAATTATTTCTTTCTATTAACGTAGTTATTTCTTTAAGTGTACTTTCTCCTCGGCCACCATCGACACCCGACACTGCACTGTTATGAATCTCATGATGCAAATTTTGGGCCTGGATGTTGAGCCTCTGGTGTATCTTAGGCATTCACACCTTACAAACAGCAGTTCAAAATGCAGAATGTTTTCTGTGGTTTTTCCTTGTTTGAACAAAAGTTTTCTTTTCTCTATTCACTCTGGCAAGAAGCAGGTAGAAAACCAGCAATATTTATCATGGACATGCATGCATATACGTGTCTTCATGTCTGCTGCACTCTTACTGATATGGTTTCATTTCTTTGGTTTTCTTTTATAATCGGGTATTACTTGGCTTACAAGCCACTGCATGTTGTCCGAGTGTCATTATGTTTGTGGGGTAGAGCAGGAGGAATCAGTTTGAGATTATTTGACCTTTCTATGATATGATGAATTACCTCCCTATGAAAATAGAGGCATTATGTTCCTCTTGATTTTTCCTTGATATGTTGGCAATTAAAATCTCAATTTCCTACCTGTAATTTTACCATGAGATTTAAACAATTTTAAGTTATTCATTTGCTCATATCATTTCCTCTTCCCTGTTGTGTAATTGTAGCAAGTTGAGAATTGTTTGTCAAAGGTGGAGCAGTCGCCTTTAAAATCAATGCAAAACGCACTCTCCCCTTCGCAGAATGCTCTGGTCACAGATCAACTCTTTAGGCATTCAAACATTGATGTGAAGGTTGCCGTTGCCTCATGCATTAGTGAGATAACAAGAATAACTGCACCAGACGCACCTTATGATGATGATCAGATGAAGGTCTGTGGTTTTTGACATCTTATAATTTTTAATGGCTTTAGAGCTTGTGCTGTATTGTTACCTTATCTTGATCATACTTTCTGTTTTTTCTTCTTCAATTTCATGGGCACACAGGAAGTTTTTCAGCTGATTGTATCATCATTTGAAAATCTAGATGACAAATCTAGTCGGTCTTATGTTAAGAGGGCCTCGATTCTTGAAACTGTTGCGAAGGTTAGGTCATGTGTGGTGATGCTGGATCTTGAATGTGATGCACTGATAATTGAGATGTTTCAGCACTTCTTTAAGGCTGTAAGGTATGGAAGAATATCTTCATTGGAAAGGCTATGTATGCTGTCTTGTTGATTTTGGTGGCTTCCTTTTGTTTTTTTGAATTTCAGTTGCTTCCTTTAGCTATGTGCCCTGAAAATTACCCTGAAGATTATATGTTTTTTGCAAGAAATATTATGCTCAAATATGCTTCTCCCTTTTTGCTTGATTGTCTTCTGTGTCTCATATGCATGATCGTGGCTGGCTGGCCCTTGAGGCTTTGGGTGACGTAGCATTTTTAGAGGTCACATTGGAATTCATTTGGCATTGATATAAGGATTACTTTTGGTCTTGCTGTAGTAATGTAGGTAATGTGGGGGGTTTTTTGAGTTAATTGTATGATTTATTTAAATCTGCAAAATGGCAACATATGTAATGCTTAATGTTATATTTTGTGATGAATTTCCTGTCCAACATGGTCCATGGCTACACTATGGAATGTGTAATGGGCTCAAACCCGTGTATTGATAATATTATCTGCTCTTGCTTCTTAATTGAGCTGATACCTTTATTTTATGCGTGTAGTTCCAAATGAACATTGCTGTTGTGCTGTGTAATGTTATATGAATCGGGAAATGATTGTCTGTTGAATGGTGACTGTTTTGTCTTTAATTTGTTTCTATTGATGGTTTATTCTTTTTTTCAGGGATTATCATCCGGAAAATGTCCTTTCATCAATGGAGACCATCATGTCCCTTGTCTTAGAAGAAAGTGAAGATATCTCCGTGGAATTACTGTCACCCCTTTTAGCTAGTGTGAAAAAGGGTGATGAGGTGAACTATCTCTATCAGTTGGCACAAGCACTCTGTTTATTTCCATCCGTTTCTGTGAATGAACTAACCGCTTTTACTGTTTTGCAGGAAGCTCTACCTGTTGCCCAAAAGTTGGGAGAGAAAGTACTTGAAACCTGTGCTACGAAGGTTAAACCTTACTTGATACAGGCTGTGAAATCTTTGGGTGTATCTTTAGATGACTACAGCGATATTGTTGGTTCAATGTGCCAAGAAATCTCTGGTTCCATTGAGCAGAAAGATGTCCATGCTGGTGATGAAAATAAGGTAAGCTTGTTGTGCTACTAAGATAACATTGTAGTTATGGTGCTGATTTAACCACTCATTTAATGGTGTATCTTGTGCTGCCATCATTAAGCTGTATTTAATATATCTAGTGGCATTGCTGTTTATTTTCTACAGATGATTTAATGAAGATTCTCAACTGATTTTTGCCATTTCAATCCTTATTACTGAATTTGAATTGATTGAATTGGCACATCATTTATCGAGTATTTAAGATATCCCAATATTCATTGTTGCACCACATAAGTGAAACCCCTACTATTAGTGTTGATGAGAAGTCTTTTGATAAGTGCTTGGCATAAAGTTTTTGTTTTGTGTATTGCCTTGTATTTAAGATGGCTATTGCTGAAAAACCACGATCTCAAGTAGATTGGTTCCATCCTGACTGCTGCTGTGCTAGTACGGAATTGCATCCTTCAAGCAATTGGCCCATCTGTGACTTTGTGTATGCTGGGTCTAATAAAAATTTGATTTGGAAGTTTTTCGGTTTTTTATTCTGATTTTTTTGTCAACAGTTTATTGTGCATCGAATCTAATTGAAACTGGTGACTAAGTGGTATTTGGTTGATACTGGCAGTTGTTTACTGGCTCAATATTTTTTCTTATGGTCCAAATTCGATTTCTCATAACATGCCCTTGACTTGTTGCAGGCTGAAGAGAGCAAGCCAGCTGGGACATTGTCAGCTACTGCTGCTCAGGCATGGCACCTTCGCTTCTAAATTTTGTTTTTTTTTTTAATTTATATTTATTTTTGGGTTTTTGTTTTTCTCCAGGTTGATGAAGAGGAAACAACAGAAGTGGCCACTCCTAAACAAGCTGATCCTGCAAATGAAAAATCTGATCCTGCAAATGAAAAATCTCCAAAGTCAGCTGTGAGCAATGGTGTCGCTCAGACTGGGGAAGATGACTCCTTGGCAGATTCCTATTCCTTGAAGAAGCAGGAGGATAATCATACTGATCAGTTGAAAAGCATTGATATGCCAGGTAATGGTGAACCTGTCATTTCAGATGCTGAAAAGGTAGTAAACACAGAAAGTGAGGCAGAGCAGACGAGCAAGAAGAGTGCTGAGAAGTCTCCAACGAAATTGACGGAGCCTTCAGAGAGTTTTCCTGCTGTCCCTGAGAAGGAAGCCGAGGAATTGCCAGATGATAAAATTCACGGCAAGGATATTCCCGGTTCTCATAAAGATCAATCTGTTGAAGAAGCAATATCTTCTGAGAATATAAAAGAAACTGTCACCCAGCCCTCCTCACCTAAGGCATCAGAGGGTGAGTCTGTACCTGTCGCTTCCCCATCTGTTGGCGAAAGCCCTCCTGATGAAAGTGTTTCCAAAAAGGGTGGACGATCAAAGAAAAAGGAGAGCTTGAACAAACATTCTGCACCATCTTCTGATGATGTTCCAAAAAAGGTATCCGATGGAACAAGTGATTCAGAATTAAAATCGCATAAACACTCTGGAAAGAAGGCATTTGCTGGGACTTCCAGTGAGGATAAGACACCAATGATGACAGATGCATCCAAGAAGGAAAGCAACACCACTAGTGAACCAGAGGCAAAATCGCTGAAGCAATCATCAAAAGAGGTGGACACATCCAAGAAGGAAAGCGACACTGCTAGTGAACAAGAGGCAAAACCACCGAAGCAGTCATCTAAAAAGTTAGACGCATCCAAGAGGGAAAGTGACACCACTGGTGAACCAGAGGCAAAACCGTCAAAGCAGTCATCTAAAAAGGTGGATGCATCCAGGAAGGAAAGCAATACCACTGGTGAATCGGAGGCAAAACCGCTGAAGCAGTCATCTAAAAAAGTGGATGGAAGTAGCAGCAATGATGGGTTGTCTTTAAAGCAATCTGAGGATAAGAAGCGTCAGAGTCGTGGAAAAGCAGCTTCAGAAAAGCATGCGACCAAAAGCTCAACTAAAGATGATGACAAAGTACTTGCTTTCTTTGCCATTACTTGTGATTTTACTGTTTATTTTCTAAGTCCATTAATTAATAAGTTTTTTGTTGTTGTGATGATTTATTTAGGAAAAGACCCCTTCAACCAAGTCAGCTGCAAAATCAGCAAAAGAGGAACATCACTTAGAGGAGACCCCCGTGACAAGTACCAAGAGGAAGCGTGGTGATGAAAAAGTATGTGTTCTTTATACCTACAGTCATACATATCTGCAACAATTGATTCTTATTTGGTATTTCAGTTTGTAGCTTATCAGGTATGAGTGGTTTACTTACTGAACCATAGATAGACAGTACTGATGTGATGCTCATTTAAAATGTTTTTGTTTTACCAAATTTACAATTTTATAGCATCTAATTGTCAAATGGAAACATGGGAATTTTTTGGTTAAATTTCCACGATACTTCCAAATGGTTATTTTGTATGTTAAATCACACACTATGTTCCCTGTCCTGTCCCCTATATTATTCTTTAACTTTCTGCTTTCTAGTATTACAATGTATGGTTGAATAAATACATATATCAGTTGTATAACATGTGTTTGTTTTTTGGGTTCTGTAGCCTCTGAATTTAAAATACCTTTGTGTATGCTACTTTGGCCTGGAGACTTGTTCTTTAGGATTATTTCCTAATAAGTGATAATTGTGGCAGGGATCTGATATTGAAGAATTTGATGAAAATGTGGTTGGTTCAAAGGTTAAAGTATGGTGGCCAAAAGATCGCCAGTGAGTTCTCACCTCTTCTTGATTTTTTAGTAATGCTTTCATTAGTTATTGTTGAAAGTTGATGTTTGTACTATTATTGAACTGGTACTTGTGTATATGTGCATGTGTGTACTTAAGAGCCATTCTTTCAAAATTGAGATATGATCGTTATTTCAACCTGGTTGTTTTTCTTCATATTATAGCATTTATCTTAATGCATTTGAATTGAAGTTCAGGCTACCCAAAGTTATTTTTTGTGCCAAGCAATTTTCTCCAATCATGGGCATCCCTTAGCTTCAACCACCTCACTTGTGGTCCTCTCCTTATTGTTGAATACAATTTTAATTATCATATTTAGCCCTAATTTTCCTTCTCTCATCGGCCACAAGTACATTGCACTCTTCACTATGCACAGAGAGTTCTCATGTTCCTTGTGTGATTTTGCAGATTTTACGAGGGTAAAATTGAATCTTTTGACCCGATTAAGAAGAAGCATAAGGTATGACCTTTATTAAGGATGCCTGGTCTTGATTGTCAATATAAGTTAACATGGGTTTAGAATTTGGGTTCTTGCTTTTATTTGGGTCTTGTCTTTTTTCTGGAAGGAATAATTTTATTTTATAACCTTCTGCATGTGAGTACATGAATACTTACAGGTCTCTGTGTTTTTGACTAATTGAAAGAAGAAAAGATAGGGTTTTCTGTCTGAGTTAAATGTCTTTTTACTTTTGTAGGTTGTATATACCGATGGCGATGAAGAAATTTTAATCCTCAAAAGGCAAAGGTTTGAGCTTATTGATGATGACTCTGAGTCAGAAGAGGTGGGTGGCTACCTGGCTTATCTCCTATTATATTTTCAAGATTTTGTCATTTTGTGCTAAAACATTTCATTTACAGGAAGAAGCAACTGATTACCCAAGTCCTGAAACCTCTTCTGAAGCGTATGTGCCCTTTATTGTTGTATATTGGCTTCTCAATTGACAATTACATTATGTTTTTAAACTTCTGATTGCTTCCCCCTTGTGACCTGAGTAAACCCTTAAATGGTATAAAATACAGAGACTGTGCTCTTCAAATGCAGGCCTCAGCTCAGTGGCTTGTGTAATCTGAAATATATCCCCTGATATGGTTTCATTTTTTATGATTTTAAACAGGCCCCTGAAGAAGAGAATGAAAACAAGTTCTGATAAGTCATCTAAGCAAGGAAAGGTGGATGCTTCCCCAAAGAGGTTTGTTATAACTCTTCTGAAGCTATGCCAGTTTCATTTGCTGGGTTTCTAATAAATATTTAATCAATAGGGGCAGCGGAGCTTCCTCCAGCAAATCCAAAATTGCAGCTGCAAAATCAGGAGGAAAGTCTAAGGAAGCCGGTAAAACTGGTGGGAAATCTGTAGATGAATCGAAAGTTAAGAAATCAGATGATCGTGGCAAAACCAAGGATCATACCCCTAAAAGTGGAAGTAAATCTGACTTTGCTCCAAAAACTGCCAGCAAATCAAAAAATGACAACCCTGTGACATCCAAGACTAGCAAGTCCAAGGAGGATGGCACGAGCACTCCCAAAATTTCCAAGCCCAAGCATGAGACCCCAAAGGTTTCATCCTCCAGTGCCAAGGGTAAAGCCTCAAAAAGTGGTGGCAAATCTGATGTCAATGGTGCTGGAAAGCTGAAGCCTGGCTCATCTAAGGTGAAAGAAATTGATGATGAAGAGACCTCAACAGATTCAGAGAAAGTGCAGCGAAGTGTGAAGGTGAAAACTGGAAGCTCATCCAAAGGAGGGAGTGAGGCTAAGAGTGGGAAAAAGCGGCGAAGAGTTTGAAGTTGAAGATCTCTCCTTAACCGCCGCTTGTTGCAAGCGGAGTTGTTTCTTGTCCCCAACACATGGACCTTGATTGCCTAGCTCTCTTTGACGTCCGTCCCAGAGTAGTTGCGGCCACACAGTAAGCCATGCATTTGGTATTTATTACCATCTTTGATGCGATCCCAAGTCATTGGCTTAAGTTTGTTAGTCTAGTTAATGGTTGCCTGTAGGATTAGGTTTCTTCTATTTTGGTTTTAGATGGTATCTATGTTGTTTGGGGAGCGACAGTAGAGAATAGATTGACGAGTTAGTTTGTTGAAATAGATGCCTTAATAGATAATGACAGATCCATGAACATTGCCATTGCTATGTCGTCCTCAATTCACTATTGGATCATTCTGGTCGATAAATCTCCGTGTCTCTGTTGGCTATAAAAATCTACTCACAGGAACTTTTTGAAACGGCCATGAAGGGACCTGAAAACCCTGGACTGAAACGGCCAGAATTCTAAAAATCTCGTGAATGCTGTGTGGCATCATCGTTTTGGTTGTCGTCATTGTGTTCGTGAGCTGGACTGATTCTAGTCTGCTTGCTCAAAATACCAAAAATTCAAAACGAAGGCAAAAAGAACATCATGGGGGTAGTGGTGGTACTTGTGTTAGAAGATTATTTAGGGTAAATTTTAGTTGGGATATGCGATGTTTTTGTCTTGCAAGTGATTTGCACGAGATATCAGAGAGAACACGATGAGCTTAGGCCCGCCCTGCTTGGGATTTTGAATTCGGTTTGCATGGTTTTGAAAAAGCATTAAATCTTAGCTTTGTCAAAATCAAGGTTTTAAATGTTTTGAGTTTTTAAATTATCAAATGCTTATTTTTGGCTCATCTTGTATTTTTTGTGGCCAACTCAAGCTCAGTAGCATGTACTTGGAATCCGTTTTTGCACTAAATTTTGGATTTTATACATATTTACATTTCAAATTTAGTTTTTTAAAAGCTAAAATAATTTATTTTTCTATTCATGTAAAATTTCATTCGATGATAATTTTAACTAAACGCAATAAAATATGTATTTTTTAAAACTGTAATTAAAAGTATTTTTTTTGTAAACAGAAACCACAACAGCTATTATAATGCTAAAATACAGCTTTGGGTGGATTTCGGGCTTGATGGTCAATCCCCAGTTCAAGGTTTGGATGGATTTTCATTTCCAGAGAAAGCCGTAGACCTTTTCAATTCCTAACCCAGCCAGAGAGAGATCCTTTAGTTCGTGGGCTATTATGTCTTGAAAATTGACTCCTCAATATCAGTAGAGCTCACCAGCCTGGTAGAATCGGGCTATCAAAAAATAGAGAGAGGAAGAGAGACCCTCTTTTCCAGACTTCGACGCTTCTTGGGTTGGATGAGCCCTCTGGGTTTTTGTTTTCTTTTCCAAGGCTAATAACATCGCATATTGAGACTCAATCTCTCTGTGTTGATCATGGAGGAGACATGCAAATTAAGAGAATGAATGATGCTCATCTGGGTCTGGTAATTCACTTCCTATCTGAGCTTTAGAAGCCATTCACACACGCGCGCGTATTACTATAATGTTCTGGAACCGCGGCGGCGGTGAGTTGAAGGTTTTTAATTGAAAATATATTAAAATAATATTTATTTAGATTTTTTTTAATTATTATCTCAGTACATCAAAATCATTCCAAATCACAACAAAAATATTAATTTAATGTTTGAAAGTAAAAATCAATTCAAAAAACAGGTTATAACGGACAAAAATAAACCCTAAGCAAAATCCAACAAACTCCTTGTCGGATCCCATTAAATTTTATATTATTGGACGAACAGTTTCAACACTCCAATACATTGTTACATTTCTAAAGTAGCCACAATTGACTTCCAACGGCAGTGTTATTATTAAATTGGAACCAAGGCGTAGAATTTTCTCTCTAGGTGTCCTTGTAGTGATGATGCCTCAATATTGCATACCACTGTGCCCAGTACACAAAAATATGTTGTGCCTTATCCAAGTTCTTCTCTCGTTAACAGTGACTTCCTTTTGACTTTTTTTCCTTTTTGTTTAATCCTTTCGCAACCACTCGTCAAGTAGTGTTTTGTCCACTTGTTTTCTTATTACAGAATCATATTGCTCCAATATTAATATTCATCTGGGCAATCATATGGTAGCTCTAACTTTCGTGACCACCGGCCCCAATCCCCACATGCAACAGCAACTTGCTTCCTCCTGCTTAGTGGAGTGCCGCTTTTGTTTGTTGGTTGATGTTGAAACTCTCATTCCAATTCCCTTTTCGTCTCTCTCAATTTCTTACACTTTCTTTGGGGGTAAATGATCTCATTCTCCATTAATTTGTTAGTCAAATGTTACTGCAAATTAAGCAAAGTGTTCAGTGATGCGTGTATCTTTAAAGAGCATGCTAGATACCACGAACCACTTGGTAACCAAGAGATTGTATATTCTCCTCCTATAATGAATTATGAATGGTTGGAGTCATGCTTTAAGTGGGTTGGTGATGAGCTTACGGCTAATTCTTCATGTATCTTTAGAAGCGATCTGTCCCCATATAGTGTGCTGAGAGAGTCTAAAAGGGAATTTTGTAGGATGAGGCGTGGTGTTTCTTGATGGAGCTAGCTAGATGTAATTAAGTGAAAGCTATGTATTCATTGCCACCATTTATATATATAGTGTATATACGAAGATACGGCTAATTAATTAGTAGAAGCATTATCGTTGAGCAACTAGTTCTAAAGTGCCGTAATAATAATTTCATCTTGATTAGTGGGGTTTTTCATGCCTTGGTTGCATAGATTCTAGACATCAAGCACACGCTTTTGAGAACTTGAATAGTTAACATCTACTTGATTTAGTATGTATCAAGCATGTGTTCTTGGCGGATTTGTCAAGTGATAATGTGATTAGCTCACGAGAGCTTTGAATTTACACGTATAACACCAATTGTGGAGCAGATTTAACCACAATTTTGGACAGAAAGTTGTGGTTTGTCAATGTCAAGATCGTTGGTGTGATCTTGAACACTATTCGATCCATGTATACTGGATAATGATAAATGACACACGGATCAAGAAGATGAGCAAACATGAGGTGGGTGGAAATTAAGCCCCCATGGAGATCTTCAGAGCAAGGTGGTTTAGTTTAGTTGTAGGAGCTCAATAAAGATTTCAATTCCTTGACAATTAATGTATCGCACGAAGGTTAGAGAAGACAAGTCTCTTTGAAGTCTGAACATGAATTATAATTTTGGAAAAAATCTCAGATTAGCCACCAAATCATCTACCTATTATCAACAGAATCTCCCAGCTAATAATTTCTTCAATCAAATACCCAATTTATTAATTGTATTAGAATCCCTCAATTGAGAATCCCCATCCATACTGGATAATAATTTCTGTTACAAGGAATTAATTATAATATGCGAGAGATCCAATTGAGAAGCCTTGTTGTTTGAAAAACGCATCAACAATCAATAGATATTAGATGTAAAGTTTGAAAAATAGTTCGGATTTCTTTTAGTTATGATCAAGATCATCCAGAAAGTAATTTCTTCATGATTTTCTTAAAATTTTTAATGGTTTTGGATGGGAGTTTAACGGAGGAATTATTTTGAATTTTAGTAGGTGGATGAAGAAACCTAGTTGAGATTTTTTTTTTCTTACTTGATGATTACATTGAAAATCAAACATAGTTGGGGCCACTTTGGGAGAAGTAAATCTTTTAGCATATATCTTTAGTTGGATGTGCCCATGATGCTATCAATTCTAAATTTTTTTTCTTTCTTTTCCATGCAGGGAATTATATATTTCTATAAATTAACTTTATTATCTATTATAAAATATGATAGATAAAGATTCATAAAAATATACATATTTATAAGTTTGAGATTTACACTTTTAATCACCAGGCTGATAATTAACACGTAATATAAGATAAGATTTTAAAAATATATCATCTTAAAAACTTAATGGATCATTAAACATATTTAAGAATTCAAAGCTCGAGTACAACTTACCCTTCTTTGATCCCTAGTACATCATGTGGTCTATTGTCATATCGGTGGCATAACTTTCAAGAAGTTTAGTTGATCAACTTGCTCATGATGTAGTAGTCTCTAAATTGATTATGAAATGCTCACATAACCTAATAAAGCAACACTACTAGGTAAAAGGATTGACATATCCAAGGCATAAATTTTGAACATAATAATAAAGCAACACTACTAGATAGAAGGAATGACGTACTTAAAGATATAAATCCTGACTATAGTTACACCTAAAGACACGACCCTAGATAGATATATTCTGACATTGAATTGATCTATCTACTCTTTGTACGATTAGTACTTCATATTAAATATCTCATATTTTCTTGTCATAATTGAGCCTATAAAATAGAGTTAGGGATGCTCCTACATAATGACTGATTTACAAGATATCATTTATTATACTTAATAGTGAATCACCAACCATTAAGAGTTGTTGATCTAAATATCACTAAATCAGGTATAGCAATATTTTTGCTGTTCTACTATTATCTCCATGCAAGTTAGCGTAATTCATAGCTATATAAATGTCGATAAATCATTAAGTCATGTTCTAATTTTTAAATTTCTCAATGCATATTCTTCTTCTTCTTCTTTGATCATTACATCTATTTTAAATTCTCCTAACACATACACTATATAGTTTCTATGGCTCCATTCATCATACAACTGAGTTAACTCAAGCGCCAAAGATCCTTTAAGTCCAGCATAGAATTTGTTCAACAAGTTGATGTGCGAATTTTAAAGGGAAGTTATTTTTCCATAATTATTTTTATTTTAAAAAATTAAATATTATGTATAATAATTTTAGGAATTAATCTCTATAACAACTCTACAATTAATTTAAAATCTCTCTCTCTTCAATACAGATATAGAACTAGCATAAATAAAACTATTTAATTAGTATTTCAATAGACGATCATAGAGAATAAATACAGATATAGAATTATAATTTCCTTTTTTGAAAGTTCTATCTTCTCTATGTTCTACTTCCTTTTTCTTAGCTCCGGCAAAGTCACAGGTGCCTGCGATCTTCAAGTTCAACGGCATATTCACAGCCTTTCAACCCATTAACCAGATTTTCTTTACAGAAACTGGGTTTGCTAATCGCATGCTAGCTAGCTGTGGTGCACAGCATATGCTTATCTCGTTTTGAAAAAAATATTAGTCTATCTGTAGATTTTCCCTTTAACCTAGCTCGTCGTATAATATAAAATCAATACATGTCATATGGGGTTGCGATCCCCAACCAATCAAGATTCCTTGTCAAAGGTTCCCAATGACATGGAGTGTGGGGATAGGTGAGAAGCAATAAGCAGTCTTGTCTGCAACTGAGGCAGCAATATATATACAAACTATTTATTTTTTTATATAAATTAAATGAATAATGTTGATTTATTTTTTCCTTTCTCTGCCCCCCCACCCCTAATATCTTAGATAACTTCTTTTTTTTTTTTTTAATTATCCCTTAAGGTATTTCAGCACAAAATTCAAGTTATTTTGGACCAGAGCATACCTACTCACTCAATTGGACTACAACTCATGTGTTTAGAATTAAGATTCTGTTGATAATTTTTTTTAAAAAATCTTTCCTTAGTATAAATTAAAAATGGCTTTTTTTCTCCACGGATCAATACCTTTTTTTTTTTTGCTAAAAAGATTCTGAGATTTACCTTTTTTTGTTCATCGATCATGGCTAATTTTTTACCATGTATAAGCATCTCTCAAGCCATCTTAATTTTTACCATGTTCTTCATGCATAATTACTGAATTAAAAAAAATAAATAATAAAAAAGGGATCGATGCTTTAATTTTTACGCCAGTTTTTTTGTTCATCATGACTTTAAAATTAAGAGGTTGATACATTTTTCTCTTCCTCTTATACCTTAAACCTCAAATAATTAGATTGTATTTTTTTTTTTTTTATCAATTCTCTCTATTATAGGCATTATATTGCTTGAGAGATTAATTCAATCTCATTATTCTCATGGCCATAAAATTGTACAAAAAAATAAAAATCCCATTACATTTGCGAGATTGTAGCCTTAGATCAAAAGTTGTGAATTCAGATTTCATCATCTCCAAATAATTAATCTATTTTAGTACTAAAAAAGATAATCTCCAAAGCTATTTGAACACCGAAACAAAATTAATTTCACATGAACGAAAAACTTTCACTTTCATAAAATTAGAGCAAGTGCTATACATGTTCCATGAGAAGAGATGAATAAGAATACACATATCACACAATGATCAAGAACTTTTTCCTCTGAAAATAATTGTAAACAAGTTTATATTGTACCAAAATACGTGCTTGCCTTAACTATATATATACACGAGTGGTCCATGACCTTAAGCTTACAATGTACCAAAATACGTGCTTGCCCTAGCTATATATGAGTGGTCCATGACCTTCTCCTTCCTCCATATCCTAAGTTGCAAGCTTTGAAGTTTTTAAATGAGGAAAGAAAAGGTAGATAAGTGGGTCATTAGAGGCTTTAAAGGCGTGGTCTCTGCTTCCCATAAATTCATACTCTTTCCAGTCTGTTTGCACTTATTTATCAATTCGCACAGTATTTGGAGCGCCTGGTCCTTTCAATGTATCGATCGCATGTATAAAATTGTTAGAATGCATGGATAATTAATTAATATGAAATTCTTTCAATTAAGTAGTACGTTGTTATAAAACAATTTTCTACAGATGAGAAGTAATTAAAAAGTGGGGATTAAACACATTAATTTGGATGGAAATAAAAAAAGAAAAAAAAGAAAAAAAAAGATAGAAAAGGCATTAGATCGATCATATGGTCCAATTATTTCAAAAAATATAACTTATACAACCGGATTTCTTCTTTATATATGAAAAACTTCCATTCCATCTCTCTTTGTATTCTTCACTTACTGCCCTTTTATATATATATAATAAAGTTCATATGGCTAGAGATAAATCGAAAGGTTACCTCGTAGTTAAATGAGGGTGAAAACGCTTATGGTTATTAGGGTTTAAAGCTTCTCCATGAAGAACAGAGTCAAAGTCCTCACAAAATTTTCAGTTTATTGTGGATATCTTATAAATTTTTAATCAGATCGGAGAGGTAAATTAGATATCATATAGATCCAAAAGAGTTTATGCAAAGAAAAAAAAATATATATATATATATACACACACACCTAACCACAATTAAGATAAAAGAGAAATGTCCTGTAGAAGCCTGTCAGGTAGCCAACAAAAGGTTCCCCTCGAGCATCACTAAGCACTGAATCTCCTTCTGACCCTTCTTCAAATCCAAGTTTTCTTGAAGAGAGGGTGGCCCAGATCGCAAAAAACTTTAAAAAATGTCACTCCATGGAGTTTGAAGATGAAAAAAGGGACATAAATGTAAAAGAAAAGGGATAAAGAGATGAGAAAAAGATAAGACTGGGACTAGAGTATTACAGTACGGTTGGTCCCCGCCCACAACACTGTACATAGGTTGTATTTATTGAAAAGGTTGCCTTCTACTTGGGTTTTGATTATCTGCTTTGCCCTTGTTCTACAGCCTCCACACTCAACAGGGTAAAACTGTAACCAACCAGAATTTGGCACCATATTCAACTTGATTTCTTAGTCAAGTTGAAGACAGAGCCGTTTGTTCATGTACTTTTTTACTGATAATTTTATTTTTAAGGTATAATCCATGGTTGGAATTTTGGTGTTTAAGACAGAGGGCGAAAGGTGAAGCTAGGCTTTGATTGTTTATATGTTGCGATCTGCGCCGTATACTGTAATTTTTACGCGGGGTTTATTGAAAAATTTCTTTTAAAAACTCTAATTAAAAAAAATCTAAAAAAATATTTTTTACATGTTATTTTTTTTAATTTTTAATTTTTAATTTGGTTACATCAAAATTATCTAAAAACACATAAAATACATGAATTTAACTTTAAAAAACAATTTGAAAAACAAAAACTACAGCAGTGTAAACATGCACTTAGTTTGAGATGATTCATGTGCTTCATATTTTAGTGTATTGTTCTTTTTAAAAGTACTTTTTATTTAAAAATAATTTTATTTTAATTTTCAATAGTAGCACATGAAAACCATAAAAAGCACTAACAAAAGTAAATTTATTTATTTTTTAAATACATTTTTAAAAAGCAGAAGCAACATCCCTCCTAAAGACACTACAAAAAATATTTGAGTGCGAATGGCATAATTATTGGCGTACCTAAAATTCAATCGTGATGATAATTGGTGTGGAACCATTTTTTAATATTTGATGCATAAATGGGAATCCACTTCGAAATTAATTAAAAAAAAAAAAACCAAACTCCCCCACCATCCCACCCAATAAATATAGAGTGGGGGATGGGTGAGGTATAATTAACCCGACGGAGGTCAAGAATTTTCAAAATTTATGTTATTTCTTTTAGTTGTATGAATTTTTACAACAGGTATCCTTGTATGTTTTTGAAGTTAAAATTTGTAACATTAATTCAATAAAAAGTTTTTTACTCGTAAAAAAACAACAAATATATAGTTTCTCATGTATTAATCTCGGTTATATATAGATTTATCTATTTATACACAACACTTAAGTTTTTATTTAGAAAATTGTGCATATGAAATTGAAAAAATACGAGTTGTGAGGACAATTTATTGCTTTCAAATGAAGAAAGAAGCTCTGTGTGTATAGAGAAGATCTTGCTATTTGAAAAATGGGTATTGCTAGAATCACTAATTATTCTTACCACTTTGTTAATTATTAATATTTATTATATCCCAGCTTAATGTATTTTATTTTCATTAATAATGACATGAACATGTTATAATAGTCATTTAACAAAAAAAGAAAAAAGAGTAGTGGGAATAACAATTTCTACAATGAATTTATATAGCACCAGCCTTAAAAAATAAATATTAACCATAGAAAGGATGGAATTAAGAGGTTGACAGACTATAATTTAATAACAGTAATTAATATATATTTTTCTTACATTTTTTCCTACTATTAAACTATGATTTTATGCACTTTTATAGCATTATCAAAATAAAAAACATGTCAATATATATATACAACTCAATTTTTAATATTTTACAATTTATAATTATATACAACTAAGATAAAATGAGCATGGTTGAGCAAATTATTATCCAACATACAATTAGCTGGGTTAACCAAATTAATGGGTGATATGAGTTTGGCGGTGGAGCACAACTTAGGGACTTCAAATATTTGACTTGAATTCCAGTCTTAAAACAAGCTAGCACCAGCAATGAAAATCTCACATGCTCCAGTTTTATGAAGTCTTGTCAATCACAGTACTTCAACAGAGAAGATACCAACAGTACTAGCTAGCTAGCTAGCAGCATCCAAAAAGAACAATAAAATCAAGCAAAAGAAGATAGAATGGGCAATTTTGACTTGTAAGTTTCATGAATATATAGCACGCAACAAGAGAATAGGAAATAAATTCAGTAATAGAATAGATTACCTAGGGTAATTAATATTATTACCATGTAAATCCTTAATTTCTTCATTGCAAGTCTCTTGCTGCTTGTACCTCAAAACCTAGTTCACCTTGTGCTTCTTCCTCGAAGTTAAGTCAAAACCATAAAATGAGTCTTTTAGATAACCTAAAAATATAGTATCCAGGGAGCTGAGAACCCAAAGGGCAAGCAATGAGTTTCTATTTATTTATTTATTTTTTTTAAAATAACAGTAGGTAAATTTCACTCACATGGTAAAAAAGAAACTTCTTTCTTTTTGCCAAACTTTAGGATTTGTTATTGGTAGATGATTGGAAAGAAACTTTAATTTCCCAACCCACACTGACTTATAATATCTATTTATTATATTTTTTGATTAATTATATTCTTATTATTTAATTTTTATGGGTTAGGTGGGATTAGATATATAATGCAAATATTATAGATTAATCATTTTTTTTCTTAATACCTCACGTATTTAAAATTTAATGAGTGAGATTGAGAATTCATTTCAGTTCTATATATATGCAGTATAGACTTTTTTTATGCTACACTAATTTGTTACTGCCAAAAAAAGAAAAAAGAAGCTGCAGCTTAATTTTCTCGATTATTATTAAATTGTTATTCCCACTCAGCGTAATTAATTAGACAGTAGTAAAACTAACAATCTTTAGAAGTTTTTTCTCCCTCAAATTAATTAAAAACAACATTATATATATATATATATATTTATTTATTTAACAATCCATTTTAAGTTTGGATGGTTTTTCGTGATTATAGATAATTATGGATTCTTCGATTAAAAAAAATCATTTTGTTAATATAACATTTTCTTCTCCACCATGATTTTATTAAGAAGAGGAATTTAAATCTCCCTGTTCCATGACCTTTCTTGGAGATTTTTTTAGGGGAAAGCTTGTATCATCCATCTATAAAAATATATGTTAAACCATTTATATATTTTGTATTTTTTTTAATTAGATAATGCATTATTTATTGAAAAAACATGATCAACAATTCCTTTCAATAAAACAATTAAATGTAAAGGTGAAAGTGAAAGTATTTTATTGATTATCGTAGTTTTAAAATAAAAAGTTTACTTAATATTGCTTTACCTTAACATAATATATATTTTTGTAAGTCATGTTTTGAAACCATTTTGCAACTTTATTATATTACTAAAATTTAAAATTTTCTGTGCTAATAACCCAATTAATTGTTAAACTAACATTTTATTTTATTTTTTGCTTTAATATTGTTTATATAACTATAATAACATTTCTATTATGTAAATACGTCAGTTCATGAATCACCCATCTGACTCGAGGGGAACTAGCTAGCTATATGTTATGGCCCAAGCTAGGGCCTGGGGGTGTCATGGATAAGACTTTGACAAAATTTTCATTTCAGTCCTAAAAGTCTTATTTTTTTTTCAAGGTATGCCTAAAACTTAAGCTTCTTCATAAAAAATTTTATACATTTTATGCTTTCACACACATACACGACCTACTACTATACAGCTAGCCATCATTATTTTATCATGCTATTAAATATAACCTAACACTATTCCATGCCGAAACCTTAGTTCCTAAAACTTAATCAAGAATAAATTTAACCTTTTATAATGTAAATAATGTAGGATTTCATGTATAGAAATAAGTTGAAAAAATCAATCCGAAAGGATAGATGTAAATTGCAATTTGATATATAATAAGTTTTTATCTGAATTGAGATATGTAAAACTAATTTAAAGGCTGTTTTCAAAGTTAAAATCCATTATAAAATCATGTTTTTAAATTATTGAAATGGTATATATCATTTGGAATATACATAGTTTACCATAAATTATATATGGAGATTTCATTTAATTATTTTATTGTGTTTATTTTTAACAAACACCCTTTATCTTTTTGCTGTAGACTCTGTCAGCAAGAAGAAAATAATAATAATATGTCGGTATCTCAGTTGTTAAAAGAATTATGGAGGATTTGACATCCTAAATTTAGAGGCATCAGGGGTTCAAAACCTTGGAACGTCAAGGGCGCCGCACACGACGAGCTGGTTCAAGACGAAGAGCAGGGCGGCGATCTAGAGAGAGAGAGAATACTCTTGGGTGGCGTGTTTGCTGCCATATTAGGGTCGTGGAGAAGTGCAAGAGAAAGGCTGTGGCAGAGAGACAAAAACCCAAAGGAAGAAGACCAAGAGCATTAGCCTGTCTCCCTAAATGACGCAGTCGCATCACGCCCCATTTCCAAGAAGACACCCTTGCCATTGGACCCACAACGATGACAATCGAACGGCAGGGAATAGGGCTTTGAAAGGAAGTCAAATCAAACGGCTATGTATTAATCAATCAAAGGTCTTGGCTTCAATGAAAGCAACACGTACCTTCAAACAGTCTCCACCAACCAATCGAAAGCTTCTTTCCTCTTGCTTTCTCGAAAAAGCTTCGTGCACTGTACTCCTCCCTCCAAAATCTACCCTTATTAAGCCACATAAGCAGGCAAATCAACAAACAAAGCAAGTTTAAGTTCAGAGAAATGAGTAATTTAAATTTTATTACCATTTAGTTGTTAATTTTAGAATTGTAAAATTAATTAAAATACAGATAAACTAATCTGAACATTTATATTAATATATATAACAAAAAAAACCTACAAGATCTAAACCAAAAAAGAAACAAACCCGAGTTCTGTTCCTTCTGCTTGCTTGGAACGTGGTCGTGGTTTTAATTACACCCGTGTTTTTATATATCAAAAAAATTATGATTCAAGTTCTTATAATAATATTTTTAGTTTAAAAATATAATTGGAGAGTCGCGCACCGCATTACCGAACATACCTTTTGCTGGGTTTTACCCTACCCTTTTATTTTTGGTTAAAAATTATGTGGCCGTTTGTTATTACAAAGGAAAACCACTCCATGTTTTTTTGTTTTTTTTTTTTTTTAATGAGTGGTTGGGCGTGCGTCTATATAAACTGGTAGATTTGGTTAGAGGAAAGGACACTTGTGTACGTGTCACCGACACCTGTACATCTTGCATGACAGAGAGAGAAAGTGAAGTGCTACTCTACAAAGCCAAGCAGTTTGAGTTCCTATCTACTTCCTTTTCTTTTGGTCTGGTGAGAGTGTGTGGGTAACAAGAGAAGATAAGAGAGATACATACACCGAAGGGTTCTTTCTCTCTACTTGTTTCTTTGACCTTCTTGTGGTGGCTATTGTTTCTTTGTTTTTTTGATCTCTTGGAGAGAAACCCTAAATCTTGATTGGGGTTTGACATACAAAAGAGAGCCAATTGTAGATTTTTGGCAACTTTCCTTAAAAGGGTACCCGTTGTTTCTCAGATCTGACTCATTCTTTTGTACATTTTATGCTCTCTCTTTCCTTTCCATTTTTGGGTATGTTTTATCTTCCACTCAGAGCTCAAAACTACAACAGAAAAGGTTTTGCTTGCTTGTTTTCTTTCCCCTTTTTTCCAGCTTCTGGGACATTAGAAATTGACAGAAGAGAGTGAGCACACAGAGGCATATTTGTATAAAATTATACCATTGCTTTTGCGTGCTCATTTCTCTTTCTGTCACTTCCAGAGCCGGAATCTGATCTCTTCTCTCTTTGATGATCATCTTTTGGCCTGTTTTTTGCTCCAGAAATTAATTTGTTTCTCTCTAAATCTTTTTTAATCCCCTCTCTTTACTCACCCAAACAAAGAGAGCTCCTGGAGAATAAAAGATGGTGGTGCATCGTAGGCAAAAAAGGAAAGGAAGCAGCAAGATATCCACTTGGGGTTTCGTTTTTGTTGTTTCAATTTTATTAGTTTATTGTGTATTAAATTGTTGTTTAGTTTAATGGCGTTGCTTTTGATGGTATTTAAGACTGATTACTGTGCAACTTATAGCGGAAAAACACTGTGTAGAGTAGTATATATATACACAGCATGGGACCGTTCCATTCGCGGGATCTCTAGCTAAGTTTTTCTGAGCATGGTCCAGCTTACTTGCAAAGCAAAAACCATTCTTTTCTTTTCTTTGCTCGTCTCTTGCGCATGCGATTATGCTATGTACTCGAGATACGCATCTGATATGACCTTGTTTTCACCTGAATCTGGCAAGAATCTAGTAGCTTGTACTTTTTTTTTGTGAAAATGGGTTTTCCTTTTTATTGGCTCAAAACCCTAGTCTAGCTGCAGATAGGGTTGCTTGTTGTACGAGTACAAGAAGGGATTGCTGGTGAGTAGTCTTTGCTTTGCACTTGGTAAAACACTGATCTGATCTTTTTGCATTGGCTCTTGGAAATGGGTTTTGTTTTGCATTAGCTAGTGTTCTTGTTATGGTACATGTTCGATTAGATGTGAATGTGATATTTTTTGTACAAAGAAGAGACAGAAAGTCTTTAGACTTATCGTATGATGTTCTTTCCAGAAATAGGAAATTTCTGCAGCCATAGTTGCTCTTTGTTGTAGTTTTTTTTTTTTTTTTGAGCTTTTGCGGATAAGCCATGGATAGTCAACTCATTTATCATGGAAGAGACAAAAGCAGGTCTGCAAGCACTTCAGATAGCAGACATTCAGCATTTATAGCACAGACATCTGTTTATTTTATGTAGTTTTTGACTAGTAAGGTACTTTCTCTACTGTATATTATGCTTAGTGTAATCTCATTATTATCTTCATTTGTTTGCTTAAGGATTATAATTTGAACTTATACTTGGTTTTATCTATCAAATCAAATCATCTTGTTTTGTGATTTTTGCATTGCAAATTTAAGGAACCTCTTACATGCATGGCATGTGATTCTTGTTTTCAAATTGAAACACCAACCCGTTTCTTTCTTGTATTCTGGATTCACATCAAGATATAGTCCAAGATTCTTATTAAGATTAGAGAAATGAAGGTGTGTTATCAAGCCAAAGAAGTTTCCGAATGCTGTGTTCTACCTTAGTCTGCACAGTCTTGATAAACTCTAAGTTATGATACAGCCTGAGTTTTGATTAAACATTTACTGAAAATTCTTAAGACATTTTTCAGATTTCTCATCTTTTGATATTTCCTTCTTATCTGTTGTTGTCATCATTCTTGGTTTCAGCAACAACCATATAAATTGGATTGAACTCTGTGCTATACTGCAAGAAAATTTCATTACTTTCTATGTAGAATCAGAAAGAGTCGATCTCTAATTTTTGTGTTGTGACTGCAATACAGCACAACATTTTGTTTGTTATATCATGGCAGGGTCATCCCGAAGAGTATGAGCACGGTGATAGTTTTGGATGATGACTTAAGGGCCTTCAATTGCTTTAGAGAACAAATGGTGGCAATGATCCATGGAGTGTTTAATAACTCGTTGTTTGCCAAGGTAACCATTTTTTTTTATCTCTTCAGTTCTTTTGAACAACGAGACTTAATTAGTTAAATTCTTGAATTTTAAAGTAGTTGATACTGCTATTCTAGCTGTTCAATTCTTGAAATGCTTTGCGTGAGAGTTCATGTTACATCTTTCCAACATTTCGATTTCTTTGTAGCATGCCCTACTTCTACTACTTCAATTAAAAATTCCATGTTTATATCAATTTGCCTAAAGGATCCTACTCTATATGTAATCATCTCTTGCACAAGATGCTTAATTAGTTCACCAATCCGCCTGTTGGGAGAATTTTAGGAATAATTATCTAGATATTTTAGCTGGTAATTCTGAGGACTTCCTAGCTAGGAAGTAAAATTAACTGTTCTTTTATGTTGTCGAGGTGGTTAGTGCATTCATTAGGGATTTCAGCAATATTTTTTTTTTGTTTCATCTCCATGATTATACGAATGTGGACACTGGCTTGATACAGCCTGTCTTTGTTTTCCCTCCTGTTCTTTGTCTTGTTTTTCCCGATACAATGTATCACGAATTTACTTCTTAAATACAGTAAAGGCCTGGTCATAATGTTTTGCAATTGCTACACACAAAATTAAACAATTTTGTAGTTGTTTGTGGGCATGCACCCAAACATCAGAGGACAGCTAGTTGAGAAGTTTTTAGATGAAAGTTGGTATGGGGTGCTGAACATGAATTTTATATATTTTCTTTAAAAGAAGGAAGAATCTTAATTATATTTTCCAAGCTGATGCCGATGCTTTGGAGAATTCAAGTTCTTGATTTTGAAATGTGGAAAGAATATATATGAGCTCAACAATCATATAACAAGATATGTGATAAGAGTAAATGCCTAAAGGATGATGAAAAAGAGGTCCGAAACAACATGAATTTAATAAGACACTAAGAACTCTGATACGTAGTAATTGAGGGTCTTTGTGAGCAAATACTTCAACTCTAATACACAAACTAGAGATGATGATGCTGTCTGATTCGGTTTCGATAATCTGTCGGGGATCGGTATATATTTTAGGCCAACCTATTATGGAGGAAATTAACGCAAAGAAAAAAACAATGTGGTTCTAGCTAAGAAGGTTAGATGATTAGCCTGTTTTAGCTTTTGGTGCAAAATGAAGGCACCAACTGATGATCACTTTCAACTATTGGGTTGGTCTAGTTAGCCTGATCAGATGAGCCGCCTCACTTTTACATTACTTCTAACTCAATGTATCTAGCATGGCCTTCGTTGCTCTTTCTATCCCTTTCCAAGCCAACGATTTAGACAATTTGGTGCTTGTTATAATGGATGGACAAGTGATTTCAAGTCAGCACCACTGCTTGAAGTTCCATGGCATCCACTTACATTTTGTAGCTGTAAATTTTAACTCAAAAGGCATGTAACTACTCTATCTCTAAAATTTTGTAACCTCCAGGCATATTAACACGTAGCAGAGGGTGTCCGAGAATAATAATGATTGTTTTTTTGAATAATTTCTTGAAAACACCGTTTCAAAAACGTTCCTAAACAGCACTTAATCGTATCTTATCTTATCTATGTGGTGAATGTTAGTGATAAGTAATAGTCTTTCCTTGGGTTTGCCTGTCCCTCGTATTCTATGGTAGCATCACACACACACACACGGTGTTGAGGTAACATTTGAACTGCCATCTGCTATTTTTTCTGCAGGTGATTTCAACAGTAAAGAAAAGAATAGATATCAAATACATATGTTCTTGAAAAATTAGGTGTACATCAAGATTAAAATTTAGGCTTAAAGCTTATCGAAACCTAATTAGGACAAGGGAGATTGTGGAAACCTAGTGATGACACCTCAAGGCAATGGGGAATCTTATCCCATAGCAAAGCTTGGATTGTTCATCACCCTTTTGGCCTCTCTATTTAGGTGATATGCTGTAGCACAAAGGTACTGACACGTGACAAGATGTAGTACAAAGGTACTTCACACACGTCTTAATTAGGACTTGCAATCTACATGCATGATAAGCCATAGCCATAATCCTTATTTAATCTTACAACATGGCATAATGTTGTAACTCATGCATAAGATCTTGCATCCCTTTTTTTTTTAAGTTGAATTTTATGATTTAATTCATAGATGTTTCAATTTTATTACTCTTCCCTTCTCAAGAGCATGGTTGTTTTTGTATTTTATAAATATTTAAAAAAAAATAAATTTTTTTATGTTTTCAAATCGTTTTAATGCGCTGACATAAAAAATAAATTTAAAAAAAATAAAAAATATATTATTTCAATATATTTTCGTATAAAAATTATTTTAAAACTTTTTTATAAATGATGAAACTTGTCGTGAGGTTATAATAGTATATGCCAGTCTCTACTTAATTTACAAGCAAACTTCCTCTATAAAAATGAGTTTTTTTTTTTTAATTAGAATAGTTGATAAAAATAATTAGTAAACTATAGCATAGCTAAGAAAAAACTAAATTGTTGTGCCTCCTTATAAAAAAATAAAAAAATTAAGAAGGTTGAGCTCCATCATTAAAAAAAAATTAAACTAGTAAAGACTAGTCCATATATAGATCTATTAAATGAGACTATACCTACAAGTAATTTTGAAAAATTACCTAAAACCTTGAGCTTTTCCTTTTGACATTGAAAAATGATACTTCGCATATTTAGTTGAGCTGCAATTGTTATTATAATTGATTTAATGTTCAAATGCTCTTTATAGTTTTTTTTTTTATCTTCTTCTCCCTCCTACCATTGCTTTGGATTCCATATCAAAACCCAAGTATTTCTCCTTTGCCCACCACTAAATCAACATGACTACTACCACTTCGATCCCTTCGCCCACCATGCACTCTCGATCTATCCCAAAAGACAACCAACCACTAGTCAGAAAAGATTCTAGACAATTCTTTCAACTTGGCGAATCTAGGGTTCTTCCATATAGCACCCACTAACTATGGATTTGCTTTGTTCTTGAAAGAACCTGGATGCACTAGCTCTTTAAGTTTGAGATTTTATTTTTAATTTCTGGTTTGGATTTGGGGTATCCTTAAGGATAAAGATTGTCGGGGCTGACTTCATGGGTGGTTTGGTTGTTGGGTTTTGCAAGGTTTTTTTAATGTAGTTTTGATATTAATTAATGTAGCTCGGATATAGACAAAAATAAAATTAACTAACACAGATGAAAACAACACATAAAAACAACAATTAATGATCAAGAAAGCTAAAATTCTGCTGAAAAGGTTTTCATCATGAGAATCCTACTTCAATTTTTTATTATTCAAATATTTTTAGCTACTTATATTCTAAGAAAAAAATCTAAAAAAATAACTAAAGAGTTTTAAATTAAAAAAAATCCTAAATTAATATTGTAAGGACTCCACAATGACTTCTAGGCCTAACTTAAGGGCTTAACAATCTCACATGGCTAAAAAATCAGATCCTATATGGCGTAGGATTTTCTGATTCTTGAAAATCTTTAGCTTTATCTAACTATCGGATTAAAATTTATACCCTTTACCATAAGACTATGTTTAGCCAACCCTTTTCCATAAGACTATGTTTAGCCAAAAATGATGTGTATCACACTTTAAAATAATTCAGAGGATAAATATTTATTATTATTACTATTAGGCAAATTGATGCAAAGCTTCTTTTAGATTATTTTTAATGGGTTTTATATTTGGTAAACACAACATACGACTCACCTTTTCTTACTTTGGCCAATGTAGCAGGACCAATTAACTTGACAAGGAAGCTGAATCTCTCCCACATAACCAAGGTATCAATCACTTTGTGTCTTCTTTTCCATTACTGTTTATATATATATATATATATATATATATGGAAATTTCTTTTTGGGTTTAATAAGTTTCTTAATATGTGAAAATTAAGCGTGAATTGTATTCGAAATTTCTTGTCTTTTTTTGTGTTTTTCCATGTCAATAGCATTGTTAACGGTTTTCTGGTAGTGTAAACAAGATTAATAAAAGATATGGTGAGCACTGGAGTTTGGAGAAATATTCCTAGGCAAGGAGGGTTGTGGTGCATTTAACGGTTGCTTAGAATGAGTGTAGGATGATATTGTAGGGTCTTGTGTTTAATAGGTTGGTGAGATCAAAATGCTAGCAAAACCAATTTATGTACTCTGGGGAAGGAAAATATTTGGTCAAGTTTCTGTGGGAAACATCTTACATGATGGAAAATGCGAGCTGTGCTAGTTCGTTTTCCTTAAATCAGCGAGGAAGGTCACTTCTTGATTTCACAATCTGTTAAAACCAATGACCAGAGTGCCACAAGAATTTCTTCATGCCTTTTTATTTTTTTTGAAATTTTATTCTTAATTAATAATATCCTGTTTACACTATCAACAACTTCAAGCAGGCTCAAAACTACTCCTTTCAGCCAATTTATCAGAAGTCTCATCCTAGCCGCACTGAATGTATTTCTATGCTGAAAACATGAATCTTGTCGCTGAAAGTCAGACGATGCCAAGGAATCTAAAAATCAAACTTTCCATGAGAACAACACAGGATGGAGAGATTCTTTTTCTGGTTTACTTAAGCACACGAGAAGGGGAATAGCTTCTAAGTTAAAAGTATGACCAAAGATGCAACATGGAGGCTGATCTCTAAGGACAGCACAAGGGCAAATGTTTGAACTGTATATGATAACTTTTTCCTGTATGTCAGAATATAGCCTGGTGAATTCCAAGCAGTTTTAGGAAATTTCACAGGATAAGCAATACCACTATCAATTTTAGGGTCTACCATAGTCTCTCACAGTATACTGGGCGGACTACTTGCTCAAGTAGTTGACGAAATTAGGCTTTTCTTCTTTTATAGTTTGTAGTGGGGAATTGTAACTTGGGCAAACTCCTAAGCCTCAACCTAATTTTTTTTTCTCACCGATCATGATCATATGGCTGATGAAATTGCATGTTACCTATGTGTTGAGTTAATCTCTTGAGGGTTTTTGGTTCTTGTAATGATCACTAGACCATTTTACACTATGAAAAGTGCCTGGCTGGAAATTGTTTTCACTTCCAATCATGCCCCAAGAGCACCTTGTTCATATGCTGAAATCTCAAGAATTGCAGACATTAAGCGAATGCTACTTGCATGAATTAATGGCAATTCATGATGTCTAGTTAATTCCAGCATTATTTCCCTGCTTGCTATGTATCACATACTATATATATCTATCATCGGACTGAGCAAGCTGAATTAAGCTCTAGAGTTGAATCACCTGGTGAATTCTTTAAAGAACCCGAGTATGAGGTAGTCGGTGCAAGAGTTGAGGGTCTCCATGTGTTTATAATACCAAGATTTCAAATTCCAAGTTGGGATTAGTCCTAAATTGAGTGATTGCAGGATTGTGATGCACTAGATTAGCATATAATTCGCAGGACTTGTGAATTCTAGTTGCAATTTAACTGGTAATTAACGAGTTGAGATTTCTAGGTTTCCTGTTGGTTTTGATTTACAACTTCTTCTTTTTTTCAGTGGAGTTGTCAAAAATCAGATGGCTAAAATTACAACACTCTCTTGCAGGTAGATGATGAAGAATATTGAGCCCCATGCCTGCTTGTAAAGACAAGCTCGCCTTATGCCTACTTTCTGGTTTTAGTTTTCTTGTGAATTACAGAGAACCATGCCTAGGGTTTCGTTACCTCTACCAAAAAGCATCAACCAAAATAAATAAATAAATAAGAAGGTATCTATAAACTCTGAAATAATAGAAAGAAGCAGCAGAAAATTTTCAAGTGCATGCTTTTATGTTCTATAATGCAAGAGAAAGCAAGCAGATATTGATGGCTTACATGAAACTTGGGCAGCAGATACAAGGGCGGACTCGAGTTTTCACCAGGGCCCTGCATACATCGCCTTCGAAAGCCTTCAAAGATCTTGCATGGAAAGAGAGGGGAGATGCTGAAACAACTGCACACGATTTTTACTAGATCTTTGGAGAAAAAAATCTGCAGAAATATGACTTACCTTACGTTTTTTCAGTGCCTGAGCTTGTTTTTATGTATTAACTTGTATGGCAATGTGTGGAAACAGTTTATCCACTTCTTTTCTGACTGATGGGGACACAAGAAAGTGCTATGGCGGGAAAATACAGGGAGGATTCCCAAATCCCAACTGTTTCTTCTTCCAGTAGGCTGTACCGTTTTCTGTACTGCTTTTGGGAAGTACTGTGTTTTGAGAACAGGGCATTTTGTGACTCCATGATTTCACTTCTTTTTTTTCCTTTTTTTTTTCAGGATGCACAAATTGGGCTCTCCAATTCAAGGTACAAAAGGGTTCTGAACTTAAATGGTACATGAATCCAAGCTTCATCGTATGGATTGCAATGATTAGAAGTAAAAACTCTGACCAATTGGATCTATGCATACTTGTTGATCCTGTTGAATTCCTTGGCTGGCAGCTTTAGCTTTTGTTGAAAATTTGGAAACCCTAAGATATTTTATCATTTGCCCTAGTAATGGATAGACACAAAATTAACACCCTACTCCTCTTGCTTGTAGACTAGTACGAAACTAAAAGCCTGATGGTTATGTGAACGCGAACCGGTAAGTACTATCATAAGTATGACATGACAAGTAGCTAATCCAGACGGCACACAGAACACGGCACACAGCGAGAAATTGCTTAGAAAAACGAGGGGCTTCCTTCTTCCGTTCCGTTCTAGTTAGATTGATTATGTGAATCTTGATACACAACCTTGAAATTGCTAAACAAACTAGGCCAAGCTTAAAAAAAAGGGCAGTGTCATAACTGATTAAGATTGTACAACAATTTTGATTTTACTGCTAGTCAGTGTCAACTGGTGGTGGACTTGCCGGGGGGGGAAGTCGGACCATTTTCAGTTGGTCAACCCGTCCAGTCACATCATGCTTTAATAATGGTCACTGACTTTTAGCGAGGGCTCCAGCAGCGAAAAGCAGATTCCTACGGGAAAACTGTCCAAATAATATGGTGCAAAGGTTATATACTGGAAAACCAATATCGAAAGGCATAAATAAGAGGAAATCAAGTTCAAGGAGGTGAGCTTTTAGAGAATTACCCTCAAAGTGTAAACTGGAGTAGACTTCGTCGGCAAAGTTTTTAACAATCTCAATCTGTTTGTATTTCCACTTTTGCTGATTAAATGAAACAGGTACTACTGTAAATGGCCCCGCAAAAAAACAGTTCAGAACATAACGAGCTACTTTAACAGGGAAACTTACCTTTCTTCAGTCCTTGGGGCCTTTGTGCTCGTAGTTACATCCCATAATTTTACAGTACAGTCAGCTGAACCAGATGCTAGAAGAGATCCTTCACAACTGGCATTCAAGATGAGAAAAATAGGTTTTGTTAGAAATCTAGCCATCAATGACTAAATATTGACAGAGTCCAAAAAGTTGTTTTGAAATTTCTTCTTGTGTCTCTAGGATTTGCACCTGAAGGCAAGTGACCATACACATGAATTGTGGCCTATCAAAGGTGATATGCAGCGTCCACTTGAGAGGTCCCACATCATGATTGTGCCATCTTCATCAGCAGATGCCATATATCGACCATCAGGTGACATGGCCAATGATAAAATCATACTCCTATGACCAATAAAAATGCGGACACACTCCCCGCTTTGTACATCCCACAGTCGAACTGTTTTGTCACTGGAGCCAGTGGCAATGTAGTTGCAGTTGGCATGCCATTGCAAGCACTGAAATATATGGAATCCAATTCAATGTAGCTGATATTGCAGAATTAGAAAACAAAGGAAAGTATTTTACTAAATTTGCTGACTGAATATTATACATAGAGCAGGCTCAACATGATAAATTCATCCTCGGTGGATACAAAAATTTATGAGGGAGGTTAACTTGAAGAATGCATTTCGCCCATTTCTTCTATTTAAATCTCATGAGCTACTTTGTTGCAACCAAATCCAGACTACCAGACCAATAAAATAGATGTAAAAGCTACTTACATCAACATCAGACAAATGACCTGCCATTATCCTCAAAGGCTGTATCCTATCCATAGACCAAATCCTTGCTGTGCGATCATGTGAAGCACTGGCAAAATATTGTCCCACAGGACTGAACTGCACCAATAGTTTAGTATGAACACATGAGAAGTGAGGTATGGCCATTAGTATTATGGAAATCTCTGCCATAGTCTCCTCAATTTTGATCACGATCATCAAAAGACGATGGATGGATAAAACAATAAAAAGCAAATCAAAATGAAGTGGGAAGTTCCCATTTATACCTGAACATCCCAGACAGGGTAATTATGGCCCTTGTAGCAAACAAGATTTGCATTGAGTTTTGTGCTCCATAATCGAACTGCGGCAGAGCAGTGAGCCATTTGCAAAAGAAATAAAATAAACAAAAAATCAAAAACAAAAGAAAACTTTCATGTTTGCAGAGAGAGAAATAAGCAGTGAAATGATAATCTAAGAGAATATACCTGTCGTATCTGCTGAAGAAGACAAAATAAAATCCCCAAGAGGGCTAAAAGTGGCTGAATGAACTGGACCTGAATGACCCTGAAACAATGTATAAGATCTTTTGCCACTGTTTGGACTCTGGCCTTGTTCACTCGGAGCAGTATCATTTTCACCCTGCAAAATAGCTGACAGCAGAAAAATTTACCATTACAACTCCTCTTTGCCACAATGACAACCATATCAGAAAGATATAAAATTCTGGATTATGATGAACTAGCATCTACAGTGTTTTTTCATTATGTCTCTGTAGTAGCTCTTTGGCTTGACTATAATTGAGAATTTTCCAAATGGATAATGTACAAAAAACACACAGAACAATTCATCAAAACTTGGTATTTACACCGTCTAAAATACATTTTGAATTAGTAAAGTGTCATAAGAGATGATTTGTATAGTACTTTACTGCTGCTGGAATCGAAGAAATAAGAAATTATCAAACAAACTAATCCTTATTTGGAGAGACTTACAATTGCCAGCTTGATGTCCAAGCTTTGCCATGTCCCAAACCTGTAAAGGCACAAATCAGAATTAGCAACAGCAGTGGCCAACATGTTAGATTTGGGTCAGGTATGGGAGGCAACCTTCAGTGAGGAGTCTGAGAATCCACCAGCAATCAAGGTTCCATCATGTGAAATTGATGAACAGTTTAAACTGGAAGAAAAATAAAAAAATGAACAATTGATCATGTAAAAAAACTGAGAAGCTTGATAAAAACACATAAGTTCTGAAATTACCCATTATGCGTGTTGATAAAGGTATAAAAGCTGACAGATGGCAGTGTCACACTACTCAACTGTACACGGTTTCTCAAGTCCTCAAGAATAGACTGTTCCACCTCAGTTGGCCTGAAGGAACCGTTAATTTATTAATTATCAGAAATTAAGAACGCAGCACTAACTTATATTAGCAGGAGAATCAAATGTTTATTCCTGTTGGACCTAAGTCATGCAAAAGCCTTATAGCAGAGATATCATAAAATATAGTCATGTGGGAAAAGATGCATGACCAAGCTCACGTTGTATACATAAAGAGCCTAATTAGGTTCCAGGGGTCAATGATAAAGCATGGTAATATAATAGCTTAATCAAATGAGGAAGATGACAGGATAAAGGAAATGAGACTTTGAACAGTCAACAAGCGTGCCTGTAAAAACCTTATTAATCTAGTTGATAGGGACGAGGAGTATAGTTATTATGAATCCATAGAAGTTCCCCATGGAACCCAGCTTCTGTTCATAGTCACACTCACACCATGCTGAGGACATGAAAAGCAACAACTTACCTTGGTTAGGTGTTATTAAACATTAGTGCATGCTCGTGTTTTTCAGCACCTAATTAAAGCGAGTTTGTCACCTTGCATGTCCTCATAACATGCCTAAATGACATGTCCATTTTATTCTAACACACCTGAAAGCACATATGATGTGTTACAAGATGTAAAATATCATGTGTTCAAGCGTGTTGAACAAGCTTTGTTGAATAAGAATTCCTATGTGTATAACATGCAAGGCTTCTCAATAGTCCATAAAAGGGAGCCATAAAGATTGTGACAAGATCAAACTTCCTATGTTCGTATACATTTTCTTCTCTTTAGCCTTGGCCTTTTATGCAACACCCTCCTCTTTGTTAGCCTTGTAGATATTACCACCATCCATGTCCCATTTAGATAATATATATCACAACAACACCATTGATCTAGTGAAGAAAATGACTTGGGATTCGAGAAAATACATTACTGGCAAAGGAAGCTCGGGTTTAACTCGTGGTGCTGCAGATACTGTATTAGCTTCAGGACGAGCAATTTTAGTTGTTGCACTAGCAGCTTTATCCTTTTTTGACTTTTTGATTGAAGCTCCTTGCTTTCCACCATCTATTGATCTTTTCTGAATAAGACATTGAAGACATCAATGTAAAGAATAACTCAAGCTTTAACAGAAAGGAAAACCTATAGGACAATCAAAGTAGAAATAACATATATTACAAAATTAAATTAAAGATAAGCAAGAATTATTAAGTATATGAAATCCGCATCAATGAAATTATGGAGGAGAAGCAGGATTTGATGAGTATTATACCTTATTCTCATCCATGTCCCCCTCTTTGGTTTCTCCTTCCATCTTTTCAGTATCTGAGAGAAAACCCCCTGTCTTCTCCAATCGTTCTTCTAAAGAATCTTCAAGCAACTATAGCAAACAGAGAAGCTCAAAGTTAACACCTAAACAACAAAAGCAATAAAAATAACTAATAACTTCCTCATTTACTACCAAGATGAAGAATGCACTCACCCCCCAATGTATTTCTTTTTTATTTATCTGATTAGCTGCATCCTGGCTGCTTCCAATTAATGTTACAGCATCAGGATCATCAGAAATTGAGATGGGCTGTCCAGGAGAAACTGCCAACATAAAAGAACTTGTACCAAATTCTTCATGAACTGGACATGCAGATGCAACTAATTTGGAAGTAAAACTTACCTTGGAAGTTAATATGCTCATTGACAATCCCGAGAATTATAGTCCATTTTGACTTCCGAAGATACTGCATCAGGAGCTCGTTGGAGTACTGATAGTAGGGTTAAAACCAACTTTTGAGAAATATACTCCAACAGAATTCTTATATGTTACAAATTAAAGAAGAAAACCCTTAAATCACCTGACATATCTTAATGTTGACTTTACTCTGCCTAAGAGTATGAGCAAATTCCATTTCCTGACAGAAAAAAAATTAAATAAAAATAATGAGATCTTCTACAGAAGTAATTTAACCAAATTAAGAATGGAAAATGTAATGCAAAATCTTAGAGAGGTATTAACCTCCAGATGAGAGGGAGAAAGAACTCCTTCCAACTTTTGAAGGTCTCGTGAATGCATCATCTCATGATCTTCACGGAAGCTATTGAAAAAATTTCTTGCTGGGGATGTAAAATGATAATAGAAAAAATATGAGACAACTGCCACACTAACGAGCCACTTAGGAATTTACAGGTTTCAATAAGGATTAAAGAAGAGGAAAAAACTCAGTATTTACCCTCTTGGATATGTCCTTTAGCAACAATGTCCATATAACAATGGACAAATACTGGATAAAGCACACGAAGCAACTCATGCTGCGGAGTTCAAAGGCAACCCACATCAGCAAAGTACAAAAATCATATGCCAAAACAAATATGTACATGTCGACCCATGCACAAAGAAGAAATTAATCACTAGTTTACCTTGTACAGATCAAGCGAACTATAAGCCCACGACCTTAGTTTACTATACTCATCTTGGTAACGTGCCGGACTATCCTCTGGTCTGAATGACAAAAATAAAATTATTTTGGAAATGAATAACCACAGTCTCCAGACCGAATGAATAACCAAACTGTTAAAAAACTTGAAAGAAAAGGACATTCTCATTCCCTTGTAAATAAAATTCTCCAAATTGAGCATTTTCAAGGAGCCATTTCTACTTTCAAATTCTTATTCAAAATCTTCACTCTCGACCAATCAATTTTAGAATCATAATGAGGGTTTCTCGCACACATTGTTGTTTTAAGTGCCTCTTATTTCCTTTTTTCCAAAGGATTGTTACAGTGTCATTGAAATTCCAGAAAGTAATTGAACATAAAACTACTTCAATGACTAATTTCCACTCTCAATGTGAATTAAAAGTGCCTATTTTTCACTAATGTTAAACCGTTTACTTCCCTCACTTCAGCTAAAACCCTAAATACATTTCTAAAAAACTCAAATCTTGAAACAAAAAATGTCCAAATTAAACAGTATAAAAGCAGATAAATTTTTCACTCTCTATGCTTACTTAAATTCGTAACATATTCGAATCACAAAAATACACTAAAATTGCTCATTTCACATTGCCCATGAAAGCCATTTCTTTCTTCTCCAACAATAAAATCAGTGCACAACCAGCTAAAACCCTTGACTACTAACTTATTCAAGAACCCATTATTTCTTTAGCAATTTAGAACTCTGTGCTAAAAAAAAAGAAAAAAAACTACAAAAGCATCAAGCTGAGTAAAAACTAAAAAGAAAGAAAGAGTAGGGTTCGTGAGTTACTGAGAGAGGGAGTGAAGGAGGGAAGAGAGATCAGGATCCGAGTGGATACTGATAGCATTATTGCTGTTGTTTTGTTGTTGATGCTGCAGCTGGATTTCTTCATGGAAAGCGAGCTCTGCTTGCTTGAACCCTTTCTTCTTTAAATATGTCTCCACAAATTTCACTACTGCTTCTTCGTCCATAACTGCTCTTCCTCCTCTTCTTCTTCTCCAAGTAAAAGACCAAGGCAAAGTGCCCCTTCTTTATCTTCTTCAAAATGAAGCACGCATCTCTCTTCTTTCTCGCTTGCTTCCTGGTCGAAGCTTTGCTGATTTGGGATGGCGATAGGGCTTTGATGTATCAATCTGGAGCCCAGCAAGAATATCATTTTGGGTTTTGGGGTTTGTTTGATAATTGATTCTTGCGATTGTTGTTGGAACGTATTTTTTAGATTTTAATTTTTTTAAATTAATTTTTTTTATTTTCTTGATTTACTGAAATTTTATGTTAAAAATAGTAAATAAAAAAATATTATTTTTATATATTTTTAAATAAAAATCATTTTTTAAAACATCATACATCACAATTTTAAATACAAATTTTTAAAACCTTAATCTAACTATTAAGTGTGTATAATGGGTTTTAATATATATATTAAAAATATCTAAAAATACTCTCTAGTAAAATATAATTTTAATTATGAATTAAATTCATAAAATTAACTAATTAACTTTATGATTCAAACTTTGTATAAGGTAGATTTATTTTTAATCTATATATAAAGTTGATGTGATCAAATTAAAGTGATTTAGAGCCTATTTAGGAGTGTGGTTGTGGTTACTTTTCAAAGTGTTTTTCATGCTGAAATGTATCAAAATGATATTTTTTTTATTTTTTAAAACTTATTTTTGAGATCAGCACATCAAAATAATCCAAAACACATAAAAAATTAATTTTTAGTAATTTTTTTTTAACTTTTTAAAAACACGATGTACACCGCATTCCCTAACGCTGCTTTAATTCATCAACTCATCACTTCAATTTATCTTATCAAACTCATAGAAAATTTAATTAGGTCAATTCAAAGATTTTTTTTTAAATATTCAAACAATATTATTTTAGAATAAATCTACATATCTACACTTATAGGTTTACATGGCAACCCAGCTTTAACTTGAGTTGAACTTTGAATCGTGTCTGTAACTATCAATATAGCTGACGAAGAACTATATTTTTACATGAATGATAAAAGAAGGGAAAGAAGGGAGAACAACACCAAAATATACTGAAAATATGAAATATTTAGGCCGACTGAAGAGATTAACTAGTCTTCTGCTCGGTGAAAATAAACTTTCGGGTTTCATCCCTCCATCTCTATATAATCTGTCGTTGATTACTACTTTCTATTTGGGTGGCAATGGATTTCGCGGAAGTCTTCCGTCGAATTTAGGCCTATCCTTTCCCCATCTTCAATGGCTTGCATTATGGCAGAACCAGTTTTCCGGACCGATTCCAGGGTCATTAACCAATGCTTCTGAGCTTCAAATTGTTTCTTTTACATATAACAGTTTGACAGGAAAAATACCTGATATTTTTGGAAAACTACATCATCTCTCTGGACTGTATTTCGGAAGTAATAACCTGGGAACCGGAGGAGATGATGAAATGGCGTTTCTTGCTTCTCTGACCAACTGCAGCATGTTGAAAGTTGTGAGCATCAACAACAACAGATTAGAAGGATCGCTGCCGATTACAGTAGGAAATCTTTCAACATATATGGTTTATTTTGGGCTCTCAGGAAACCACATAGTCGGACGGATCCCTTCAGGTATAGGGAACCTAGTTAACTTAACTTTCCTATACATGGATCGAAATCATTTCACTGGTGAAATTCCAACTTCTTTTGGTAATCTACGGAAGCTAGAGCAGTTTTCACTCTTTTCCAATAGACTGTCAGGAAAAATTCCATCTTCTTTAGGAAATCTGTCATTGTTGAGTGTCCTTTATTTAGATGATAACAAATTACAAGACACCATCCCTGCTAGTCTTGGAGGTTGTAAAAACTTGGTGTCGTTTGGCCTTTCTAGAAACAACCTCAATGGCAGCATACCAGAACAACTTTTCGGTACCTCCTCTGTATTATTTTCACTGAATCTATCTCATAACCAATTTACTGGTTCCTTGCCTTCAACCATTGGTAGTCTAAAAGGTCTGACTGAACTGGATGTCTCTTGGAACATGCTGTCTAGTGAAATTCCAACTAGTTTTGGAGGATGCACCAGCCTCGAGGTCCTGCACATGGAGGATAATTTCTTCCAAGGATCTATTCCTTCATCATTTAGTTCTTTGAGGGGAATTCAATTTCTTGACCTTTCTTGTAACAATCTGTCAGGCCAACTTCCAAACTTTCTTGTGACAATCCCTTTCATAAGTTTAAATCTTTCCTATAACAATTTTGAGGGGGAGGTTCCGAGGAAGGGAGTTTTCACAAACAAGAGTGCAGTATCAGTTGTTGGAAATGACAAACTTTGTGGTGGAATTTTGGAATTTCATTTGCCTGAATGTCCCAACAAGGAGCCAAAGAAGACAAAAATGTCTCATCTGCAATATTTATTGGCAATCACAATACCTTGTGCTCTTGTTGGAGCCATCACTGTCTCGTCTTTTTTGTTTTGTTGGTTCAAAAAGAAAAGAAAGGAGCACTCTTCTGATACTTTATTGAAAGAGTCATTTCCTCAAATCTCTTACGAAAGGCTCTTTAAAGCAACCGATGGATTTTCTACAACCAACTTGATTGGAGTTGGTAGTTTTAGCTCTGTGTACAAAGGAAAGATTGATGAAGATGGAACACTGGTTGCAATCAAAGTTCTTAACCTGCAACGCCGTGGAGCGTCTAAAAGTTTCAAAGATGAATGTGAAGCCTTGAGAAACATTCGGCATCGAAATCTTGTGAAGATCATAACTTCTTGCTCAAGCATTGATTTTCAAGGTAATAATTTTAAAGCTCTAGTTTATGAGTACATGCCTAAAGGGAGTCTGGAGAAATGGTTGCATCCTACTCAAGAAACACATGATGATCAGCAGATAAATCAAGTTCAGCGTCCAAACCTTCTTGAGAGAATCAACATTGCCATTGATGTGGCTGCTGCACTTGACTATCTTCATCACCATTGCCACAGCCCAATCATTCATTGTGATGTAAAACCAAGTAATATTCTTCTTGATAAAGACATGATTGGCCATCTTGGGGATTTTGGGCAAGCTAGAATTTTTCAAGAATTTTCAGAACCAAGTCTTGAAAGCAGCTCGGCTGGAATAAAGGGAACTACTGGATATGCTGCACCAGGTAACAATTGTTCATTTCCATTGCCCATTCCCCTTAACATAGCCAACATCTCCTAGTATATTTGTCATGTAATAAGGGGAAAAAAATCTTTTTCAGCTATATTTACATATATCTAAACTTTCTCGAGTGACAGAGTATGGCCAAGGAAGAGAGGTGTCAATAGATGGAGATGTCTACAGTTATGGGATCCTATTGTTGGAGATGATGACAGGGAAGAGACCTATCGATGACACATTTGAGAAAGGCCTTAATCTTCACATGTTTGCCAAGATGGCCCTGCCCGACCATGTTATAGAGATTACAGACCCAGTGCTTCTAAGTGAGAGACACTTGGAAAATGCAGCAAGCATGGAGGAGTGCGTGACTTCTTCGGTGAAAATTGGAGTGGCATGTTCCATGGATTCACTTAGAGATCGAATGGACATGAGCAAGGTTGTCCGCGAGTTGCTCATGGTCAGGGATACTTTTCAAGGAACTGCAAGAAGGCCCAGAAACAACAAGTATCCAGGTGCTCATGGTTTTCACAGCTAAGGTAGGATTCTCTGGAGAAAACAATGAACAAAAGTGCCTGAATATGTCCAGACTTGCTGCTTAGGATGAAGATTATGGCATTGAATTGTGAATGATTGAGCCCACCAAGATTGCCTCAATTTATTTTCTGGGCTTGTATATTGAGGATCTTGCCAAGCCCGGTGATTAGCAATTATTTATGGGTGGCAAACTTAGTGTGATATTATTTTCAAACCACCATGAAAATTACCACCGAATTTGTTTTAAGAACATGATTTTGAGGCTAATAAGATTAATTTATTTTCATGTTAAAATTTTATTGAAAATTATTTTTGAATAAAAATACTTTAACAT
This sequence comes from Populus deltoides, assembly GCA_015852605.2. Classification (NCBI taxonomy): domain Eukaryota; kingdom Viridiplantae; phylum Streptophyta; class Magnoliopsida; order Malpighiales; family Salicaceae; genus Populus; species Populus deltoides. The sequence continues at coordinate 16,002,897 of CM027587.2, forward strand.
AGATTATTAACATGTTTAAAACAAATTGTGGATAAATAAAAATTGATCTAAAAAAACTATTAATTAACATATTTTTACAAATTTAAAATCTCCAATTCCATATTAAAAGATAATAAAATTTTCCTCTATTTGAACAATAATTTTCCTCTACTTGAACAATTAATTTCGAAGGAAAAAATATAGTTTTTTAAAGGAAAAAAAGTAGTTTTTTAAAGCAAAAAACTATGAGATTTTTATTGTGGATAATTAAGGCAATAAACAAATATGGAATTAATTTATTGTGGATAATTAAGTAAATTATTTATACACTATTTTCAGTTTAATACTTTATATTATAAGTAAAATACCTTGTGTATGCGTACATGCCAAGAATTAATTTCTCTTAATTCAATTAATGCAAATATAAGTATTTTATTTTAGCTTATCAATTTGCATGCAATCAGGGGTGGAGCTAGGATTATTTATTAGGGGGCCAAAATTAATATAACAAGATATAATATTTATTTTAATTTATTGTACATGAGTTGTAAAACAATACCTGTATAATTTAGTTTTATTCAAATAAGTTACTACAAACATATGATGACCTTTGTATAAGGTAAAATGTTTGGAGCAATACCAAATTGAATCAAACCAATGAAATTAATTTCATCTTCATAATGTGTCCATCACTTTAATGTTGTTGGTCTTTATACCTATCAAATATAAACATACAAAGTATATAAGAAACACTAGTTAAAGTGAAGCATTATTTATATTTGATAAACTTTGAAATAAATCAAAAAAATAATAAAGAGTGATCCTTACATATTTATTTTAATTATGCTCGTCGTTCTTTTATAGAATAGAAATCATCGATTATCATATTAATTGTGAATCTTTCAACAATTTCTTTTTCTATATAGACAATTAAATAATTTGCAAAAAAATCATCTTTCATCCGATTGCGAAGTCTTGTTTTAACAATCTTCATCACTGAAAAAACTCGTTCAGTAGGCTGTGAGTTATCAATATTTTTTTAAAAAAAAATCAATTCTTCTTATTTTGTTCATGGTTCAACCTAAAATCAAAATATATATCGTAAGAAAAACTTGATAATTTTGGTGACTCTGCTGAAAACAAAACATAAAAAATATACAAGCATAATCAAAACAAACCAATAAAATATATCTAATTAATTAGAAAAAAAAATCACTATAACAAAAATTCAAAAAACAAATTGGTAGAACTAGCAAATCTAAGAAAAAAAAAGGAGCAAAAATAGTAGAATTATATAAAAAAAAAAAACCTCATCAAATTACTAACATACATCTCAAAACAAAATAAAATTAGATTTTAAATTTAAGTTACCTTATTTTGTTGGATGAAAGATAAATTAATTGGTGGCTCTGCTTTAATCTTTTTGTAGAAAAATTTTGCTCGTGATTTATGTTTTTATTTCTATTTTTGATCGGCTACAAGATTTATATTAGGGTAAATTGGTAGCTCTGTTTTTTATTTCACAAAATAATTCTTTTATATTTTTTTTCTTTTCCACTGGGTCAAGAGTAAATTCAAAAGAAATCTAGAGTAAATCAAACCTAAGGCTCACCTCTTTAAAATAAAAATTATAACAGGCATATAAAAAAAGATGCAATCATCGAGTATGAAGCAGGCAGATTCCACTGCTGAGGAGGATCGGGGACTTGAAATGACAAGGAAAGCCGGCGATCTCATAGTTGATTTCAATGTGGATGGTGCATAATCTCATATATATATAATGTAATGTGGTGCAACATTCGCATCGATCTATCTTAAATCCTAAAAAAAAAGTGGTTCTGCATTTGAACCTGAGCTGAGAAAACTGCTTCTCAACTCGTATTATTTTGGAGGTGGGTTCTTGACAGCATATAATGCCGTTCATCCAATCCAGATCAATCTCCTCGCACTTAATTACCTAATAATTAAAAAAAATTAAAATGTCTTGCGAGGGGCCGGGTCTCTGCTTGCTCCCCTTGCTTCCGTCCTTGCATGCAATCATTTTTAAACATTTTAAATTGAACTAATTTTTAATTTATTAATTACATATAATCTCTTAGATTAAACTACACATTTGTAATCAGCATCATCATGTAAATAGCTTACCGTTATCATCATACTTCTAGAACGAGAAAGCTTCATGGTGTTATAGCCACCATGGATTGTTCAATTATTGAGGTTATTGGGGTCCTCTGGGGTTGATGTGCCTGCGGGAGCAGCACAATATTCTTGCTGTCTGGAAGACTTTTAATTTCTAAGGAAAAAAATTAAATAATTTCGTATAATTAAAACCACGTTTAATTTTTCGAATAATCCATTTATATCTGCATTATATATTTTGATAAATTTCTTCCTACTATATACAAAATCAACTTTTTAGCTTTTTAGAGGGTGGGATTTATAAAGAGTGTTCAGTGGGTTCGGAGATTAGTCGTGGTGTGTGTAAACTAATCCGGATATCCAGGGTTAAAATAACAAAAAAATAAATGCAATTTATTGTGAAAGCTAACATATTAAAGCAGGGGGAATTATATGCTGTAATTATAAGGGATTTTAAATTTATTTTTTAGAGATTATCAGTTTGAGTGCTATAAATTTTATGGTAACTGAAGATTTATATGGTCATTAATTTCAAGATCTCGAGGAATTAGTCAAAGTACGCATAAATTAACCCAGATTTCCATGGTTAAAAAAAAAACAAAAAAGAACTACATGTTATCTTCTTAAGCTAAACAGCGTTGCCCTCCCGACATCAAATGTTGCATCAATGATATTTGATAGAACAGTTACGAACACAATCGATCCAAGGTAACATTTAGCTGTCCAACCGGTAGATCTTATAAAACATATGAAGGAGCATATGGATAGTTAGCCATTGATGATATTTAAGGATGACAACAAGTGTGGGTTTTATGGGTAAGGTTTTATGCTATTTGATGAGATACAGCGTTAGAGATGACAGTAAATATTTATGGATAAGGTCTTGTACATCCGAATTCCAACCTAAAATAATAATCCAAACCTAACCTAAACCCAATTGAATATAAACTTTTTATTCTAGATTTTTTTTGTTTTTTTTTAACGTGGGGTCGGGCAGAAGACTTAGATTAATTTCATGGCTCACTGAACATCATGCAAGCCCAGTGAATAAATAAGGTATCGTCGAGGTAATAAGCATGCACACAAAGAATCAAACTCGGAACGGGAGCAAAGCAAGCGACCACTGAGCCGATAAGTTACTCATAACATTATTATTTTTACCTTGAAATTTTACAAAAATTCTCCAAACTGTTCAGGGTTGATTAGAATAGATATCTATCTGTTTCGGGTGAAATTATTATATATTTTTCACCAGGATTATTCCTATAGTACACGATACATCTCTTGTAATGATTGAAGAACGATAATGTCCTTTCTCGTTTTGGCAAATTTTGGAAGTTCCAAGCTTTCGTGACCGCTCGTAGCAAGCTCAGTCAGGAACCACGAGTCCCATCATCGGGGGTCAGATTAAAGCCTGAATCAAAGAACCAACAGGCCGAACCGCTGTGTGGCAGTGGCTAGATTTGGTGGCTGGTCATAAACCAATTGCTTTAATTAGGGTTCATCAAGACCACCCAAGAGGAAATCACTACCTGGTTTGGTGGCATGCGCAAGCTTGCTTGGACAGGGAGGACCCAACCTCTCATGGAACGTGGCGTTGCTCTCACTCACGAAAGCAGACACTTTGAAGTTTGAACCACATTCCATGCTGAATCTAAGCTGTCGAGACAGAACAAGGCTATGGTGGAGTCAAGTCACAGAGAAACTCTTCGAAGTATGTTATTTCCTCGATAAATTAATAAAGAATATTTTTATCTGATTTTTATTTAAAGTAAAGATTTAAATAATATCTCAATTAATTAATAAACCTTCATGATCTAAAAGTATTAATTTAAAATTAATTTTTAGATTCAACCTGATAAATTAATAAAGAATATTTTTATCTATTTTTTTTTAATTTAAAGTTAAGATTTAAATAATATCTCAATTGATTAATAAACCTTCATGATCTAAAAGTATTAATTTAAAATTAATTTTTAGATTCAAAGTAATTCAAACATGGTTAATTAATTAATTATTAAGCTTACTAGTATTTGGAACAAGTTATTTCATTGCTGTTGGATAGATTCAGATTTCCATCAGATAGTAAAATAGAAAAACTCTTTCAACATAAAGTCTCAATTTTGATTCGATTCTCTGGTTTTTTTTATTAACATTGGTATTCAGGTCAACTTACACGCACCTCAACTAATCCTACGGGTCTTGAAATTTACGACAATGTAAACCTTCAGTGGCTATTATATTAACAACCACATGGCTCGAACTTGAGACCACATGGAAGTAAACTTCTTGTTCAGGCTAATTTATGTGCACCTCAACTAATCCCATGGGTCCTGAAATTAACGACCATGTAAGCCTTCAGTGACTATCATATTAGCAACCACAAAACTTGAACCTGAGATCACAGGGAATAAACTTCTTGATCCCAAACTTTTATCACTGGACCACCTACTAGATGGTTTAATCTATAGTTTTATTTTTGTCTTGGAGAGATGGATTGTTTGTGATCTATTAACTAGGATCGAAAAGATTTTTTTTTTTTTTACTATGATACAAATGTAATAAAATTTCTTCAATGTTCTATATCTCGACAAAAGAAAGGACAATTGTTTTTTAATGAGAAGCACGATAAACTTTGAGTTGCAGGACATACACTTAATTATTATTTTTTTTTGGAATCTAATACCATTTTTATTATTATTTGAATTTAATTAAAATCTTCATAAAAATATAGTAATTCTTAATCACTGAAATTTCTCGTTAAAGCAATCACATACACTTTGTTTAGAAGAAAGATTCAAAACAAGGACACTTTGTTTAGAAGAAAGATTCAAAACAAGGACATACACTTTGTAGGGTGTAGCCCATGTAATTATGTTGCTGTTCTTTGGCATGAACCAAAATGTTCAAGATCAAAAACACTTGCATCGATCAAGCAGCAGGATGCTTAGGAACTCAAAAAAAAAAAAAATTACACGAATCAACAACTTTTCAACAAAAATGCAACACCCAATTGGCCTTTTGTCATGATGTAGAGTTCATCTCAACGAACCCTAATTGTAATTGTATTTCAAAATAGTGCGTGATGATATCTAATAAATCTCAAAGAATAGAAAATAGTGGATGGTGCTGCGATGCCTGGCTTCCTTGCGAAAGCAAGCAGCACGCATGGGACCTCTTCTGCATATATCTTTGCTAATGCAAGCCCTTGAAGTTTAATTATTGAAAAAAGAAGTGTTTTGGTTTTGTATTTTGTACGAAGACATGCAATTAATTATGCTTGCCACCACCCTATTTATGGGATCCAACAACTCAATTATTTCACTCATGGGGGAAGATTAGTGCAAGAAGATGTCGTCAAATCAAGCAAAATAAATATATTTTTTAACTAAAATATATACATAATTAAAATTTAAAAGGGTATGCTTTTATGAACATAGAATATATTGCTCATTTCTCTTGGTATTAGGCCCCCCATCGCCGTACGTAGTGGGAAAAAAAGTTGATGGCTAGCAAGACATAGGCCACCCCCTGCCCCTTTATGAATGGGATCGGTGTTTATAAGAAATTCTACAAAAGCAAGAAAAAAATGGCCAAGTCTGATTTTACATAATGTATGGAAAGATTTGAGTTTATTTTAAATATTCTTGTTTATCATGAATTAATTAAAATAAAAAAAAGAGCAAATTATGTATTTATATATCTTGCATTTTTAATTATTAAAATAAAATCGATTGGTAGGCGTTCAATTTATTTTCATTCTAAAATCTCTCGTTTTTTATTTTAACGTTTTTTTCCACAATAATATTTTAGGATTTAAATAACAATAAAGGTGTAAGTAAAAATTAATGTTAAAAAATCCATTTGAAACTACCATATTGGTAAAGAAAAATAGCTTAAGTTCCTGGGATTTTGCTGATGTGTTTTTATTTTTAAGCATGTTTAGGAACGCGGTGCAAATTGCGTTTTTTTAAAAAAAAATTTGTATAAAATAATTTTTTTAATATTTTCAAATTATTTTGATGTGCTGATGTCAAAAATAATTTATAAAAAATAAAAAAATTATTTTGATATATTTTCAGATAAAAAACACTTTGAATTATTACCGTTACTATAATTTTAAACATACCCTGTATTTTTAAATTATCCATCAACTTTTGTCTTCGAGTCCTCAAAATTTTTCATGAATTTTGTTCTATGTCGGCATCTGATTTGAATATCTGTAACCCTGGAAGCCTTGAAATATCTTCAGGAGCCGGTCAGTAATTGACAAATAAATTAGCTGAAATCATGTTATGGAATCACAGTTATTAAATTCCGTCTGTTCTGGTAAGTCAACATGATCTTCAACATGATTTTTTTAAAAAACTCAACTCAAAGTTTACTCGATTTGATTGATAGATTCAACGAATTAACTTGAAATCTTGTCAAATTTTATTTTAATATTTTGTAGAAAACAATAATATTTTAATTAATTAAAGTTAACCTGGATCGGTTTCTCTAACCACGTACAGAAATGAGTTTAATAATTTTAAATAATTGTATCCATGAAATATCTTCAGGCGCCGGTCATTGATCAACAAACAATTTAGCTGAAATCATATTATGAAACGGATAGAAAAAAATATTAATCCTCTCTTTAATTACAATTAAACTACGTATTATTTTTATTTAATCATATCAAGGAGCGTAAGACTTGTCCCTTTAATTATCGCTCTAATAAAAAAAAAATGATTCAAACTTTGAATCTTATCTTTCCTTTCAAATCCTAAGTTTCAAACTGAAGTGATTCTTCCCTTTCTCCTTTGCACTAATGATTAAATACTAGACAATAATGTTCTTGATGTCAGAGGGAATTTCTCTATCATTGATTATTGATGAGTGGACGGATTTAACTAATAAAGTTTTCAAGATTAACTTGGATATTTTTTTTATTTAGTTTGAAATTTTGTTTTTTTTCCCTTTTAATCTTGTTAGGTTTTTCTAATTTTCTTCATTTAAAGGAAACTTTTTTTTTCATTATTCCTTATTATTGAGTTCTTCTATGTAAAAGGATTTTTTTTATTCAATATTATTAAGATTTTTTTATTTTTATATAAAAAATGATAATAATCTTTTTACAAGTAAACTTTAATGACTATAAATAATTTTTTTATATAATAAACCTTGCTATTCTTGGATGTCATAAGAACATTGTGCTAAACATGTTAGTGGTAGAAGATGGTTTTATAATTGTGTTTAATAGTGTGGTATTTAATGCATTTTAAAAGTGTTTTTTAATTGAAAATTTATTAAAATAATATTTTTTTTTTTTATTTTTGACATCAATATATCAAAACCAGAAAAAAAATATCAATTTGAAAAACAAAAACTACTATAATGAGTTCAAATGAGGTTATGCCCCGAGAGTTTTTGTTTTCTAAGAAAACAAATATATTTATTAGTTATTTTTATTTATTTTTATTCAATTTATGAATTTTATTTTTTCTACTTAGTACTATTAGGTTTTTTTATTTTAAAAAAATATTTTTATTTCTATTTTTCTATTCATATTATTAAAGGTTTTTCTATAAAAATGTTTTAATAGTTTTTTTGGCAAATAGACTTAAATAAATAAAAAATTAATGTTTTAGATGTCTCCCCATAAAAATTAAGTATTTTTATTTATATCAATATATCAAAATTATATGAAAATATTTAAAAAATTAATTTAATATTTTTTGAGTTAAAAATCAATTTATAAAATATTTAAAAAAAACATGTAATAGCACAGAAATAGACACTCAACGTCTAAAAATACACGCCGACAAGAGTTGAACATTGTTAAAAGAATATCTCTCAGTAACCACAAATCACTAATCAAAGACTCCAATATTCAATTGTGAACCCAACAAACGTGTCTTCTCCTATAAGTAAAAATAAAAACTTGTTTATATTTCAATTCTTGCAGCCCCCGAGGGAAAAAAAAATAATAAAAAAAAATCCTTGGTGCTCCTTCTTCTTCTCGATTTTACACGACTAACTCCTTCTTTTGACAACCCTTTTAATGGGATCCATCAAAATTAGCATCTCTTCCATCCTTTCTTGGATTCCCTTACATCATGTTGTATAGCCAAATCACCAAAGTCTCGAATTGAACCAAGAAAGAAAATCTCGATGACAAGTTGTTGAGCTTTATTCAGTCATGGAGGAGAGGCATGTTCTTTTTGGGAAGTATGAGATGGGGAGGCTACTAGGGAAGGGGACTTTTGCAAAAGTTTACTATGGGAAACACTTGGTAACAGGAGACAGTGTGGCTATCAAAGTTATAAACACAGATCAAGTCAAGAAAGAAGGCATGATGGAACAAATCCAGACAGAGATCTCAGTGATGCATCTTGTTCGTCATCCCAACATTGTTGAGCTCAAGGAAGTCATGGCTACAAAGACTAAGATCTTCTTCATCATGGAGTATGTTCGAGGTGGAGAGTTGTTTGCCAAAGTAGCCAAAGGAAGGCTCAAAGAAGAAGTTGCTCGAAAATATTTCCAGCAAATAATCAGCGCGATTGATTATTGTCACAGCAGAGGTGTTTATCATCGAGACTTGAAGCCAGAGAATATATTGCTTGATGAAGACGAAAACTTGAAAATCTCTGATTTTGGCTTGTCAGCCTTACCTGAACAATTGCTGCAAGATGGACTTTTGCATACTCTGTGCGGGACTCCTGCTTATGTTGCCCCAGAAGTTTTGAGAAAGAAAGGCTATGATGGATCAAAAGCAGATACATGGTCATGTGGGGTGATTCTCTACGTGCTTCTTGCAGGATTCTTGCCATTTCAAGAAGAAAATGTTATGAAGATGTACAGGAAAATCTTCAAGGCTGAATATGAGTTTCAGCCTTGGTTTTCAACAGATGCTAAGAGGTTGATTTCAAGACTTCTTGTTGCTGATCCTGAAAGGAGAATCACAATTCCTGCCATAATGAGAAATCATTGGTTTCTGAAAGGGTTTTTAAGACCAATGGCCTTTTCAATTCAAGAATCAATCATGGATAAAACAGAACAAGATCAAGATCTTGATTCTTGTTCTGTTGTCAAGCCTAAAGTATCATCACCAAGATTCTTCAATGCATTCGAGTTCATCTCTTCAATGTCATCTGGGTTTGATCTGTCCAGTCTTTTTGAGACTAAGAAGAAACCAGGGTCGATGTTCACTTCAAAAGTGTCAGCAAGTGCTATCATGGAAAAGATTGAGGGGGTTGCAGAAGGGCTGAATTTTAAGGTAGCAAAAGTTAAAGATTTCAAAGTGAGGTTACAAAGTCCATGTGAGGGAAGAAAGGGGAAGCTGGCAGTGACAACAGAGGTGTTCGAGGTGGCACCGGAGGTTGCGGTGGTGGAGTTCTCCAAGTCTTCCGGAGATACCTTGGAGTATGCCAAGTTCTGCAAGGAAGATGTCAGGCCTGCACTAAAAGACATTGTTTGGACATGGCAAGGAGACAATGTTTGTACTAATGATAACAACAATAGTCAAGTAGAAGATTGTGAAATTCAATTGTTGTAGAAAGGCTTTGATCTTAACTGGGGGAGTTTTGCGATTTTCTGTCATCTGTAAATAAGTTTTGGTAAGTAAATTAATGCAGAGGTTGAGTGTCTTTGTTAAGCACAAAATAACCAGAAAGTTTTACACTCTCTTATGATCATCTTATTTAGTTTCAATATTGGATCATCTTAATATCAGTTTTACTTGCAAGAAACTTGTATGCTTGATGGAGGAAAAGAATTTTGGATGCCACCAATATAATTTGATTGTCTTTTAAAATATGGAAAATTATTCAGTTTAATATATGATTTTGGTATACGAAAGAACGGTTAAAGTCTAGTCGTGGTTATGTGACAAAATACGGTTTAAGTCTAGTCGTGGTTATGTGACAAAGTATTTTTTACTTGAAAATATTTTTTTATTTTTAAAAAAATTAGTGTTTTAAACTAATCTGAAAATATTAAAAAAATATTAATTTAAAATTAAAAAATTAAAAAAAATCAAATATTTTTTTTTAAACACGGCAATAAATAGATAGAGTAATAAACTAGTTTAGAAAACAGTTCCACTGGCCGGTAGTTGTACAAATGGTAGGAAGAACTGAAAGTGGTTATGCTCTCATTGTCGTGTTGGTTTCCCTCCCAACTATCTATGTTAATGTTCTTTATTTGAGACACGCGTTCAGCTATCATTGGTTTTGGCATGGCAAGATCCAAGGAAAAAGGGGGGCATTTCTCTAGTAGGAGAGACAAATATGTATATATATTTGGGAATTTTATAAGCTTTTTGACATATATTATTTCGAATACTTTATTTGAGAATTTGGAAGGATGCGTTGACATCAAGACTAAGGGTCTGTTTGGTATTGTGTTTGTAACTGCATTTCGTTAAATTTTAAATTTTTTTTTGTTAAAATTAAGTGCGGTTTGTATTTTTTGGATCGTTTTGATGTGCTGATGTTAAAAATAATTTTTAAAAAATAAAAAAATATTATTGTCATGTATTTCGGCATGAAAAATTATTTGAAAAATAACCACAACCACACTGTCAAACACGCTCTAAAGATAGCGTGAATATCAGGGAGAAGCATTGAGTCCTAAATCTTCTGGTGAAAACGAGACATAGATTATGATCTATGCATCGATCCCAGATAAATAAAATCATGTTGATAAGACACAAATTATATATAATTAATTAATTTACAACCTTCTGAATTTATATATATATAATAAAATAAAATAAAATATTTGTCATGGCATGTCGGGTAACAAAGCATCAAGCACCCTCAATCCTGTTATAGATCTTGCGATTGATGAGTGATAAATCTCTCAAGTCTTTTCATTAAAGTGGAAACTTTTTAACTTTTCAGGCAAACTCCGTAAGCTAAAAGTGGAAAATGACATTTTTTTTTTATTTAACTAGATGTGTCGTTTGGTATATATGCTTTTTAGAGATTAGGAAAAGAAAAACATTGACTCATAGGATAAAAATTATTTTTAATTTTTAAGTTGTGTTGTATTAAGTAATAATTAATGACTCTACCATGATACAAATTATTTTTAATTCAAAATTAATTTAAATTAGTTTGTAATGAATCCATCTTTTATATATATATATATATATATATATATATATATATAAACACATCATTGCAATTGATATTGTAATGTATATTGGGATTTGCCATTAATAGACAATGACTTGTATAGCCTACCCTAAAAAGAGAGGGTTGCCATTGTCAATGATAGTTGCACTAACCATTGACAAAATGGTGTAACTCATGTGCTGTCACTATTAGTGCCATAATTTATGGTCAAGTTGTCTTACCATTTATACCTATAAATAGAGGCATGCATTAGAGAGCAAAATGAGAGAAAAGAGAGAAGGAAAGTAGAGCTAAAAATGTGAGAAATGTAAGAAAGAGTGGGCTGCCAAGGCAGCATGCAGTAGCTGCCATTACAGCACTAAAAGAGAGAAATGGAGTAAGGTTGAGAGTTGTCAAAGAAGAAATGATTCCTCCTCCTTTATTGTTGTAAATCTTGTTCTCTCTCTACATATAATCAAATGACTTCTCCCGTAGATGTAGGCGGTTTGCCGAACCACGTTAAATATTGTGTCAGTGTGCTTAGCCTCTAATGGGCAAATATCAGAACATCACTGGTCGGAATTCCCTGCAATGTATGTGTAATATTTTAAATATGCATGCACTAAACATGATCTATATATCAGGATAAAATCCTTCTTTATTTTGATTATTGAAATGCAATTTGTATATAACAGTTTTTTTTTTTGTTTCAAAAGCAAGATTCATAAAATAGAACTTAGTTATTTAGTTATTGTTTGAGGATAAAATAAAAATAAAAACAAAATTATATTTAGTTGAAGAGATAAAGATAACAACTTAAAATAAATATGTTTTTGAGATAATTTTGAAGTAAATTTATATATTTTTAAAACATGAAGTACATGAAAACATATTCTCTCTATCTTTATTGCTCTGTATCTTTTATCTCAGAACAATAACTAAACTCCATCTAAAAACTCGATAGTATTTGATAAATTACTAATCCTATTTGTATTTATAATTATTTGGTGAGAATTAATAAAGGATAATATACATATATATAATTATTTTCCATGCTTTTCAAAAATTTTAAACTTTATTTTTTTGAAAAAGGTTTAAATTAATATTTTTTTTTAGTTTTTTTTATTGTTTTGTTATACTAATATTTAAAATATAATTTTTTTAAAAAAAATTATTTTAATATATTTTCAAATAAAAAATAACCTCTAATACACTACCACAAGGAAAAAAAAAAGAAAAAAAAGAAAGGTCAAGAATTACCATCAACGTCTAGAAATAAAACAAAATCAAATTGTGCAAGATTACTTGAATTTGGGCGTACCACTAAGATAAAATAGGCCCAATGTCTCAAGAAGAGACAGAGTAGGCCCACTGCAAAAAGACATAATGGGCCTGGAGACTTGAAAGCCATGGGCCTGATAAGCAGCTATTGCTTCAATTTTTTAGCTCTCACCAGCCCAAGCCAAGATTCTTGAATTGCAAGAAAAACATTGGATCATAATTCAAGAGCGGGCTGATTATTTCTAAACTAAATAACCCTTTTTTTCCATGAATTACTATAATACCCCTCCATCATTTTTAAGGCTCGGGTAAATTTTGAGCTAGATGGGAGGTAACTAGGTAAGTTAACACCATAAATTTACTGGACCACGACAATTAAAATAAATTAAGAATCTCTCATTAAAAAAGAAAAAAAAAAGTTAAGAATCTATGTGGCTCAGCAGAACCTATAAAGCTATAAGTTTCCATTTCCGGTATATTTTTAAATTGATTTTTACTGAAAAGATAATAATTTGATTTTTTATGTGTTTTTTAATAGTTTTAATTTATTGACGTTAAAAATAAAAAATATTCTAAAAAATATATTTTTAACACATTTAATTGAAAAATATTTTTACAAAATCACTCTGCATTACTTTACTGAACATATTAAATATGAGAAACAATTGATGAAGCCCATAATGGAAGCTCTGAAGGGTAGTCCAAGTCCAAAATATATTGTGATACTAGAATTCTTCTAATTTTACCCCCTCATGAACAAAGATATGGATAGCATCACAATTTGTACTCATGCCCTCTATTCCAGATAAAGAATTAAGAATAAGTTGATGTTTATAACCATTGAAAATTATTAGTGTTGTTGTTATTTATTATTATTATTATTATTAAGGCTAATGCGGGGTTTTAGTAGTTAAGTTTATAATTATAAAATTTAACTTGATATGAGACTAGGATCACGGGTTAGATGAGTCAATCCAAAACAATATTGTTTTAAGATTTATTTTAAAAAAATTAAAATAAAGTTATTTTGATTATTTTTTCTTAAAATCTCACATAAATTTTGTCTGCGTCAATGTAAAACGATATTCTTTTAAGATTTTTTTAAAAAAATATTAAAACAAAGTCATTTTGATTATTTTTTTAAATCTCACCTTGGTTTTGTTTGGGTTATAGGTTGATCATTCTAGTCAACTGAATTTAACTTGATCGACTCTCATCCTGGTTTAACCTTGAAACCCAATTCAAGGTAATTCATCTAACCATGCTGAGTTTAATAATATTGGTTAAAAGAGAGAAGTTTTATTTTATTCTTAGAGTAATTACAAAAAATCAAGTTTATTTCAAGAGCAATTGTTACAAAAAATTTTATTCTTAATTTTTGGGTTTGTTTGGCAAAACATTATTTTTATTCAAAACAAAATTGTCAAAATAAGTTTAAGGGTGTGTTTACCAAACAACCTCTTTAGCAAAAAATTCCTCAACAAAAAATGTAACCAACAAAACAAAGATTTAATATCTGACTCAAAACAAAACCAATCGGGTTGACTCGAAAACACTGGTTCAACCCTGAATCAAACCAAAAATCATGGTTTGACCCTAAACTAAAGCAAAACAAACAATTAAATTAAAAAGAGATGATCAAAACTTCAAAAAAAACACATAACATATTTTTTAAAAAAAAAACCGACTAAGCACCAATAACATAAAAATTACGATAATCATTCCAAACAAGACTAAGCAAACACAAATCACAAAAGGGACAAATCACCACGTATGTGTGCCGATCTAATGGATTACAACATCATGAAAACAACCTCAAATTGGCAACCAAGTGGTAGGGACATGACTTCTAGCTAGTAGCTACAAGAGAAGTGCTTGCCGTTGTTGACTGAAATATAAATCCAAGTCTTCCACGTAAATGTAAGTGCTGATTCCACCTTATCAAGGCATTAGACTTTGAAATAGCGTGAAAGGACAAGAGTCACAAGACATCTTGTCCCCATGATTCCTTTCACAACAATACTGTGGAAACCTTTTCCATTTTCCTTGCATGTTTTAGCCATTCGTTTGTTGGCTAAAAATCGTTTTGAAACATGAGCAGTATCATATTCGAAAAGTAAACATGGAGCATCTCACATTCCAGGAAAAATTGAGAGAGGTCTAGATTACTCCCATGCATGACGATGGGATGAGGAGAAGTGAGTGATGCAATATGCAGACATCATCAGGAAAATAATACAGAGGATCACTTGTAAGACGTCGTCATTGAGGAGATCTTGACCTGCAAATTCTACGCAACAAGGAGTAATTAATTTATGATACGTGGAAGAAAATTAAGCACGAACTCTCTTCGATTGGAAAGTTGAGTTAGAATTCCACAAGCAGGAGAAATTTATAGGGTGTAAAATAGTTAGATACGCGCATTCTTTGATTGAAAAGTTGAGTTAGAATTCCACAGGCAGGAGAAATATTTAGGGAGTAATTATAGTTAGAATTCCATTAAAAAGATTAATATACCTATATATATATATATATAGAAGAAAATCTCATGGCTAGTACATAATATTTTATTAAAAAGATTTGAGTACCGACAAGGGAATTGAAACCCTGACTCATGCTGCACAAACCAAAGATCCAAGGGCTTTATATGTACTGGATGAACATGTACCAAGAATTCTACGGGAAATGTTCAAGCAAGCAGAGCAGGGAAAAAAAGATATAATCAAAGCAAGGAAAGAAAGTCCAGAGGTCGATACTTATTTCTGCATAATTTGCCTCATATATATTAATCAAGTTATTTTTTACCGCTAAAACAGTAGATTACGATGAAGATTAATACGCTTGATTTTTCATACACAGAAATTTATCTCATTCACAGTGTTGAACATATTCATCTCCAGACAAATACATATAAAAAACATGTAAAAAATAAAATTTAGATTCTTATATTAGTGATATAATGTAACTGAACTTGTTTACAATTTTTTTTCTTTTAATGTTCTTCAAATTCATTATATCAATAGATTATTATATGTATATATAAAAGTTAGCTATTTCTGCAGCAACAATGACACTGAAGAGCAAAATGTCTTGTTTCAATTGACCATAAGAAAGTCACCCTACGCGTACTAGAGGAGTGTATGGGAACCACGTAGTTAATTATTAATAAATAAAGACTTTAATAAAGAAATTCTTTAACACAAACATGAATTAGAAAAACAATCCAATCATTGAAGTTTACTTTTAAATAAGGTATATTAAAAATAATGCTTTTTTTTTTTTGCACAATTGATATCTAGACTCCCGTGCATCATTATATTTTTTAAATGACTTTTAAATTTTATAATTAAACTAAAAATTTTATTAATTTTAACATTTTTAAAAGATAATTTTATCATTTAACATCGTGCATTTCTTGACATCTATCATGGTTTTTTCAAGGTTATTTAACGAAAAACATGACAAATTCTCTTCTTGTGTTTCATGTGTATAGCCTCACAACACATTTTGTGGGGTCAGCCATGAACTTTCAGTCAATTTCAACACAATTACTCATGGTTCTAATTAAATACATAGAAGAATCTAAATCCTTTGCTTTTCTCTTTTCTGTACAATATTTTATTAATAAGTTTACATACCGTGGAGAAAGATTAGGTCAAGATATTCTGTCTGCTAAGGATTGCATTTTTTCTACGGCACAAATCTTTGCCCTAATAATTTGAATACAAAAAGATATCAATATCCTGTGATCACTGTCCTCTGTGTTTCTTGCAAGGGGTGCTGTATTGTGTTGAAATTTCTGTCTTCTCGACCTCCCATGTGTAGTACGTACTCTACTTCTAAATTTGTTGCCTTATAAATATTTAATTTACATTAAGACCTCACCGATCAAGCGTTGACAATTCAATTCTACCACTCTCATTTTTTTAATTAAATTAAAAGGTCAAAACAATATTGTGATAAATGCAACAAATTTTCAAGTTTAAATTACTTTCTTTCAAGATGATATGTTAAAGAGTTAATACTGATCTAATGGTTTAATTTTTTTTTATTGATATGATTCTTTAACATTTCACAATACAATAGAATTGTTTAGGGATATTTTAGTCTTTTTTTAATTTTTTGCATAATTAAATTACTTGATTGCCCTTAATAATAATAATAAAAAAATACTTAACTATGGTATAAGGATTTTTTTATCTCACCTTTTCAAGCAGTGTAATTAATGACTATATTGCCCTTAAAAATAATAATAAAAACAAAAACCTAACTGTGGTATAAGGACTTTTTTTTATATTTCAATTTTTCAAGCAGTGTCATTAATGATTATATTACCCAAAAAATCAAAATTTTCAAAGCTCGCCTATGGGGGCTTCATAATTTTAGTGTTTCTTTTGTAATAATTATTTGATCCTATAGACAATGTGGTAATTTGATAAATTAAAAACTCAAAAAAATTGCTTACACATGCATGGCACATATCGGTCGCTCTACCGCCTTCAAGCTACTTGTAAGAATAACTTTGACGGTCAAAACTTTTGTTTTGTCGGGTCAATTGATTCATCTTGGTGACATGTGATCAATAAATCTCTAGTTCGACACCAATTGATTTTTATTTTATTTTCCCGAGTCAATTATTAGGGATTGAAAAAGTAAATTAAATGTTTTGTCCTTCAAACAATTTCTCACCCATCCTCTAGATATTTTTTTAATTAATCAAGGTTACTATAGTTTTTTACAATTTTTTTTCAGAGTTAAGTCACTAGAATACTCTTAAAAACAAAACAACACATAACTTAAGTCGAGAGGTTTTCTTGTGTTTTCATTTTTTTTATTTTTCTTCTATCAAGTTTGATTATTGTTTTTTTGTTGCTATTATTTTTTTGCTTTGACAAGTTTTTTACATTGATTTTTTTAATTTTATTTTTTAAAATTAAATTGGTTGGAAACTATGATTCTTGAGCTCGGGTATGAGATTTCACAAGTTAAAATTTTAGAAGATTGAACCAAGTTTAGAAAATTCATCCACGTTTGTTTGTTTTTTCATATTATTAAAATAGACTTGAACTTATTAAACTCAATCAAATCAAATCAATAACCCGATCGATTCTTGGATTTTTTTACTTATTTAAAAATTCTAGCATCCACTAAATTTTTTTCTTCTTATATTCGAAAAAAAGTTGGCTCAACCATATCGTTGTATTGGTCACCAATGTAGATTTACTCAAGTGATTCTTTAATTCATTTTTAAATTTAATTGTTTTTCCTCTTTCAACCTTCTATATATGATTTGTTAAAATTAAATTTTCTATTTTATTTCATTATGGTTTTATTATAATCTATCACAATCGATCCAATATATTATACTCTCAATATATATATTTTTTAAAAATACATTAGCTAATATATCACTTTCTTAAAAGTATTTTGACCGTTATGCATTAAATTAAATTATTGACTTCCTAAAATCTTAACACTTTTTAAAGCTGGAAAAAAAAATCCAACCTAATATTTAATGCATGGACTTTTTCTTCAACTCATCGGAAGACGGAAATCCATATAGTAGGCTTTTGCTATTGAATAGAGATCTGATCCTTTCTGATTACGTTAAAATTAGCCAGTTCGACAGAACATGCATGCATGAGTACATCAACTTAAATAATATCTCCGATCTGTAATAAAAGCAACACAAACTGGGTATATATGTCTGAGCAAGATCGATTAAAACTAATTAATAAACACACACACAATATTTGTCCACACAATTAGATCGATCGGCAGTCATTTTCCTCTTCAGATTAATTTCCTCCCCTTCTAGATGCAACTTCGCAGAAATAACGTTGGAATTAATCGGTCCCAATGACACCGGAAAGTTGAGTAGGCGATTTCATCGCAATAATGGCCCATTGACCACCCTTGAGAAAAACACCACATAAATATACAGTTTGTCCACTCAATTAGATCGATCGATAGTACTCATCTTCCTCCCTCTTCAGATTTCCTCCCCTTCTAGATGCAAGTCAAGTTTGATATATAATATCCAACTTCGCAGAAATAACGTTGGAATCATGACTGTCGATTATGATAATTAATCGGTCCCAATTACACCGGAAAGTTGAGTAGGCGATTTCATCACAATAATGGCCCATTGACCACCCTTGAGAAAAACACCTCAAAAATATTAAAACAGTTGGTTACAACCAATTAATTTTTTTATATATAAAAGTATACAACAAAATTTGAAGGTGTCACCAGATAAATCAAAAGATATATGAATCTTTATTTGTCAAGCTGCACAGTTAATGCGCATTCAAACTTCTTTGCATACTTTGCTTTATCTATCTTATCAGTAAACGTATGTAACGTGTTACACATTAATGGTAGCCAAACGTACAGAAGTTTTTTTTTTTTTCAAAGTTTCTAGACGGAACGAGCAAGCTTAGATAATGGGAGCAAGGTTGTCAAAATCGCGATTTAACTCGTAAAATTGTATGTTTTTACGAGTTGATATAGGCTTTACGTGCTAAATAGCTTGTAAAACCCGAAAATGGGTAAAATCAGGTCAAAATCGGATAAAATCGTTAAAATCGGGTGAAATCGCGTAAAATCACGATTTCACCACCGATTTAACGATTTTACCCGCAAGAAAAAAAAGGCCATGTATCTGCCAGGTGTCGACCGTCTATTGGCTTTAACAAAGCAAATGCAATGTTTCTCTTCAGTCTTCTTCGCATTTCAGTTCATCATTCACGTTCAGAACCAAAAAAATCCCTAAATTGAAATCCTAAAATTCCAGCCGTCCCTAAACTGAGGATTCCTCAGTGACTCAGTCTCTATCTCTTTCTCTTAGCCGTCCACGATTCCAGTATTCCACGATCGCCGTCCACTGGTACTCCACAACAGCCCTCGCCCCTTATCGACGACGTCCTTTTCACCAGCCACCGTGAGAACCAGAGTCCACCCAATAACAACGGCGTCTCTCCAGTCTCCACCAGGTAAGTTACTCTGTTTATCTTGTTTCTCTGGTTCTCTCTTCTCTGTTGGTAATTACCAGCGGCTGGGGGTGCTTTTTTTCCCTGTCCGTTTCTTACTCTGATGCAGTAATGCTAATATTTGTTTGATTGGATTCACAGGCTCCAAGTTTGACTGCAATATTAATCTCCTCGATGCTCACTGCTCAGAACAGAGGTAAGAGTTTCTTACCATGTCCATTTCTTACCTTGTTTGTAATCTGTCGTGACTGTTGTTTAGGACCATTAGGTGCTTTAATCTTTACAGTTTAATGATGTTAAAGATTGAGATTTTGATTCAAAGTTTCTATGATTGTCTATTATTGAGATATTGCCTGCGAATTTTAGATTCAATTTTAACCGTGCGGTGTGTATGTGTGAGTCAAGTGACTCTCTTTTTTCACATAAATCAACTGTCTCTGTTTCTTGATCTGAACAAGTTGGAGTCAGGTTAGTAATCCATGTGCAATTTCGTTAGTCCTTGTTAGTTGGGTGTAATCCATATGCTGATTCTGGGTGTAATCCATGTGCTGATTTCGTTAGAAACCTTAGTTTAGTAGTTTTGGTTTAGTTACCAAGCAATCTGTTTAGTCCTTGTTAGTTGTTAGTTGTTACCTCATCTGCAATGTTGCAATGCCTATGATTGGCTAGTGAATTGGGCTGTGAAGTAATGCTGCAATGATGTCATGATATTGATGAATGTCTGAGGAATAATGAGGAAGATGAAGGCATTGAAGCTGGTTTTAGTTTACATGACACACCAGCAGATTATTTGTTTTAAGTTTGTTAATTATTAGCTAATAAATAGTTATTTAAATTATGTATGGATTTGTATTTAAACCATGTGTTTTAAGGTGCTTGAATTATGTATGAATTTTTATTTGAAGCATGTATTAACCACGTATTTTAAGGTGCTTGAACTATGTATGGATTTTTATTTGAAGTATATATTTTAAGGTGCTATGAATTTTTATTTGAAATATAAATTTTTTTTAATGTATTTTAAAATTTCTTACGATTTTACGATCCGAGTTTGATTTGCATGTTTCGTGCCGTGTCAAAATCACGATTTTGACAACATTGAATGAGAGAGTGAATATATAAGAAAAAGAAATTAATTAACTAATGATAAAGTTATTTGCTTATTTTAACTCCTTTGAATTATAATCCTGTAGAGACTTGATCTTAATTTGCCGTAGTTATTGCCATCTATTTTTAATTAGTAAAACCTAATTATCGATTATGTATGACACGCTATCATTTCCACTTCATTTGAATTAGATTACTAGTTTTTGCTCAACATAAATATTAAGGATGAATATTCATGAATCGGATTTTCTTATATTTATATTTTATATTTTATTTATTATTTATTGTATATAAATTTTAAATATTTATATTCAATCCATTAGGTTTCTATATATATATATATATATATATATATATATATATATATATATATGGATATTCATTATTTTATTATTATTTATTATTTAGCAAAAAATAAAATATTAATATTTATATTAGAAGTATGTGTGTGTGTGTGTGTTATATATTGAAATATGTACATATATTATATTGAATTAAAAATATAATGGATAATATTAAAATTATATCCAACAACATGACTCTCTCTCTCTCTCTTTTAGAGAAAGACAACCTGTCTTTTTATTGTTTTCATAAATTTAGCTTTTATTATTATAAATCTAGCCATCTCAATACTTAATAAGTCAATACCCCAAACCTAGTTCAATTTCTTTGAATCTTTTAAAGATTCACCATATCAAGTAGACAAATGTGCTCAATTTTTTGTTATAACCCCTTTTTATATTAATATTTTAGCATTTTATGTAATATTTATAGTTTGTTTATATTGTGTACTTGTTTTATAGCTTTTTTTCTAGAGAAACTTGTTGTATGAATGTAAGATTTGTACATGTAAAAGTTTCTTTGAAATAAAAAAAAATTATATTTGTTTGTAATTTAATGAAATTGAATTTAATTTTGTAACTTAGGTTTATTATTACGAAATAAATAATAGGTTATTTAACAAGTACGTTTTATATTTTATCAATTTAATTTATTGTTAAGTTGAAAATTTCATTAAATTTGCAAAAACATGAATTTTTAGAGAAAATTCATAATGATTAAATAATATTATTAAAATAAATTGAATAAATTTGAATTGAACCAATAATATCTAATCAATTGGGTATCGATAATTTGTTTAGTTCACATTATTAATTAATACATGTTGTCATCAATATTTTATATAAATTTTATTTTTAGATGTATTAAGTTTCACCCAAAAAGTTGTGCATGATGAATTATTGTAATAAGATTTGGGGTTTTATTAATTATACACTATCTAATTTGAAAAATATTAGTGGATATGGTATTAGATGTCCATATTATAAGAGGTGTAAAAATAAAAAGTTCTTCGATCCAAATATTATAATGCATCATCTATAAAAACAAATTCATAAAAATAATTCCTGGATTATGGAAAAAGAACAGATTTCTGGCATCTGGTTCTTTAAGGGAAAAATATCTTATTTAAGGAGTCGCCACCTAGTATTATGGTCACTAGGAATCCTAACTGGTTAACAGAGATTCTATGGTACGGTATTGGTTATGTAAAAGGGAAGATATTATCACCCCTTAAACGTTCTGCCTGAAGCAAACTGCATTGCTAGTTTTGTCTTAAATTGCTAAATGTTTATTAGTTTATGCTATGATAATTTGCTTATAATATTCCTGACTCTGGCGCCAGTGAATATTCACATAAAATAAATTTATTTTTTTTACGCATGCACAAATATATTTTTTTATTTTCTAGCTAAATAAAATAAAAAACAATGAATAAAAATCATATAAATTTAAACCGGTATTTTTATTCCCGACTTTGGCGTCAGTGAATAAACCAATAAATTTATATTATTTTTATTTATGCATACACATTTTTTATTTTTCTACTTTTTCTATTTTTTTCTATTTATTTTTTTTTTATTTTTTGAAATTTGGGCCCAACTCATTACGTGGGTCGGGCTAGACCCGGCCCGGCCGGCCCATCCGCCCAAGCTAGTGACCTGGCCGAGCAAAAGCAACACGCGTGCTATAAGCCACGTGTGTTGCTGCGCTGTGCAAGTGTAAGTTGAAACCGAATGAAAGGCAGAGGAAGCGGCTTACCTGGGTTGGCCGAAGGCGACGAAGACGATGACAAAGAACGAAAGGCAGAGGAAGCGGCGTACCTTGGTTGGCCGAAGGCAACGAAGACGATGACAAAGCTCCTTCTATGTGATTGAAACACGCTTGGCAGGGCATTTTTTTCACCTTTCCTTGCGTTCTTCTCTCTGTGATTTGCGTTTCCTTTGCTTCTGGTTATCTAGCCTATTATCTCAATTTCTTGAGACGAAGGAACGAAGACGATGGCGACGCTGGGGTTTTTTTTTAATTTGTAGGAGGCGATCAAGAAGACAGTGATGTTAATGTTGGTATTCTGGGTTTGTTGCTTGCTTTTTTCTCTGTTTTTACTCTGTATACTGTTTCCTTTATCTCTGTTTTATGGGTTTCTTTTATTCTGCCTCTCCTGGTTTTTTCGTTCTCTTCCCCAGTTTTTCTTTGTTCGACTCGGTCCCCATGTTCTCTGCCGTTCGTGGCTTTTATAGCCAGAGAAGACAATGCCGTTTCTTCCGACCATAAAGTGTGATAACTGCAGAAGTAATGGCTGTGCGGCGATGGGCATCCGTTTCGATCGGGTGAGGAAGATGAACAGTAACGAGAAACGGTGCCGTTTCGGTATTCACAGCTATATGCATTTTGGCCCTTGAAGTTTGGAAAGTTTTGTAATTAAGCCTCTAGTTAAATTGTAATTGGACCTCTGAGTTTCGGCGTCTTTTACAAGTTAGTCCTTGGACTTTAATCTGCTACAATTATGTTCCCAATTAACCCCAAACTTTGCTATTTCTTTAATTAAGTCCCTGATTTCATTAATTTAATTAAATCCAAAGTCCAATTAAGTCTAAAACTTATCAATTCTCCAATTAAGCCCCTGATTGGATTAATTAAATTACTTCCAAGCTTAATTAAGTCTCAAAACTTATCAATTCTCCAATTAAACCCTTGATTGGATGAATTAAATTAATTCCAAGCTCAATTAAGTCTCAAAACTTATCAATTCTCCAATTAAACCTTTAATTGGATTAATTAATTCCAAACTTAATTAGATTAATTTCAAAGTTTACTTAACCCCAAAACTTCTAATCATGTTGTCCTTAACCTAAATTTTAATTCATTCTTCATTTATCTCATTTTATTATTATTATTATTTTTATCATCATCATCAATTTTTATCCTTTTCAGTAAATAAAATAATAATAATTAAAATAAAAATGGTTAAAAATTAGGTTATAACAGTAATTATACACTATCTAATTTGAAAAATATTAGTGGATATTGTATTAGATGTCCATATTATAAGAGGTGTAAAAATAAAAAGTTCTTCGATCCAAATATTATGATGCATCATCTATAAAAACAAATTCATAAAAAAAATACTTGTGTTGATTCGCACACGAAGAAGTACCGTATGTTCTATAAAAAAAAATCATGATAGAAAGTATGATTGACTCAATCTAATTCTAATATCGTGCATAAAGTTGTAAATAATAATGGTAAGCCTTAGAAATATGATGATGAATGCAGTGAGAAACAATTATGGTTCTATAAGTAAATGCTCAAATATAGATAAAGAACCAAATACAAACACAATTAGAGTTTTTAAATTGTTTAAAGATTCTTGTTACATGTGGATATTGAGGCTTGCTAACTTGTAAAAGGGATAGATACATGAAAAATAAATCATCGCTTAGCTTTATAGTAACTAAAATTATGTAACTAGAAATCATAACTGATCTTCAAAGATTTTGGATAAAGGGTTAATTATGTAACAAGATAGATAACCATTACCTTATACATCTTATCTAAAATAAGTTGCATTATTGTTTGTTTTCAATAATAAATGTGTTTTAATTATTGTTTGTCTAAACTGATATGTATATTATTCAAGTTATTATCTTTGTTCACAAAACAAATCCACAAAACAGGACTCGATATTAAACCTTACCATCATGAGTTATTTTGGTAATGATGGGCATATATATTTATAAAACTTGTTATAGGTTGAACAAATCATATTATTTATGAAGTTGCGTTCATAAAACAGGACTCATTATTGGACCATACCATCCTAGACTACTTAATAAATAATAAAGATATTGAATTTTATTTGTAAAAATCAAAATGGTTATAGGAAAACCAAAAATTTTATTGATTAATATTCCACAAATTATGTGTTAATTGGTATTATTATTCACTTATCAATTGATAATTAATAAAAACAATTAACACGACAGTCAAGAAATTCAATGGACAATTTAATTTATTACTATTTTTGTTATTTGTTATTTGTTTGTTATTGTTATTATTATTATTATTATTATTATTATTATTATTAATTTCTTATTTTTTTAATTAATCTTTTAATCAACATTCGGATGAAGGGTTTAAGGTTAGACTATGTCATCTCATCTTGAGATGATTAATAGATTATTATTTTTATTAAGTTTTTCTTTTTCATTTTTTTTATGAAAAAATCAATTTCTTAGTTTAAGCCTACAAGCAAGTATTTCGTTATTCAATTCCATTCAATTAAACTCAATGTTCATATATTTAATTAAAAAAAAATATCAACAAATAAAATGCCATCCTACAACATTAATGATTTTTTTAATTTTATTGACAACACTTCAAATTTTTATTTACTATATTATTTTCGTAAGTCATGATGCTCCTATGACTAAAGGCTTATCTAAAATCAACAATTTTTATTTTATGGATTATATATTTTTATTTGTATGTCTTTTATGTCATTTATTATTTTCAAAAAAAAATTACAAAAAACACCTAACGTGTCCATTACTAAAGAACATATTCAATTAAAATTTTTTCACATAATTTTCCTAATATTGTTTCTCAATAAAAACAAATGATAAAAAAATAATCAAATCATGCTAAATCAAACTAAAGATTCAATTATAATCAAAACAAAGGCTATGAGTTTAACCTAATATCAATCAATCATCAATCAAAATTCACAACAATGTTCTCCTAATCACAAACCACATGCATTAGCATTGCTATGACTATCTACATAAACATATCTTCATTCACACCATTAATCCTAAATCATCATAATATCATAGCATGCATGCTTTGTTCAACAAAAAGAGATCATTTTAGTGTGTTAGGATAGGACCTTTAATTGGAGATTGAAGGGAAGCTAGGCTGTTGTAAGGAAAAATGTTGCTACTGTTCACGTGCTGCTGCTGCTGCATCAGCACGGCTGAGGCAAGAGAAACTGGCGTCACGGTGGAATTCCTGAAGCTTTGCTGCTGCTGTGATGGAAGAACAGGCTCCAGGTGCTGCTGCTATGAGAAGAAAGAGCTCTACTCCTGCTGCTAAGAGAAGAAAGAAAGGCTTCTGGTGCTCTATCAACTGCTGCTGAGAAATGACGTGGCTGATGCAACAGATCTCCTCCTGCTGGTCTCGGTGCAGAGGAGAAGGATGAGAGGTAACTGTTCTTGAAGCTTTTGCTACTCACAATGGAGTCAGCTGCTAGCCATTGTTGACGAAGCCAATCTTCTGCTACTACTCACGGTGCAGAGGAAGACTGGTGAGACAAACTCTTGCTTCTGTTGCACAGCTGAGGAGAGAGCTGCTGGTGAAGCTGGTCACTTCCACTGCTACTCTCAGTTGAAGATGGCGCTGCTGGAATATGAGGTGACGGTTAAAAGCTGCTGTTGGAAAATCCTTCAATGCTGCTCTCGGTTGAAGATAGGACACTGTATGCTGTTGTTACTGTTGGAACGGTGGCTGCCATGGCTGGGGAGTTGCTGATTCTCTACACTACCAGAAGAAGTTTTCTTGCTTTGAAATAGAAAGAGAGATGGAGAGGGGTCATGGTGTTTTTTGGCGGAGAGCAAGATTCAAGGGTGTTGTTTTTGGTTCTGAGAGAGTTTAGGTTTTCAGTGGACGTAGTGTGGCTTATCTATTTATACTACCCTCATTCTTTCTATATTTTCTAGACTACTCTAGAAATTTCTCCAGCTTTCTAGACTACTTAAGGATGTTCTCTTTTCTTCTAGAAATTTCTAGAGTATTTCCCTATCTTTCAAAAAAAAATTAAAGAGTCATTTTACTACGTCAATTTTATTTTTATTTCTTTTTCTTTTGTAGTTTTCGTTGGTATATATTTTTTTTAACTAGATCAGTCCTTTTAAAAAAAATTCATTTTAATCACTAAAAAACTATTTGATTAATTTTACCTTTTTTTTTCATCATTTTGTTTTGTATCCGCTTTAAAAAAATATTAATACCAAAGCTACAAGTGAACTGGCTTAAAGATTATGAATTGAACAAAAATTAATTGTCAAATCACATCAAAACATATTTT
Source organism: Populus deltoides (assembly GCA_015852605.2). Lineage (NCBI taxonomy): Eukaryota > Viridiplantae > Streptophyta > Magnoliopsida > Malpighiales > Salicaceae > Populus > Populus deltoides. The sequence continues at coordinate 16,029,923 of CM027587.2, forward strand.
ATTTGAATTTTGATATTTTTTGTATTTTTTAATTTTTGAAAAAAATATAAAAATAGAGTAAAAATAAATTATTACAATTTCCCTGAATCATTATAAGATGAGTATATAAATTATAGTAAATTATTGGTTATTAAACAAATATTCACCATTGAGTTAGATTATAATCTGAGTGAGGTTAGATATTACAAGATAGTCGAATAAGCAAAAAACAATTTGCTTGAAAGCAAATTTGTAATAAAACCCTTTGGTCTAGGATATTATAAAATTGACAAGTGTCCAAAATTTTGCATGTTTTACCATAGTGAAAATGCAGATTTTATGAAGTGTAGAATTTGTGGTCATACTAGGTATAAATCTAGAACTGGTAGGGAAATGATTTTTGTCGCACATAGAAAACCGAGATACTTTCCAATCACTCTTTGGCTGCAAAGGTTATATATATTTTCAAAGACTGTTGAACATATGACATGACATCATTTACATGATGCGGCAGATTGAGTTATGACGCACTTTTCCAATGGTAAAGCTTGGAAGTAATTTAATAGGGTGCATCCTTAGTTTTTAATAGAACCATATAATGTATGTCTTGGGTTATGTTTAGATGGATTCAATCCATTTGGATCATTTGTTGCGCCCTATTCTTGTTGGTCGGTGAAACTCACAATTTACAACTTGTCATTGAGGTCGGAGTTCATGTTCTTATCTACAGTCATGTTTGGTCCTAATAGTATAGGGAGGAATATAAATGTTTATCTTCAACCGTTTATTGATGAGTTGAATCAATTGTGGTCATATATGGGACTTCGATATATGATGTCTCAAGAAAACAAATTTTTTAGATGAAGACAGCTTTGATGTAAACTATTAAAGATTTTCTTGTGTATGAGATGGTTTTTAGTTGGAACACGCATGAAAAATTAGTTTGTCCATATTGTATAAAAAAATAACAAGGCTTTCACCTTAACAAATGGTGGTAAATCGTCTTTTTTTATTGCCATCGGAGATTCTTGCCAACCAATCATAAATACATAAAGAAAAAAGAGAACTTTTTTGTAGGTAGAGTTGAAAGGAGTGTTGTACCATTGGTACCATCGAGTGAAGAATTGTATGACGTGGTCTCATAGTATAAAGGCATTATGTTTGGTTTTCAATCTGATAAACAAAAGTTTTTTGGTTTTTGTATGACCCACAATTGAGTAAAGTAAAGTATTTTTTAGGAGCTTCTTTATTAGAAGACTAATCTTCTTTGACATAATTTGGATGTCATACATATTAAAAAAACATGTTTGAAAATATTTTTAACATAATAATGGATGTTAAAAGAAAGACAAAGAACACCATGAAGACTAGAAACTAGAATGGATATACATTCATTTTGTCATTATAAGAATATGAAATTAGTTTATGATAGGCCACAAGTCACAAATCTCAAAGTCAGCTTCGCTTTGGAGAATAATGCACAATTAAATGTCTACCAATGATTAAGAGTTTGCGTTTTCTTAATGAATAAGTTTTGAACATATCTAGATTGGTGAATTTGAAGGATTGTAGATTTTATGGAATGAAGATTCATGATTATCATTTATTTATGCAAACACTCATTCCACTTGCTTACATGGATTTATTGTCAAAAGGGACATAAGATGCACTCATGGAGATTAATCACTTTTTTAGAGATATATACTCTAACAAATTGCATACCCAATATATGGAGAAGCTTGAAACTAATATCATTCAGACGATTTGCATACTTGAGATAATATTACCTTCATCTTTTTTCAACTCAATAAAGCATCTACCCATAGATTTACTATTTAAGGAAAATGTTGATGGAAATGAACAAATTGATAATACATCCAGTATAGATGGATGTATTCATTCAAGAGATTAGGGATTACATGTGCATCCTAAGTAAATTTTTATTGTTATTTTAAAAAAAATTAAAACATTCATTTATTCAATCTCTATTTAATTCCATATAGATATTTGTTCAACCTTAAGAAAAAAAATTTAAAAACAAAGCGTATGTTGAAGCTTCGATATGTGACGTTTATATTGTTGAAGATATTCTAATATTTATCTTATATTATTTTGAGTTTCACTTGAGAACAATAATCAACCATGTTTAAAAAAAAATGATGATGGTGGGGAAGTGCTTTCAAGTGAAAATTTGTCAATATTTTTCCATCATGGAAGACCTTTGTCAAAAAATACAGTGATGTTAAGATACTTGATAAATATCAAATTCAAACATGTACATAGTTATATGTTATTCGAGTGCAATGAATTGAGACCTTTTATTCAGTAAGCATAATAATAACATGTTGCTATTTTAAAAAAAATTATTTTATACTCTCATATAAGTTGATAGATTGAATAATTTCTTGTAGCTAACATCGTAAATTTTTATTATCCTAGAATTCACATTTGACTAAATCTCAAATTCTACAATTACAAGATGAATAATTTTTCATGTAATTTAAAACATATGTAAGTAGTACTTGATAATTTTTAACTTTCATAATACTTGATTTTATTACATCTTTTTTATAACTGTTAATGGTTGTAATTGTATACTAGGTTTATCAAATAGGAGGCAATGCTACTAGTAGTTTGAATTTACTATGTTTGGATCCTGAAAGAAATGTCAAATGTTATAACATGTATTTTATCAATGGATTTATTTTTCATACTGAAAAATATGATCAAGGTAGAAAGAGTTGTAATATTGGAGTTTGTGTCAAGGGATCAACTTCTGATAAGTTTGAAGGAAAGTTAGAATAGGTGATTAAATTGCAATATCATAAGATAGACAGAGAAATTAGAGTAAATCCCCACCATAGTTTGGTTGAAATTAATACAAGGGCTAGATTTTGCAATGTCGTCGATGTCTTTATTTTTGCCAAGCAATGTAAATGAGTTTATTATACATACAATTTTTTCTTTAGAAAGGATCATTCTATAGTTGATTGGTTATCCGTTATGAAAATCAAGCCTAAGGTTCGTGTCCAAGTTTTTCAGGATGGTAACAATAAAGTAAATACAGGAAACGATATCTTTTAACTTGATGAATTAATTGATCCACATCGAGTTACTATGTCTACCATCTTAAAATAAAGGAATACGAAAAGAATATTTTTATTGTTGTTGATATTGAGGAGTTAAATGATATATTAACAACTAATAAACATCTAAGTCGATGAAGATGATGAGATAAACAAGCTTCAATTCAATCAATGAAATTACGATGGACATGACGATGATGAAATTAAAGAAGAAGAGGAAGAGGAAGAAGAAGAAGAAAAATCTGGTTAAAAATATTTCAAACTAATTTGTATCTGTAAAACATCAATGGGTAATGAAATTGACTTTAATGTGTTTTTTTCATATGTTGTTGTTTTACAATGAACTATTGTTAACAGAATTAGAATGTTTATTGTTAGTGATTTTATTATTATGTTATTAAACATAATTGGTGTTATTATATTGTTATTTTACTATATTAATATGTTGGATAGATAAGGAATACAAAAACACTAGGGAGAAAAAAGTCTATTATATTGATAGAAATATCGACGGACTGTTATATACTGATGGAATTACCGATGAACTAAATCCATTGGAGAGTTCTAGAGAGTTGGAAAAAATACAGGATTTTGCCACTAAAAAATAGAGTCACTAAAGGAATTACTGACGGGACGAAATGTCATCTGAAAATTTGTTTAGGGGGGTTTGGAAAACTTTGAGGGGTTCTCAAGAAATTGCAATGTAAATTACCGCCAAAATTACCAATAGACTATAAAAAATATATTTAATATTCAATTATTCTTCGATAATTTCATCGGTGAAAAACCTCATAAATAAAATATCAAAATCTTTAATTCTAGGAGAGAGAGAAAAACCCCTTCTATCTCCCCCTCCTTCCTCTCCCTCTATCCTCCTTTTTCCCTTTTGTTTATAACTTTTCTCTTCTCTGCCTCTCATGTCCTCTCTTCTCCACCTCTACTCTCAAATAAGTCTTCCCCTTTTCATCCTCTTATTTCTTTGTTTTCTTTATTGATAGATCTATGTTTATTTTTTTAATTAATTTTTTTGCGTCAATTTCTTCGATGAGTTAAAGTTTTGAGATACTCATAGCAGCTCGTGATTAACACGCGCCAACACTATTTTGAGGTACTTGTTCCAAAACTTTCTAGTCATCCCAAATAACATTAAACGTTGATTCATCATCTCATTTTCTATGTTGAAGTTTATGGCTTTCATTTCGATAAAGTTTGAAACTTTATCGATTTTTGTCAATGATTTTATTAGTTTTTGTTGTTAAAATAAGAATGGAACTTAGTATGGTTATTGGGTTACATTTTCTTGAGGTGGTTTTGCTCTTATAACTTTGTTGTTTTCGTATTTTTTTATGGTCTTGTTAATTTTTGCACTGATTCATGATAAAGCTATATTATATTGGGATAGTAATTAGATAGTGCTTTCATGTTCTATATTTATTGGTTGTTAGGTATTAGTTACCAGTCATATTGGCTTATCAAGCACTAACTACCAGCCCCCTTGACAAAAAAAAAAAATGAATTGGATCGTTGGAGTAAAAAAATTAACCAGTTATCTAGTATATAAACGTTATTTCTAAATTGCTTGATTTTTTTTTGGAATCTCATCACTTACATAACAACGTTCCTCAAACAAAATTAAATATTAAAAATTATGTAATAAAAAAGTTATAGCTATACAATTAAAATAGCTTCTCCAAAAACTCTTTATTCGGCCAAATAAAATGATAGAGAAGATTAGCATAGCATTGCGCAAGGATGACATAAACAAACCCAGAAATGGTCCAAGAAAGGGCAAATAAAATTATTGAGATTTTGATATGTTTAAGGAAGTTGGTTAAAGTTGCTTGAATATAAAATCGATCGGGGCAAATAACAATTAATTAATTAACACAAAGGAGGGTTTCGTTCAACATGAACAAGAAGGCAGGAAGCAAATATTAATTAATTGTTGATGGTGGAGTACTATACATAAAGATATATATCAAAAAGTCAAATGTGTTATTTAATATATATATATATATATATATATATATATATATATATATATATATATATCTTTATCTTCTTGACTCCTAATCCCATGACCTTGACCATTTGACCTTATCTGTATGTATACTATAGCCAATGAGTGATTGACAAGTGGAAACAAAATCTGGGAGCCGAAAAGATAACTAAAAAAGGTTCAACGGCCTTTGGTACGGGGCAATATTTAGAATTGGAGGATAGGGAGAACTTGACAGTGTTCGTGGGTGTTTTTTTTTTTAATATTTAGTTGTTTTTTTCTTTTTTTCATTTCAATATGTTCATTTGTTGAAAATGAAAAAAAAAAATTAAAAATTAAAAATACTTGAAGATTATATATAGTTGTTTTTCATAAAAAAAAAAAAGTCAAAACCATAAAAAAAACTTCCCTTGATATTGACGAACAAAGTTTCTGCAAACATGCTACAATTTTATTTTTTTTGAGAGATTTAAAAATTGTATGTAACTATCGAGAAATTTTCCTCAGCCGCTTTAATTATATGTTTGAAAATTTTAATTTCATTAAAAATCATTGTGTTTCTATTTTAAATTATTAATGCAATTAAACCAAAAGCAAACTAGATTAAAATCTTAATTTTTTTATACAAAAAAATCATATATATTTTCCATGCTCAACGAACATAATGCTTTTGTAATAAATCAAGCTAAAAACAATTAATTTTATAGAAATTACCATTCCCATGCAACCAAACAAGATTTCTCCAAGAAATATCGAGGTATCAAAGAATAGTTAAATTAATGAACTCTTTTGCCACACTTTACCATAGTAATGGTTAGAGAATAATATAAATAATATCCTGAGATCTCACTTAAAAGCTTAAGTTATTGGGTTGAGATAGTTCTTTGACATGGTATCAGAGTTTCGATGACCAAGCGGTCACGAGTTCGAATCTCACTATTCTTATTTATTTGATAAAAATTAAGCACAATGTAATGTGGGTCTATGTAAGTTTTAAGTTCAAAGAGCTTTCACTTGAGGGGATATGTTAGAGAATAATATAAATTATATTTTGAAATCTCACCTAACAGTTTAAGTTTTTGAATTGAAATGATTCTTTAACTTCAATTTGATTAATTTTCTAGCTAGACTTGTGTGTTTTCAAGGAAGATTTCAAAAAAAAAAAATGACATTAAATCGGCGTTTCACACAACTAACTCAGAAAATTAAGGTAAGGTCGTGAAATTAAACAAACGGCCGGGGAGGAAATTAAAACGTATGGCTGATCATTCACGTTACATATACACAACAAGGAACCTCCTTAATTAATGTTTGACCCAGAAAACATTGTATGTGAACACGGGAGGTACATTTGAATATGCTTTGTATCCTTAATTAATATGGGGTTTTAGAGAAGACAATGGCGATATTTGAAGTCGGCAAGAAAAAAGACAGGACTTCTAGCAAGCTTAGAGGCTATATATGTATGTGTGTGTGTGAAGCCAATATTGACTTCACTCCGTTTTCACTCAATCCTTGGGAGCTATGGGAACTAGTTGGCCTCTGACCTCCAGGTCGGACAGAGAAGGAAAATGTGGAGGGTTAAAAAAACATTAAAAAAATAAATTAAAAGAAGAAGAAGAACATTAATGGATAATTATAAATCGGTTACGATATTTATTTTGTATTTTTTAAAAAATATGATAAAAATAATTTTATTTTTAAAAAAAATATACATGAAAAACTTTTAGAATTTGACATATACACAAAGACAGAATATTTTTTTTTGTTTTTTGGAAAGAGGAAATTAATTATTTTTTTCATTTAAATTTTTTTTTGAAGAAAACCGAGTATTTTTAATACCAAGTCTGTATCCTGTATCTTACAATATAAGTCTACAGCTTGACTCATTTAAAGTATAATTAAATCATTTAACTTAATTAAGTCCTTTCACTTAATTAAATCCTTTAATTTGACCAAAATTAATTCTTAAATATAATTAAAATTTTAAATTGGCCCTTGATTAAATCAAATTGGCATATTAAAAATCTAATTATGTCACTAGACTTAATCTTTATGCAGATTCCTCCGGTAACATTTAATTTGACCTGGAATTCGCATTATTTCTCCAATTTTTGTTACAATGGAGTATGATTATGCTCCTAATTCCATCTAAAATTACAGGTTGATTCTTTTATATATTTGAAATCCTCCTCAGCCTGCTTTTGCCAAATTGCTAGTGTTCTTGTTATTATTTTTTATTTTTTATTTTTCTATATGGAAAGAAAAAAATAAATTTTGGGGGAATAATTCAAAAATGGGTTATAACAATAAAAACAAAGAAAAAAAAAACCTTGGTTAATGTATGAAGGGTGTAAAATATATATGAATTAAAAATAGAGATGGCAAAATATAATATTCAAATTATTAAATATAAATATAAAATCATTTGAAGTTTTTGAATTGAGATGTTGTTTTTAAAATAATATAAGAGCCTTTAATTTTTAATTAAGGATGGGATATCATGAATTTAAATCATATCATTCTTACTCTAATCATAAATTCAAATGGTATCATTCTTGTCCTCTTCTAACTAAAATATGAGTCTATCTGAACGTGAAAACGAAGATGCAAGATATAATTAATATTTTTTAAACATATTTATATTTATAAATTCATGTGTAGTTTAAGCTCTTGTGGTGAACAAGATGCAAGATATAATATTCTTACACGTATTTATGATATTTTTTAATTTTTCATGATATTAATTTAATAGGGAATAAGGAGTCAAGAGGAGACCCCTTTGGAATACTTGGATATATATATATATATATATATATATATATATATATATATATATATATTAAATAACACATGATATTTTGTTTTTTATTTATATTTAGTACGTACACCATCAACAACTAAATAAAATTTGCTTTCTGCCTTCTTGTACATGTTGAATGACACCCTCCTTTGTGATAATTAATTAATTATAACACACACATTATAATATTTCAATATTGCTATTTTATTTTTTATTAAAAGATAAATAGTACGTAGTCAGATGAAGAATATCCATATAATAAATACTTAAAAATTAATAAATAAGATATTTATAAGTAATAAATATGATATAAATATATAAAAATTCAACTCCTAGATACTCATTGTATTCAACAAACCCCTTTAGAATATTTGGATATATATATATATAAGATAAAGACTTTTATTTATATATCTTTATATATAGTCCACCGTCAACAATTAATTAGAATTTGCTTGCTGCGCCTGTTTGTTCATGTTGAATGACACCCTTCTTTGTATTAATTAATTCTTATTAATTTGCCCCGATCGATTTTATATTCAAGAAGCAACCTTATTAATTAACAGAACTTCCTTAAACATCTCAATAATTACCTTAATTAACAGACCTTCCTTAAACACATCAACATCTCAATAATTACCTTCTTTGTATTAATTAATTGTTATTAATTTGCCCCGATCGATTTTATATTCAAGAAGCAACCTTAATTAATTAACAGAACTTCCTTAAACATCTCAATAATTACCTTAATTAACAGAACTTCCTTAAACACATCAACATCTCAATAATTACCTTCTTTGTATTAATTAATTGTCATCCTTGCGCAGAGCTGAGCTAATCTTCTTTGTATTGTTTTATTTGGCTCTTATACGAGCTGTTTTAGCTATATGGTTATGCCTTTTTTATTATAAAGTTTTTTTTTTTAGGGACGTTATTATATAAGTGATGAAATTCTCAAATTATATAGAAATGATGTCACTGTTGAAATTCTATATATATAAAAAAAAGTCTTTCCAATAGCAATCAAAGGACTACAATAATTAATATGAAAATAAGATGAAATAATCTAATATTATTTATAATCTTCAATGAATATTAATTAATATTAATGATTTGTATGATGATAGATTTGATGGCACACTATAAGAAATTTGTTTTAATTACAATGGATGAAAGATATGTCAGCCATATGTAATAATGAAATCATTCGAAGTCCTATTAATTATATTTCTCCAACCATCTTTAGGGAGATATTTTGTTTTTATATTTTAAAAGTGCTTTTAAAAAAATTAATTTTTTTAATTTTTTATTTTAAATTAATTTTTTTTATATTTTTATATCATTCTAATATATTAATATCAAAAATAATTTTTTAAAAATAAAAAATATATATAATTTTAATATACTTTCAAATAAAAAATATTTTAATATTATAATTATAAAAATCTTAAGAGACCCATGATGATGTTTGCTACCTAAACTACACAACTAGTACAAGCTGCCAAAAACCTAATGATTAGTTTAGCTACCTTGTTGGATTATAGTTTTATCCTCGTAGTTCATGCCTATCGTCTCTTGAAGTTGTAATAAGAATAACTTTTAAAATGATTTTTTTATTTAAAAATATATTAAATACTATTTTTTAACTTTTTAAAATTTATTTTTAATCTTAATAATTTCAACAATGCAAAACCATAAAAGTAAAAACTAAATAGTTGTCAAAATCTATCATTGATGAAAATAACAACTTCTAATTATGTTAAAAAATAAAAAAAATAAATTACATAAAGATATAATTTAACTAGTTATGTTCTGAGTTTGTTTCTTAGAGGTTATCAGTTTGAGTTTTATAAATCTCAGAGTCACTGGAAACTTATATGATCATTAACTTCAAAACCCATAAAATTAGTCGAGATATATACAAACTAATCTAGACATTTATACTAATAAAACAATAAAATAAATAAAAGAGAGTCAGGAATCAAGCCCAATAAATTCAAGCAAAAAGTCATGAAACATAAATTGAAAACCGGCACTCCAATCATTTAAAATCCGCGTCTGCTTCCCTTCTACTTTTTGAGTCAAATAGAAACAAGACCCAAAAAGATAATATGAAAATAATTTTGCGCCTCTCTTTTTTTTTCCTGTCATTTCATTGGTGACAAATTAAATACAAAATATTTTCGGATCAGTTTAATTTCACACTTTGAAATTGAGTTTTTCTAACTACTTTTTTATATATATATATTGCGTCTTCAATTACGTTAGGGGTGCCTTTTAAAAATATATTTGTTTTAAATTAATATTTTTTTTAATGTTTTTCAATTATTTTAATATACTAACACAAAAAAATTATTGTAATACAATTTCAGGACGCTTTTTATATTTATAATTACAAATAACCTTCTAATTACCTATATAATTATTAGAGTAGGAATCTAGCATTCAACCCTCGATTTTCCCATTGAACAAATGCCAGAATTGATCTCGGAATCATCATCATCTTTTAGTTCTTGTATTATTGAGTGAACTTAGGATCGTTACAAGGCCATTTCCAATGTAATCACAGCAGAAAGAGAGTCATTAATTCTTACAAGTATTGTCATTAACTTTTTAATAAGAAAATGAAAGAACATGGAAAGTTAGGGGGGCGAGGAGCTCAAATTAAGTCCACGAGCTCAAAGTCCACCATTAAAAGCTTCTCTATGTTCAGAAAATTCGAACTTGAATTGGCTTCTTCAATTCATTACCTGGGCCATGTACAGTCCTTGACGTCGACATGCCACAAAAGAATTCAAAATATATATTCAACCTGTGAGGACGAAAACCATGACTTATCGTGGCTTTCCCACTTTTTTGTCTCCTTGTTTATCACCTGCTTCTTCCTGGGACTTTCCTTACAAGCCAAGCCATAGACTGAAAAGCCAACTTTTTCTATAAATATTGATCATTCTTGCGTGTTTCTCTCATTCACTTGACCAAATTCAGACCACACTCGCTTGCCAGCTAGCTAGTTAGTTATCTTGTGTCAAATTCTAATTTCTCCAGCACTAAGTTTGTATAAATATACTTAGAGCTAGCTTCTTCAAGAAAGAGATTCATAACTAATTCATCAATGGAATCGTCATGGGTGAACACTTCTCTTGATCTCAACATCAATCCCTTCAAGCATGTCAATGAAAGCACTCAAGTTCAGGTGAGTCCTTCTTCTTCTTTTTCATACAGTATATATATTTAAAGGATATCCTTATTGGATATTCAGCTCTCAGTTCTTCGATCTTTCCTGGTTTTTCTTGGTCTTGATATATAATTGTCATGTGTGTATAAGTGCTAAAAGGATTTATCACTCTGTTTTGAATCAGAAAATCAAAAAATTCGAGGGATATTCTACTAGGGTACTTGAACAGAAATTACAAGTTAAAAATGAGGTCAGTAGTTTCTATCACTTTTGCTTCTGGATTACTGTCTTCTGATCTTTCATCCTCCAAGCAAGTATACTAAATCAGAAACTTTTTTTTTTTTTTATCATTCTCAGGATGGTGTTGGTGTTCTTGTTGAAGAGTTGGCTCGGATGAGTAGTGAGAACAAGAAGTTGACAGAAATGCTTGGTGTTGTATGCGATAACTATATGGCTTTGCAAAAACATTTAGCTGATTTGGTGAGCAAGAATTCTGTAAAAGAAATCAGTCCACCAATATCATCAAGGAAGAGAAAGGCTGAGAGTGAAGATTATAGCATCGTGATTAATGGAATAAGTGGAGGAAATGCAGAGAGCAGTTCTATTGATGAAGAGTCAAGTAAAAGGCCAAGGGAGAATCTGAAATCAAAGATTTCAAGGACTTACTTTAGGACTAGTGAATCCGATGCAAGCTTGGTAAGTCCCTTGATCAGTCAACATCTTGTAGCTAATGATGTGGTTAATTTTGTGTAAAAATCAAGATGTCTATTAGGGCTTTAACTAGCCTTCCTTCTAATATGAATAAACTTGGTTTATGTTTAGGTTGTGAAGGATGGATATCAATGGAGAAAATATGGCCAAAAGGTGACCAGAGACAATCCTTCTCCTAGGGCTTACTACAAGTGCTCATTTGCCCCAAGTTGCCCTGTCAAGAAGAAGGTAATTACATATAATTAACACAATATAGTGCTTTCACCTCCTCTTCAACTTGCTTTCTATTATGATTACTGCTCATGATTAGAGGGATATTTGAGATTTCTTACGAGAGATTTTACTTGGTTTTTTCAGGTCCAAAGAAGTGCTGAAGACCCTTCTATTTTGGTAGCAACTTATGAAGGAGAGCACAACCACGCTAGCCACTCTCAACATGAACCATCACTAGGCTCGAGCCACGGTTCTAATTTTGGTCCAATTCCCACACAATCACCGATCAGAAGTTCAGCTCCTACTGTGACCCTTGATTTGATCCAAAGTGGAAGGCATGGAGATACTGCTACAAAGACTGTTCAAGAAATGGAAGTGCCTGCACTTCAAAAAATTTTGGTCCAACAAATGGCGTCTTCTTTGACAAGAGATCCAAATTTCACAGCTGCACTAGCAGCTGCTATCTCTGGGAGATTCAACCAGACTCAGATTGAAAAATGGTGAAATTACTTTAAAAAAATTAGAATTTTAGATATTACTTCGAATATTTAATTATATATATGTGAGTGATCGATGGATGTACGTACATATATCATATGAGTTTGAACTTATAATTAAAGTGAAAAAATAAATAAATCGTAGAGTTTATTTAATTCTTCTTTAGTTTGCAAAATGATTAATTTCTATAATTAGTTCTTCTCTATTACTTTGAAACAGGAATAATCACTTATATCATACATAACAGAACAAGAAAGTATAGAATATTCAGTCTTCGTGGATGATTTGTTTTCTGAAAGGGTACAAACTAATCTCCAAACATTCCAAAAACACACTGACCAGTACTGAAATGTACGAATTGAAAAAAATACAATGCCTTTTTTTTGAATTATATATATATATATATATATATATATATATATATATATGCTCTTCATAACGAGTAAATATCATTTTTTTTAAAATATAAAAAAATATTTTAAATTTTTTGGGTCCGATGGTCATGCTGGACCCAACAAACTTGGATCGATATGTCATGTCTAATAATTTTTTTATTTTTACTAAAAAAAATTTAAATTATCCATGACATATCTTACATAGAAATTTTAATTATTTTTTTATAAAAAATATTTATACTACCCTTGAAGTATTCAACAAAATAAGGTATAAAATTGCCAAAAAAAATTAATCAAGAAGAGAACTCAAAATAAAAAAAAAAATTAATTATAAGAATGAGGATCAAATTCAACAAAAAAAAATTAAAATCAAACGATTAAGGATTAAATCAAAAAATAAAATTCAATTAGAAAAAATATTAAAATCAAAATCAATAGAAATTAAAAGAATAAGGATATGATTTGATAAAAAAAAACATAAAAGATCAAATTTCAAGGGTTAAATTGAAAAACAAATAAATCAAATTCAATACAATTAAAAGACTGAGGACCACTTTGTATTTTTTCAAGTCTGACACACCTTTTAAGGTGAAAAAGAGAGAAAAGAAGGGGATAGAGAAACATTATAGCCAGAGCTCTGTCGTGACCGTTTGATGACACCGTGTAGAAGGTTGCGCAAGACTTTGGACACTACCTTAAAATTTTAATTGGTTTTTTTTTACGATTCGATTTTTACAGTTATTTTTTTTAATTTTTTTAATTTAATTAGGTTTTTGGTTTTTTTCTAACCCCTCCTAAATATTAGTATTGAGGGAAGTACTAAGTTTGGGATCTTTTTGAAAATTACAGTAGCACTGCAATTTTCAGAATTTATCAATAGCAACATGTCGCAAGCCCATTATCTAGTGCTAATTTGATTTTCTTAGAGTTCGTTTTACAATAGCATCTATTTTTAAAAATATTTTTTAAATTATTTTTTATCTAACAAAAATATTAAGAGCCTATTTATTTTGCATAAAACATTTTATATTTAAAATATCTTTTCATAAAATGCTTTACATATAAAATATTTTTTAATGTTTGGCTTAAAAAACATCCTTACGTCTAATATTTTAAAATATTTTACGCGAAACAAACAGACTCTAAATTGATATTTTTATGTATTTTTTAATGATTTTAATATGCTCATATTATAAACTTTAAAAAAATCTAAAAATATATTATTTTAATATATTTTTAATTAAAAAACACTCAACATCACAATACCAAACACATACTTGGAGTGACAACCTAAGTACTTAGTATCAAATTTATTAAACTTGGCATAGCTTATGACTTAGTTTAAAATTCAAGTTACATGAGTTAATTAAGATTAAACCTAATTAATTTAAAATAATATTATTTCAAAAATAATTTAAAATAATAAAATAATATGTTTATTTAAAAAAAACTAAATTAATTCCAGTTTCAATGATATCAATAAACCTGAGTCACATCCCACCTAACTTAATTTAAAATTCAACCTAGGTTGGAAATTGATTTAACTCCCTAGGTGAGGTGGAATTCAGTAACACTACTGAATGCACCCCTTGCCACGGCATAAAAAGAAGCAAACTACCGAAACTTGCGGCTCCGTGGTCTTAGTAGGCTTTGTGTTTTTATGTGTATACCTATTATTTTTGTGATGTTTTATATATTTATTGGACTTACAGGATGTTTACTGAATTTAAAAATTAATCATGATATACGTAAACTGGTCCGAATATCCCGGATTAAAAAAAAAAAAAAGGCAAAGTAACAACTCCTATGGTCCTCGTTTATGTATAGCATAAATTAAAATTATATGCTGAAAAAAAAATTAAAAGTGGTCCAATGATAGTACGAAGAGAGGTTAGTACTAGTAGTACAATGACATGGTGGTGGTACGTTGCTGTCTCTTACTGTGACCAGCACGACATTACGCGTAAACACCGCGGGCACCCATGACCCTTCCAGTTTACCGAGTCTTCTAGGCTCCTGTCCACCTCATGCCCGTTCTCGCACGTTTCATTTTGTTACTGGTTTCTTCAATACTTTTTTATTTTAGGATTAATATTTTTTATTATTTTTATACATTTGATTTGATGATGTTAAAAATTAAAATATATATATTATTTTAAAATATTTTTAATTAAAAAATACATTTAAACATGTAATTTCTTGAACACGGCTCCCATGTTTCCTGAAATTATGTTTGTCGATAGCTGAATATAATTGTCTCATAAGAAAATAGATGATAATTTTTATTTTTATGTTTTAAAAGTGTTTTTAACAAAAAAAATTATAGTTTTTTTACTTTAAATTAATATTTTTTTATATTTATATATTATTTTGATATGCTGAAGTCAAAATTAATTTTTAAAAATAAAAAATATATTATTTTGATGTATTTTGAAACAAAAAACATTTTAAAAAGTAACTTCCACGACACGTAGAAACACGCTCTTAATTTCCACAGTATTCTTTCTTGTACAATAAAGTCTGGCAATATACTCAGGATGGCAATGACATATTTATTTTTTCCTAGATGATAAGAAAGAAGGAATGATTATCATCATCTAGGTAGGATGAGGATGAAGAGAGTGAAATGTGTGGACAACGAAAGATATCATCTCCATACTCTCCAAGAATTGCTTGGATAAATAATATTCCTTGACCATTGAACCAAGTCTTTCAAGACACAACTTTTATGATTAATTTTCTTTTTTATTTTAGGGTTTGGAGGGATTTTGGAATCCGTTTGTGTATCAATGATACATTTTCTAGCATGTTTTATGATTAATTAAGTGGATTTATAAGATAAATTCTTTCAAAAAGTATAAAAAAAAAATTAGAACAATATTTTTTTTTCTTAGAGTAAGTTTAAATTATTTATAAATCATACAAGCTTTTTGTTCATAGCCTCTATATATATATATATATATATATATATATATATATATAGGCACTTGCAATTGGACCATGGGTTAATTTAAGATTAATTTTGAATTAACAAAACTCCATCAGCTCTTCTTGCATGATTAATTTGGACCATGGGTGTGAGGCCTGGTTGGACCTTAGCTTAAGAGCTGGATCCAATTCAATATTCTTAGTAACTATGAAACAACTTGAGCCCTATGACATTGCCTGCTCTTGGGGGAGAGAAAAAAAAAAACAAAATAAATAAAGCTTGAATCAATTTAATACATGACTAAGAGCAAAAAATAAAAGATAATATGACTTGTACACACATTTTAAAACCTTATCCCCGTAAAGAACTCGTAATC
The DNA here is from genome assembly GCA_015852605.2 of Populus deltoides. NCBI lineage: Eukaryota > Viridiplantae > Streptophyta > Magnoliopsida > Malpighiales > Salicaceae > Populus > Populus deltoides. Next base: position 16,046,090 of record CM027587.2, read on the forward strand.
TGAACAGAATATATTTTTTTAACAAATAAATTAGTGGGTTAATTTCAAGGTTGTCAATTCCGTTTCGGTAGGTGTTTTGTTTTTTCAATTGGAATGGAATGTTTCAGTTTCGGAGTGTTTTGGTGTGCCGTTTCGGGATTGTACTGTTCATATATATATAATTGGGTGGTTTAATTAATTAAATTGAACAAGGTTCAATTTGATTCAATGACTTTTCAAGAGCGGAACGAAACATGTGGAATGAAACAGGAACGTTCCGGGTGGAATTTAGCCGAAAAATCCGGAACAGACCGAGATTTAAAATGAGATGAAATTTGTTTCATTTTTTGAATTGGTATGGAACGTTTCGGTTATTCCGGGCGAAACGGAACGGAATTGACAACTTTGGTTAATTCTTAATCCAGGTGACTTGATCAAAATGATGTTGCGACGAACAAGAACTAAAAAACAAAAATGGTTGAATCGGGTCAATTTATTGACTCGTGAATTGACTCATTAGCTCGACCTTGGATCATTGAATCGGACCACGAGCCGGGTTTGTGAACAAAGGAGGTGCACCGTTGTGGTGGGCAGGAAATGATAAAAATAGAAGACTGAAACAATGGTCAAGATTGTGGTGCAGGTAGGGGATGGTTTCGTGCATGGATTGGGCTTCTGATTAATAAGTGCTTGACTTCAAAGTAGCATTGACTCGAAAAGTATAAAAGGAAGACTTTTACATGTACCTTGAATAGGCCTTTATTTTTATTTTTATTTTTTATTATATTTCAAGGTTCTTATCATATCCTTGCCGGTTAGGCCCACCATATTTTGACTACAGATATTCAAATTTGGTGAACATTTTATGGGAAAACAAAAAATAATAATATTAATAACAAGAGACTAAAATTGCTAGTTTACTGGTGTTCTTTTTTCAAGAAAAAATAAATAAATTATGAAGAGTTTGAACATGTATTAAAAAAAATTTAAAGGGGAAAGTAAATTAATTGTGTATATAGACTCAGTTTATTATTCATTGCTGTAATATAAATATTGTTTTTCTCTTTTTCAAAATATTTATAAAAAAAAAAAAACAAAAGTTGGCTCAATTTACTATTCATTGCTACAGTGTAAATATTATTTTTCTCTTCTCAAAATATTAAAAATAAATAAAGGGGTAGGCAAATTCACTATAGACATAGACTTGGTTTACTATTTACTTATATAGTTAAATACGGTTTTGCCCTTCTCAAGAAAATCCAATGGCCTTGGTGTTAGTTTTTTTTTTAATCCGTCATGTGGTCCCTTAGTCATTATTGTATTGATGGAGGTTAGAATTGTTTTTTTGATTTTTAAATACACGATAAAATTATTAATTTACTCTTAAAAGGAAAGGAATTTACATTTGTTATCTATATAGGGCTTTTTTAGTCTTTTCATTTATTTAAACACGGTAAAATGACTCAAGCGTCTTTTATATTAAAAATTTTAATGCTTGTATTTAGGGGCTTTTTTATCTTTTCACTCTAGTTTTTTTTTGTTATTTTCAAGGTGGTCAAGGGTAATTTAGTCGTTTAATAAATATAAAATATTATTAAAACTTAAAAAGAAGTCGGGGTGTGCACCACACATGCCAACGTGTGGGAGACATCTACAACCTTATAGTAGTGCATGCAGCGCCTCCCGATGCTTAAAAAATCTCCATGTTGTATCGATGGGATTGCCATGGCATCTTCTTCCTGGTGGGGCGAAGCGTGGCAACGATGGTAGGGTGAAGCGAGACAGCAACGAGGTTTTCTTTTCTTTTTCTCTCTCTTCCCTTGAAAAACACACTGGGTATTCAAAAATTCAGAGTTGTCCTTTTAGGTATTGATATTTTAACTTCGATCTTTATTATTTTGATTTTTAATTTTTGCTCTTAACCATTTTGTAAAAGTTTTGTTTATTTTCAATTTTTTTCTTCAATTCAAATTTGTGGTGTATTTTTTTCTCCAATTTGGTCCTATTCTTTTTATTTCTGATTTTTTAAAAAAAAATTTATACAATTTTTATTTGTTTTCTATTTCATTTTTTAATCCAAATTTATGGTAATTTTTTTAATGTAGTTCTCATTCTTTTTCATTTTTTTACCTTTTATTAAGGTGATTTTTCTTATCAATTTTATCCTTTAATTTATTTTTTATTTCAATTATATATCTTAGATTTTGAAACATAGGTGAAATTATTTTTTCTCGTTTTCTCTTTTTCCTTTTTAAATTCTACATTCGAATTTCTCTTTTACACCTTCCAGTAGTCGTCGCGTCCAACCTCACGCAAAATTATATTCTTGTGTGACTTATGAATGAGAACAGCACCAACGACAACAACTTCATTTTCCAGCTTTTACTCTATATGTAAAATGGATAAAATATGTTCAGTTTGTGAATGTGGAAAAAGCTTTTCCTCTTGGAAAATCAAAACGTGTCCACATACAAATTATACTCTCTTTTTCAAACATTTAAAAAAAGTTTTTATAAGTTTTAACCAAGTTAATCGAGCCGTGATTTAATCTACCGAGCCAAACTAAATCAATTTTAAATTAATATTTTTTAACACCTGATCTAAATCAAGAACCAGATCAATTAGATCTTGAGTCAATCACCGAGTCAATCTAGGTTTAGTAATGATGGTTTCGGTTGCTGCCTCACTTTCATCTGCTCATCACTAGCTATTTGTCTTGTTGAAAATATATTGTTTTTCAGTAAAATTTCTAGCTCCTACTCACGTGTGGTTTCCTCAGTCGAATTTGATGGAATAGTCCAATGAAAATTATGTTCTTCATTGGACCAGATTATTATCAAGCAGTCTCATTTGTCCAAAGATTCTGTTTGCATTAATTAGCAGAATTCAGACATCATTGAAACAGGCTGTGTTAGCCGTCATGTAAAGAAATTAATCAAAGATTTGTTGGTCTGGAGATCTTGAGTCTCCTGGTTTTGTCAAAAATGAACCACATGTATTAGACTATTCTCTCTCAAATGCGCCTACCATGTGGAAAAAAAGCAATTTAATTCTATTAAAACTTGGACCGTATGTTTTTTTTAGATTATGTTTCATCATTGATGTTTCAAAACATAGATATTAAAGGGACAGAAGCATTTTTAATTGAAGAATTAAAGATGAAAATATAAAATAAATATATTTTTTAAATAATTTTGAGGTCAATTTTTATACTTGAAAAACATAAAGCATAAAAAAAACATATCCCCACAAAATATATAGAAATCAAACACTACCCACTTGTAAAGTTTGCATATCTTAACCTTCAACTTTACTCAATTTAATGTGTTCATATTTTCTATTTCAGTTTGTTTTGTTGATTCGAAGGGAAACCAGTACTAACTTTTACTTAATTCAAGCCTTTTTGGTGGAAAATCTTATCTAGGTCACTCCAAAGTCAATTGATTATCCAAGAAATGCCAAAAACCTTTTAGTACAACAACAAATCATAGCATGGTTTAGTTGGCTTAGATTATGATTATATTTGCTATTAATTAAGAAGTGGCATGGCATCGAGTTTAATTTGCTTTTATATCCCATCTTTCTAAAAGATTTCAAGTTCAATTTTATTTATTGAAAACATGACATGGAATCAGGATATTCACATTTAAATAATGGAGATTGAACATTGAAAAAAATCAACACTTAAATTAGACGAATTAAGAGGGTAACTACAGCATATGAAGCCCAAATTTTCGTTGATTTTCTAATTGACTAAAGAACGAAGGTATGAAGAATATTTTGTGGAGTGTGTGTGTGAAAGGTATCTATACGTTGATTAATTCTTGCTAAAAAGATGTCCCGTAGTTGAATTGAAAATTGTTTACATTCTCCTAAATTCACGATCCCATTTGAAAAAAAGAAAGGGAAAAGGAAAAGGAAAAATTATGGTAGATTTTTTCTCTACCGCCCTTTTTTTTTTTGTTCACAAAAGTAATGTTTGGTTACTGTTCAAACAGAAAAGATAAAGATAATAATAACATAAAATAATAAAAACATAAAAGATAAGATAGAAAATTAAACGAAGACATAAATGCGTTTAGTAGTGATGTATAATACAAAGTGATTATCTTTGTATCTTATTTGGTTATGGTGGACAAAACCGAGTAAAATATAAAAAAATTATTTTACTATTAATATATATTGTTTTTAAACTTACATATATTTTAAAAAAAATATAAGTTTTTTTATACTTTAGTTTTTATTGAGTGTTGAAATTAATAATATTATAATAACTTTAATTATAAAAGCATGAATGACTTGACGGATTGATCTAAGGCCTGGATTGATCCGAGTTTAAAAAAAAATAAAGGAATGATTAACTCGACCTGATCCGATCAAAAACTCAGGTCAACTTGAGATAAAATTAGGGTAAAAAACCCGTTGACTTTTTTTAAAAAAATCTATTCGAAACAAAGTTGCTTTGATTATTTTTTAAAAAAAAGTTGGGTCAGCTGGGTTAACCCTCCCAACTTGTGACATGAACCTTGCATCGGGTCAACTCCCGAGTTGGGCTTTAAACTAATTATTTTTATCTATACGTTGACTCAAGTCAACCCAAGTTAATCTCCCGGCTCGCGATCTAGACCTTGCCCCGGTTGACCTCTAAGTTAGGTTTTAAAGTTATGATAATAACAACTTGTATCCTTACATTGACCCAGGTTAACCTGTGACCCGGACCTTGTCTTAGGTTGACCCCTGAATCAAGTTTTAAAACTATGATAATAACCACTTTTATTTTATGTTGACCCTCCTTACACGTGACTTGGGCCTTAGACCAAGTCAGGTTTTAAAATTATAATAATAATCATTTATGTTTTTATGTTGACCTGGCTCAACGGTCAACCCCACTCATAACCTGGGTGTTGCCCTAAGTCCACCTTAAAAATTAGATTTTAAAACTATGATATTAATCATTTTTATTCTTAAGCTGACTCGAGCCAATCTTACTTGTGACCCGGGCCTCAGCTAGTGACCTGAGTTTTTCCCCCAATCGACATTTGAGTTGAGTTTTAAAATTATAATAATTATTATTTATATCCATTAATGTCTTAATTAGACAATTTTGAAATTGAGGGTTTTTACAAGGATATTTTAGAAATAAAAAATAATAAATATTGTTTCTAAAAACATATCACCTTTTATATCTCATGTTTTGAAAGTATAATTATCCCAAAATATATTTATTTTTATGTCTTTGTCTCTTTACTTCTGTTTTCATTATCTATGTCCTTTCTATCTAGAAATAATAATCGAACGCTATCACCTTTCATCAGAAGAATTTGGATCACATCTAAATTAAAAAGGTTTTTATTAACATACACACAGTATTTAATTCAATGATTTTTTAATAAATATACCCAATATTTTAAGTATTATTTTCATCTAAAAGATGTATTTTCCCCTCCGAAAAGAAAAAAGTTGTTTATTATTCTATAACCATATTTTTTTTATTTTCATCTTAATTTCAAATGTATTTTAGTGTATTTTATATCAATATCCTCATATTTAATTAGATGTTGGCTCAATCCACGCCGGAAGCAGGAGAAATAAATCTAGCTCGTGACTGAGCTCAAGAATGATTAGGGACGATCACGTCCAAACCCAACTTGGAGCGCGGACGACATCCCGGCCCAAGACAGGGTGGTGCGAACGTGCCCATACCTAACTTGGAGCTGGACGTGGACATGTTATGGTCCAAACTAGGGTTGGGCAACAAAAAAGACATAGGACCATTTTGGATTGTAACTTCTTGTGATGACTTTTTAAATAGAGTTGATTCATAGAAACTATGACCCATTAGTGTCTGTGTTTTCGAAAAAAATAAATGGAAAATCAAGTTAATGTGAATGTGAAGGGGATCAGGCCGTTTTCCTTTGTTTGAATACTAAAATTATGAATACAAAAAAAAGTGGGGGAAAGAGGGGAAAATAAATCTTTGAATTTTATTTTCTACACACATATTTTTTCTTTTAAATATTGGGATGAATAAGCGAAGGAATTGGAAAAAATTAACATAACTCTTCTCATTGTATCCTCTAAAAATTCTTTTCTTTTCTCTAAAACCAAAAAAAAGAGAGAGAGAAATTCCTTCTTTCTCTCGGTTTAATTTCTCTTTTATTCTTAAGTATTTTTATTTTTTAATTACCATACAGACGGCCGGTAATTAATGCTTCTAGGCACAACTTTTCTCAACATGTAAATTAGAAAGGAAAGAAAAACAAATGATTAGAGTAAAAAAAAGAAAATAGAGAAGCATAGTCCTTTGAAAACAGGGAAGGAGACTCGAGTCTTTGGCACTTAGTAGTGACCTTTTACACGTTTTTGGACCCAAGAAAAAAAGAAAATAGGAGAACCAAAGTAAAGTAACCATAGTCTAGACTTACTTAAACAAGCTTATGTCATTCATCTTACGTTTGATTTTCTCACTTTAATTAGTCCCTGGATTCAAAGCATTAATTTGATGAATACAAGCTCATGTATCTAGCTAATTTTTTCCAACACGTGGATTGATTTCAACAACTTCGCCCTTTACTAGTCAGCACTAATTAAGATCAAATTATCAATCTTTTTCTATAATTTCCTTAATTAAGACGAGGCAGCCACCTACTTTTGGTCATCCTTGCAGTCTGTGTGAACGAAACGTCCTCCAAAAAAAAAAATTTCTAACCACTATGCCCGAGAGATCAATATTCACTTATAAATAAGGGCTTATAAGTCTCCTATTTGCCTTTTCTAATAACACTCCTGGCAAAATTTTCATCCATACTGTATGGTATTGAAGCTATCTTGATATTCTTAAGCTCCTAAGCCATGGATGTCTTTCCCTCTTGCAAAGAAAAGGTATGTTTTCTTCTAGTTGTGTGTGTGTGTGTGTGTGTGAATACTAGTACTACTTGGAGAAGAGCAAAGAAAAACGTTGAGCATATAATGAAATAAGGAGCAGGAAATAGCTAAAAGTGTATACATATTAATTTAGGGTTCGTGCTTGAAAAATGAAGTTAATGTTTCTCAAGCAGTAGATGTTATCTTACTCAGGTGGAAGCTCTTCGATTCGAGTTGGAACACAGGCAGAAAGAGAATGAAAGTCTTAGATTTATGCTTGGAGTTATGACCAGAAGATTCAGCATTCTTCAAGCCGAGATTCAAGAAACCGAAGAACATCAACAAAAGACAACAAGCAACTTAGCGGATGGAGATCAAGCTCGTCATGAAATCCTTGACTCGAACAAGAGAGCAAGATTTGAAGTTCCCATAACCAAGGCATCGAGAATCTTGGTGAGAAGTCACTCCAATGACAAGAGCCTGGTAATTAAGTTCCTCTAGTCAGTTTGATATATACATAATTTGTACACGAAGTTTTTGAGTTGAAGATTCCTAGATCTTACATATGATAATAAAAAGCTCTTTCACAAATGTGAATTTAGATTGTGAAAGATGGATATCAATGGAGAAAGTATGGCCAGAAGGTTACTAAGGATAACCCATCACCTCGAGCTTACTTCAGGTGTTCCATGGCTCCTAATTGCCCCGTCAAGAAGAAGGTATGCTTGAGTTTTCTTTTGAAAACCAGTCAAAACATCTGTAATTAAATAGCATCCTGAAGTTTATGTCGAGAAAGAGCTTTCAAAGGGCAACTTCAAGGTTCATGTGTGCAATCAAAAACAGTACTGAGCATGTGATGACACCAGTCTTCTTTGATTTATTCTTGGTTTTCAGGTCCAAAGATGTGTAGAAGATGATTCAGTACTTGTTGCAAGCTATGATGGAGAACACAACCATGAACCCAATGGTTCACATGGACAATATTTATGTTCTCCACATAGCTCATCATCAAAAATTTCCATAACTAATCATGTCCTCAAGTCTCCAATCGAAATTCCTCCTCTTCAACCATCTATAGCTCTTGATCTTACTCTTTCAAGTCCCAGTAATCAACAGAAGGAAAAACCTTCTAAAAGATCCATGGAAGACTGCGGCAAGATTAATAATAACTACAACAAGAACTACATTGAAGAATATGTAGCATCTTTAACTAAAGATCCTACCTTCTCTGTAGCTTTAGCTGCGGCTGTTGCAAGTTCAATGAGTGACCTGTCTACGTCGACAAGAATGCTGTGAGATAATTATTGTCTTATTTATGAATGGTTTATGCTCTTATTTCTCACAAGGCGACGTTGTATTTGCTTGTGTTCTTACGCTCCCGATATATATATAAAAAAATGAATATAAAAAAAATTGAAGTTATAAAAAATTATTTAGTATTATTATTAAATTTAATTTAGTATATCAACTTTAAAATCTTTCCATTTATTCATTATCTAATCTCGAGTTATTGCTATGAAGTGGACTTGATCAGAATAAAATAACTTGATTATTCAAAAAAAAAATTTTAATGAAATTAAAAAAAAATATAATAAAATTGATAGAAAAAAATGATGGTTCAACTCTTTGTATAGTTCAGATTTAAAATTAAAATATAAACATGATCCAGATAATTTGACTAATTCAAGAGCAACGCGGACAACTAAAAAAAATTCTAAAAATAAAATTAAAGGGAAATAATGAAATTAATAGAAAAGGTAAATTTTTGACTCAACTCCTTACCTAATAAATATTTAAAATTAAATTATATAAAAATTATCTCATTCAAAATACTTAATTTTTCTAAAAATTACTAGGATGATTATTAAAAAGAAAATTACTTTAGTGTTTATATGCATGATTAAAAACATGGTTTGCGACGTGTTCTTAAATTTTTTTAAAAATAATTAAATTTTTTTTATATTTTTATATAGCTTTTATATGTTAATATTAAAAATAAATTTTAAAAAATAAAAAGAAAATTAATAAAAAAACATTTTGATGACAACATCCAATACGCTATCAATCAAGTCATCATCGGTGAAACTCCACTATCTTTTAGCAGAGTTCTAAAGGAGCTGGTGAAAGACAAGCAACAATCATCAAAGGCCACAAAAATTCTGACATGACATCAGAATCAAAATCCAATCCCCATAAAAATTTGACAGCCTAGTATAAATAATTAATTTAAATCATCTGAGAAATTTCACCATCATATTCAATTATTTAAATGAGAATTTGTGGCTGGATTCTTTTTCCCATTCAGCTATAATAAATTATTGCGATAGTTCTATATTCATATGATATGAAATCCTGAATAATTTAATGTTTGAAAGTGAAATTGTACTTGTTTTTTAAAATAATTTTTATTTAAAAATATATTAAAATATTATTTTTAACATCATTGTATTAAAATAATATGAAAATATCAAAAAATATTAATTTAAAATAAAAAAATAAAAAATATATTTTTTAAAACATTTTTAAAATACAAAAACAAACAGGGCTTAAGATATTATATAATCGACCTAACTCTAAATTTAAATCCTTGTTATATAAAGACTTTATGTTAAATAATAAAAACATTTTATGGATTAAAATGTATTCTCTATAAATATATGCTTAGATTATTTTTATTTTTTTTCTTAAAGAAGATCCTGTATGCGCTCTTGTGCTAAGATATAACTAAAAACAGAAATTTATGAAGATTTAGGATTTAAGCTTAAAAATTCTTTAAAACTTGTAATGGTTTCAACTTCAATAAAAATCTTCACAGTCGAACCATGTAGCAAATTTCGTCAGCAAAGACGTCTTCAGCTTTGAGTCCAAATCTGCAGACCGCGACGCTCTCATGATCATGTTTTCCCGACGAATATTTTGCAGTAGGAGATACTTTATTTTATAGTGTATTAGGGGGGGTTTTTTTTCAAAGAGATGTGAGTTCTTCAGTCAGGGGCTTGACTCTCTCTGTATACATGATCATTGAAATGTTTTTTTTAGTATAGGAGATCAAGTGACAATGTATTAAAAAATATATATAAAATATCTAGCAAAACAAGAATATTTCTAGCTCTTATATCTCAGAGACAACTCAAAGGAGCTTCATGGGATCTTTTTATCCAGGTACTGCTGGTAGTCTGCTAACCAGTTCCTGTAAAGACATGGTCATGGCTCGGTTCTTGGGGATTTTCTCAAGGCAACAAAGATGGCACACCAATATTTGATCCTGCCTTGATACATTTGTCTCTAGAAGTTTATTTATTTATTTATTTTGCTATTAGTAACTCTATACCTCGTTGTTGACAATGGCTTTAGACAATTATCCCATCCAATTGGAAACTACATTGTCTTCTTCATTTCTTTGAGAAATGAGGCTCTTGATGAATCGTGGTATTCAACAATGACTACATACAGACATTTACATCACTATACATCAAAATGTACTTAACAAACAACACTCCTACCATCTAGCTACCGATATGAATTATGGAAAACCGAACTATAACCGATCTTGACAACAAGATTCTAGTGTCTTGCACTTTGTCTTCAAAGATTGCCAACATCTGTGCTCCAAAAGCAAAGCAACTTTGTAAACAATGGTGCGGATGAAGTATAAGGATAACACTGAAACAGCAACGGAAGTGAAGAACCCCGAAACACACAAGCATGTAAGAAATGGTTGCCACAAAAAACTGAGTATCCGTCCCCGCCATGTACACCTGCATTTAAGTGCTTAATTCTTCCTGCAATGTATAACACTTCTCTGGATTTGAATTCTAGTTTTGCCCTTTTAGGGAGTGCCTCAGCTTGCTTGTAACGGGCCTTCAACCATGGTGGGCAATGGTGATGTCTGTAAGAGAACAGGTCCTGATTGGATTGGCAGAATATGGTGTTCACGGCACTTGATCATTTGAAGATCCCACTTTTGATAGGTGTCTGTACCAAATTTTCGGACAGCTTTCTCGGAGAAGCCATCATGGACTTCTCATTTTGAGCATCCTTTTCTGCTTTTTTCTTTCCCAATTCAAGTTGTTTTTTGTTTTCATCATGTGCTCGGACGAACATCCTCACAAAATTGAGCAGAGTGGACACAACTATAGAACGAAGATAGAAAGTGAGAGGTCCCCAAGTATACAAATGACATTCAAGAGCCAATGATAATATTTAAGCATCGCATAAATATCATAACCATACACACAGAAAACATGGATATGCACATGTATACATATGCAAAAACTGTACAGTGAAGAGTGTTAATTTAGTAATTATTGAATACAGCATTACTAATGATGGGCTGAAAATTAAAATATTGCAGCCTAACTGACACCATTCAGATTCCTAGAATAAGAGAGAGCTGCAGAAATTGGAATCTATGTGGGATATCCATTTTAACAAAGTTAGTAAATACTGGAAAATACCTTGCTCAAATGGGCAACGTGCCGGATCTTCCCCAAAATAAAAAGCCAGTGCATCTGCATTTCTACCCTAGAACATTCAAATTCGGAAAACAAAAATCACTGGCAATGAGTGTTCAAGTTGAAGCACAGCATTCTTGTTCAAAGTCAAGCTGGTCAAAACAAAAGTTCATATACATACCACGGAGGAATAAAGGGAAGCCAAAGACCTCACTTCACTTTCAGCAAAAGCAAGAAAAACCTTGAGATTCTGAACATTTCCGAGGGACAAGAGAAAAAGATATTAATGAGTACAATCTGCCAAGGTAAAGGATATTCAGTGTGCATGTGTGCCTGCATGCATGCCAATGGTGAGTAATTCCATTAACTGCAGGCAATTCCGGTAACAAATCCTAAGAAACCTTTATCCACAGTGAAGAGAGTAGCTGAAAAAGACTTGCCTTGCAAAAACTTTCTGAGACCAAACCATCATTCTCTGAAGCAGTCAATTCCTGCATAACTTTTTCAAGTCCTTTACTAACAGCTTGCATTTCCTCTGCCAAATATTTCAATTGTATCTGCACAAAATACAACATATAGCTTAGCAAGCAAACAATGTAATGGAAACTGAAATTTCCAACAAAAAACACATACACACAAAGGAGGAGGAGGAGGAGGAGGATTACTTTTGTTGCAGCCTCCAAATTCACAAGATCCTTCGAAAAATCTAGCAGTTCTGGAAGCTTTTCTGCCAGTACCTAAAATTCATATAAAAAGATTCGACACCAAACCCAAAAAAATATTTTTGTATGAAGTTTTATTCTCCATTTATTTGGCATCCTCGAATGTTCAGTGAGCACAAAATATAGGAAAGTTCTGCAAAAAAGTTAACAATTGCAAATATATTTCTTTGCCAAAAAGAAAAGGAAAGGAAAAACAGATTCACGCTCTCTGAGGATTAGATTTCAAGATTCATCATCGTTATATGCATTTAAGCTAGCTCAACAAGACAGGTTTCAAAGAGCGTTTGTTTTGCATAAAATATTGTATGGATGGAAAATATTTTACATGAAAAATGCTTTGCGTAAAACATTTTATAAGAAAAATATTTTATGATGTTGGGTAAGTAAAGATTGAAAAGTATGTTAGTGGTAGAATTATGTAGATGTGTTCTGATAATGAAGTGATGGTAGTGGTGGTGGGGTGGTGAGGGCGACAATAGAGGTGGTGGTGGTGATGGTCGAGGTAATGATGGTTGAAACTATTGGATGATATTGTGACTGTTTGTAAAATATTTTATAGAAATTCATGAGTTGGAAATAATTTTTAATAAATAAACTAAGTTTAAAGGTTGACTATAAAATATTTTAAGTTGATTGATTTTCCTGTAAAATATTTTACAAAAAACAAACACAGAAAAATCAGAAAAACATTTTCTGGAAAAGTATTTTACACTAAACAAATGCCCTCTGGGTAACAAGCATCAATTGTCATCTTATCAGTTAAGAAGAAAAAATTATTCAATTACATTTCAGAGTATACAGTCTTTCAGTCATTAGAACCTTGATGCCACTAAAAAGGTAAATCCAAAGATACAGCATGACAAACTTTTCATTTATTAACCATCCTAAATACAGAAACATTTCTCATCTGTTTTGTCCGAGTGACTTGACTTATTTAAGCTTTAGGAGTATGGTGTGGGCCCACTATATTTTTTAAGTTGCTTAGGAAAAATATGGGGTTTAATTTTAGTATTTTCGTTTCTTCATGTTTTAAACTGCAATTCAATTTAAAAGGAAATACTGTACCTTACAAAGATAATGCATGAGAGTCATCTTGTTGTTTCGAGCTCGTGTATCAGTGAGTTTGAGGAGACTATCCAATCGAAATCCAACAGCAGAACCTAGAGCAATGAAATTATAAATTTTCTAAAAGAACAAATCCAGATGATGCAAGCACATCGAGAGGATATGAGAGAAACACAAGAATAAGATAGGCATAGGGATTAGCTCCCAAAATCCTGAAAGTAATCTCATCAAATAAGATCTTCAATGTCAGATTAAAACCTTCTGCATATTAACAAGGGCTACTTGTTTGATTGACAATACATGTACGGTGCATGCCCAACCATATGATCTTCAAGTCCAAGTTCAAGTATAACATTTCAATCTCAATGTAATTACAAAATCACATTCTTCAGGGTGTAAGGTATAGTTATCTATCTTGTTATTTCTTTAGCTCTAATCACTTTCTGGGTGATAGTGTTCTGGATCAACTAGCTTATTAAGTATGAACACAGAGCATAAAAGGGATTTATAGTAAAAGCTTGGCATTTTGCAATGAAAAAGTTACAATATCCTACAGTACATGTTAGGATCTAAAAGACTTGCGATTATACAGGAGGAGGTTATTCAGCATCTTATTTAAAACAAAATATTAGGTTTCTAGTAAGTAAAAAACATAAAAACCAGACACAAAGAAAGTCATCAGTAGTTATGGTTTAGCAAAAACAAATCCTCTAGATTAGATTAGTGGCTGTCTCTAACAAGCTATTTGTTAGACTTTTCTATTATGGGCACAAACTAATGTGCAATACTGATATGTCTGATTCATATTCTCTAGGGTGGCTGTCACAACAGGATACTAACCGATGAAGTTGCAACCCATTAACTTAGTGGCTGTCTCTAACAAGCTATTTGTTAGACTTTTCTACTATGGGCAAAAACTAATGTGCAATACTGATATGTCTGATTCATATTCTCTAGGGTGGTTGTTACAACAGGATACTAACCGATGAAGTTGCAACCCATTAACTTACCCCTTGCAGTACCATGGTTGAGAGCATTACCAAGGGAAAGAATAGTCTGCATGATCCTTTTCAACTTTGCTGAGCTCCTGATCTGATAAAATACATGATTGGAAATGCTCTAAGAGATGAAAATCTTCAGAGAACTAGCACTGCTGGAAAAAACTGAAGTAAAAAGATCCGACTTGCCTCTTCAGAAGCTGAATTTATAACATTCAAATTGCCTCTGAGATCAGAAACCTGAAATAGGTCCAAGACAAGAGCTGAATATTTGCAAACAATGTTTTTTCTGTAGCACTGGTCCCTATGCTTCTATGTTCCAGTCACATTGAACCCTATGGTTCAGAAAAGGGAAATTGGGTCTTAAGATTTGATTTTTTGGACATAGATTATCCCTCCATCCAATTCCGTTACCAAATTCCATTAAAGTTAATAATCAGCGGTCAAATTTGGTCAATGATGACCAAAATCTCCAGCAATCAGTGGATGTCATGTGCCCTTAAGCAAAAAATTATTAACAGAAATTTCTGAAAAAAATTGGAGGGGGGGGACTTTGACCCGGGTCCAAAATTTCAATGATCCAATTGCCCTTTCAAAACCACATGGTCCAGTACGACTGAATCATTGAACCACAGGGACCTCTATTGCCAAAAACTACAAATAACAACGAAAGAGATTGCCCTCTAACCTGGGATTGGAATTGTATCTTAAATGAAAAAACTCTTAGCTTTGACTCTGCACGTGGCACTTTCATCATTTCCAAGAAAAACTATTGTGAAAAATGCAGGAGTTAAATTAGAATACAACCAATATATGTCTGGAGTGGATATTCTCAAACCACATTGCAGCACATTTCATGATTTGTTTCCAAGGATATGCAACAAAAATAGGAAGCCAAAAGTTCATGAATGTCAATAAGTATTATTCAGTGCCAGCTGGTTGATTAATGGATTAAAAGGAGTAAAGAGCAAGGAGAGTAGCATATAAGCCAACTTTTTTGCATTTCATTTGTAACAAGGGCACGAACTATAAAAAGCTAGAAATACAATAATGTGAACAAGAAAGTTAATGCGAAAAATCAATACTTCACTCACCTGTTCACATTTTCCCAAGTTCTCTTTATCTCCATTATAACCCTGAATGTGAGAAATTCTGATTTTTAACTCAATGAACATGGGGGATTGCTTTTGCTAATCAATGTTTTAAATTATGAACAAATAGAAAAATAATTAATTGGTGGTGACAGTTTAAAGCTCTAGTGTGAAGTAGTGAAGGATTTATGGGCATAAAAAACTAAATAAGCAGCACATGTATTTTTAATACCTTGAGTAATTCCATCTCCTCTTTTGTTGGACAAAACTTAATAAGGCTATCAACCTGATCAATATCCAATGCTGTATCATCCAAAGCAAGAACTGAACTCTGTAAGACAGTTAGAGAAGCAAGGACATAAGAGAACCGACCAAAATCATTTAAGCAGTTAAAACTCTGAGATGAATGCAGCATGCATAGCAAACTTCAGCAGAAAAAGTATGTCTTCGTTCATTTACATTAAAAGGACCAGTTATCAGGGTTAACATGTTTTCTCAAATTCAAAACCAATTACACATCATCATTTAGTAGATTCCAGGTGAACTAATTACAACAGCATGAAGGCTGGTATATGTGGAAATTCCAAAGGAATCACATAGGAATGCTAGGTAGATGGAATAACAAGAAAACCTAAGTTATCAATCACCATAATGAAAGCACTATGACAAACATTCACGTGTTCATGGATAGCTACAGAAGCTTTGAACACAAAATGATTATAAAAATCTTGTCAGCTTTGAAATTGCAGCCTACAGTCTAAATACTGTATTGTTTTAAGAAAAATTTAGCTCAAACAACCGCAACAAGGTTCAGCTTACCATCAGGTCTGGCAGAGGAATTTTAACCTTTGAAAGCATGATCTCACAATTATATGCCCGTCTCAGTTCAATCTGCAGAACCAGTAAATACCTCATGAAGAAATGAATTTAAATGAGATGGTTTGCTATTTTTTCACTGCTATGCAGAATCCAGTATACACAGCAAAAATGCATGATCAAGCACTGAATGTGTGAGCTTGCAATAAAAACAGTTCCAGTAATTGCAAAACAAACCAAAGAAGAGTGTTCTTGCAACCAAATGAATTGTTCTGGTGAAAAGTTTCGTATTAATCTCTTTCTTTAAAACACTATTAAACAGATAACTTTGGACTATTAACACCAATTGAGCAATTGATAAAGTTTTGGAAAACCGATTATCCTAGCCTACACTGAAGATGATCAAAATCAATCAACTGGAGAAACCCAATCCTAATCCTACATGGCTGCACTAGAAACGCAACCCACTTAGAGCTGACTTCCTTTATAAGGAATCTATAATTATATACAAGTATTAGCGAAACTAAACACAATGGCACTGTGGATGCTTGTTAGTCAAAAATAAGCAAAGCTAAAATGGGCAGCTGGTTGGGACATATCTTGCCCCGTGTAGTGAATTTAAAACATGGCATTAATAAATGTAAGTTATGCAATCAATAGAATTAAGCATAGGCCCCACTCCATGATAGCACACTGATTACCAGCTGGATTTTATCAGATTTATGTCCCAAGGTGCGTCGATTTGATTTCCCTGCTGTGCTCCCACAATCATAATTTGGAGCAGCTGCTGAGAAAAGAGTCTCAAGTTCTGATATGTCAAACTCAGGAGCCCTAGCACAGACAAATTGGATAAGGTTTAATTAGTGGCAACACAGAGATACTAGTGGAAAAAAATTTTAAGATACAGCAATAAAACAAAAGGATGCATACTTGGAAGCTTCATCAGCTTTTTGTGCCTCAGCCCACAAACTTCCTGACATGGCCCTGGTTAATTTTAACCAATGATAAGGCTTCAGGTTGGCTTTTCTGGGTTGATTTTTTGCATTTATACGTAACATGCCCTGCCCCTTTGCACTAAATGGAGCACCAGATGGTGGTCCAGGAACTGAAGGCACATTTCCATTACTAACTCCAGCATGAGATGGTGAGGAGACACTGCTAGTTCTTGACAACCCTTTAGTCAAAGGGGCAGGAGGAGGTGGCACAGGAGGAATATGCGCGACATTTTTAAATGAAGAAGTTTTAGCAACAGAACTAGTAGGAGGGGGTGGTGGTGGCACTGAAGGAGCATTAGCAGGACCCAGGGCAGATCCAGAATGTAGAGGAGGTGAGGAGACGCTGCTAGTTCTTGACAACCCTTTAGTCAAAAGATCAGGAGGTGGCACAGGAGGAATATGTGCGGCATTATTAAATGAAGAAGCTTTTGCAACAGAACTAGGGGGGGGGGGGGGTGGTGGTGGCACTGAAGGAGCATTTGCAGGGCCCAGGGCAGATCCAGGATGTAGAGGAGGAGGAGGAGGAGGAGGAGGAGGAGGTGGTGGTGGTGGTGGTGGTCCAGGCACAACAGCCAAGTTCTTCCCAAACTGTGCAGTACCTGAGCTGGCAACCTTTGAAGCCATTCCAGGAGGTAGAGGAGGGGGGGCTGAATACGAGTTCCTGTTAGTGGAAGATGGAGATGCTGCTGTAAAAGGAGGCAGAGGAGGGGGAGGGGGAGGGGGAGTTGGGAATGATTTCTTGGTGGAAGGAGATGGGGATGCCTTTGAAAAAGAAGGGGGTGGAGGAGGAGCCGGGGGAGCTGAAGATGAACTCTTGATAACAGGAGAAGAAGAATAAGAAAGAGAAGAGAGAACAGAAGGAAACAATGGTGAGTGGATACTGTCTGATGTTGGTTGAGGATGTTGATTAAGTAGAGAATCTGTTCCTCTGGATTGAGGAGGAATATGACAAGCACCGGAAAAAAATTTTGTAGTTTTGGGAGCTTCAATTGATGATTGCAATGGGTTAAGAGGGCATGGTGGTGTCCCCGGAGCAGCCACATGATTGAGTTGTGCAGGTTTGGGTGGATCTGTGACGGGAGAAGAAATTGAAATAGGTTGAGGAATAGCTGGAGGAATATGACATGTTGGAGAAGGCCTTTCTGTTGTTTCAGGAGCTTCAAATGAAGATTGCAATGGTGTAGGAAGTGGTGGTGTCCTTGGAGCAGACACATTATTGAGTGGTGGAGGTTTAAGCACACCTGTGACTGGAGATGAAATAGCTGGGGAAGGAAGAGATAATGTCACTGGACGCACGACTTCTTCGCCTTTAGATACAGCATGATCATGCAACAAAGCTGTAATTCCAAGGGCAGAGGGTGCACTGTGGTATCTTGACATAGGCACAGGTAAGCCCTGTAAGTTATTGCCGTAGGAAACTGGAGAACAGAGTGATCTCTGGGGTACTCGCTGTGATATGATCTTAGATTGAGCTGGCCATTGGAGAGCAACCTGGAGCTCTTGTGGCTCAACCTTCTTTTGAGTTGAAATTGCATCTGAAGATGGCTTAATAGAGAGCGTAGATTGGCAAGCAACCTTCAGTTCTTGGGGTTCTACCTTCTCCCTAGCTGAATTTGCATCAGGAGATGATTTAATAGAGGGCATAGATTGGAGGGCAACCTTTAGTTCTTGGGGTTCAGCCTCCTCTCTTGCTGAATTTGTATCTGAAAATGGTTTGCAAGAGAGAGTGGATTGTTTCACCAGGGTAATGGAAGTGGGACTTGGAGTCTTGTTTTCTGATTCATTTAGTTTCGGTTTCTCTTGAACTCTGACAAAGGTTGATTCCATCAGTACACTTCCTCCTTCTGCCCTCTGGGGAGAGCTGTCCAAATTTTCTTGGGGTTCTATGATATGATGATGCATATTTTGTGCTACATCAGTTTTTGTATCTGGCCAGTCCATATTGCTGAAAATCTCGTGAACTCTGGGAAACACTTCCACAGGTATGCCATCTTTCTCTTCTAAACCAGGCAAATCAATTGCACCAATAGGAGTACTAGAATCCATCTCTGAGAAAAGAACCTGAATCCAAACCAAGAACAATTAATCACCACTAGACATTGTAAATTTCTAGAAACGAAGGATAACTGAATACCTCTGCTCGGAAGTCCTTGGGAAATTGATCCTTTGCATCCCATAAGGTGTCGATTTCATCACGATTAAGCATCAAGATATTTGAACTTATAAAGGAAGTATTAAACATGACCCGAAACATCATCTGTTCCCTCTCGTGATCACTGTCCAAGTTAATACACTCCATGACAACATCACCTTGGATATGACAATTAATGTCGATTTTAACCAATTCACAATCTGCCTGCCAAAATAAAAGAAGAATTTGAAAGCACGCACAGCAAACTTTACATCAACAAATATAACATGAGTGTTAATTGTAACAACTCTTTGCTAATAACCATCATAATTAGAAAAACACGGAATAGCATTGCCAACTGAAAAGGTCAATCAGATGGGGGGGAAATATACAGACCCCACTTTTACAAAGAAATTCAGCTGTATCATTACTGCTTCTAAAATTAAGGCGGATCCTAGAAAAGCGTCTAATTTAAGTAACGTAGAACAGCATAAACAATGATAAGAAGATTGCTTTCTGATCTGGAAAAAAATACAAAATAACTTTTCAAATCAAAATGTATAAGAAAGTGTCCAAATTGAAGAAACTTGACCTACCTGCTTGTAATGCTGGACAAATCTGCTCCTTTTTGGTGTTGAGAACAGAACTTTAGGAGTCCTATCAACAACCATAAAAAGGTCTTGTCCATGTATCCTAAATATTGGCCGGCAACCCCCCTCTGTATCCATACAAGGAATGACTCTAAGAATAATGCAATCCAATGTAAGTGCTCTATCCAGCGGAGGCCATTGTGTTCCCATGTTCCTCCTTGATACATACTGTAAGTACCTCAATTGCGAAGGTAATGGATTAATAGGGGACATCAGATGTAAAAGCTCTCGAGGCCCTTGCTTGTAAATCATGTCTAAGGTTCTCTGCTCACCAGTGAACTGCTTCCCGTATAGCAATAATGCAGCTAGCATGAAAGCCAGAACTGGCCACCCCCCTCGTTCGCAATGCATCAAGACCACATTTTGTTGCCCAAGTGACAACCAGCTTTCGCTAGACCGCAAGGAATGATGAATCATCTCCATTGAGAGCAAGGGGAAACTTTCATAGTGCCGAGGATAGTCCATCACAGTCATGTCAAATTCAGACAATACACTACCAATCTGACTTTGATTTTCACCTTCTTGGAAATTAAACACCATAAATGAAGCATCAGGCAAATGGTTACGAAGCTTACCCACTATGCCTCGTATGTACACTTTATATTCTTCCTCTTCAAAAGTATCCATACAATAGCAGCAATCAAAAACTGAAACCAAAGAACACGAACCATCATTAGTATTTACAAACATAAAAACTCCACGCACCATTATCCACAGTACTATTTCCAAAGATAAGAGACTGTAAAACCAAATACCCATCAACATCCATGCAAGCGATGGAAAAACACTTCCGACATGAACGATAGATAGATGAGATTCAAAACAAAAGAAAACCAACAACCTTGAACTCTAAAGTGAGCAAACTGTTTCTATTTACATAACATGATATCTGCATAATCCAGAAAAGTATTTTAAAAGATATAAACTTTAAAACCAGTTACCTATCAACATCAATACAATTAGTTTCAAAGAGTTGAAAATCAAATGACAAATACAACAACATGAATCTTCTTTAAACCTCAAGTTAAAGACAGAGACAGGGAAACCAATTATCCACAATCCCAGTGCAGGTAATTCAAAAAACTAACAATCAGTACAAACAAAGCATTTACATTACCAGCAATAACATCACAAAAGAAAGAGACTTTCAAGACCAATTACCTACCAACATCATTGCAAGAAATTCAAAACACAAAAGAACCAAAACCCATCAGTCTTTAACCATAAAATTTGCAAATTAATTCAAACTTAAAGCATACCGTAAACCCTTTCAGAGATCTCCAACAGCCCATCGGGTGGTTTTCTATAGAAGAACTTTCTAAACAAAGCCATTTCTTTTATTCTTTTCCCTCTGAAGTTCCAACAGAATCAATCACCTACAAAATTGAACCCACATTGCACCAAGAACAAAACATTCCTCAAATAAGCTCAAAAAACCCCGATAAATGATTGCAAACACGGAGTAGTGTCTGTTGAGGAACCAGAGAAAGCATGAGTTTTGCTGGGATTTTAAGAAACCCCTTTTGTGGGTAACTGTTATTTTTGTCTTCCTATTCACACTTTGTCTCTCACTGCCTTTGTGTCTGAGAAAGATTGAAACTTTGCTTTCAATCAACAGACTTTGACAGTTAGAGAGAAAGTATTCTCTCTCTTTTTCCAAATAAAAAAATAAGAGAAAGACAGAGACAGAGATTTAGCAATGGTGGAGGCGGTTGATGTTGACAATGATGTTGGTAAGGAGCAAAGCTGAGGATCCTAGGATCTGAAGCTTGTCTCTGTGTTAGTGTGTTTTCCTTTTAGGTTTTGTTTACCGCCTGTATGCTGTGTGTGTTATTGCATGATGTTTGTTGTTGATAATGATGCGTGTGTCCATGTAATGCTTTTGCTTCTTCTCTCTTCTTTCTCAGGCTTGTATGTGTCCAAAAAGAAAAAGATTAGACGTTAGATTTTTGTACTGAGATTGCTTGAGAGCACGTGTTTCGCCATGAGTGCAAAGACATGCCAAGGAAATTTTGATTAATTCAAAGTAAAGTAATTAAGTTTTGAGTAATTTAATGTGGGGTTTGCTTAGCATTTATAATTAGGAAAAAGATTGATATTGGTGAGATCAACTCAGTCCAATTAATGTTTTTGAGACTAGGTTAAATTGGGTGTAGATTTGATTGGATCATAGTTACATAATGATCAATATCTTTTTCCATCATCAAATCCATGTTTAAAATGAGTTTTTGTGATAGTATTAAATGAAAAAATTTATTATACTTCAACTATAATTACTGGATACTTATAATACAGGAGAAAGATAAAAAAAAAAGAGAGAGAGAGAAATCACATATGGTTCTACCGGTGTATATTTAATAATGTAATACATAATATTTTTTAATTAAAAATATAATAAATTATCGATGTCAAACTAGAGATAAATAAGCCACGTATTATCTTAAAAAAAAAAGACCGCTGGGAAGATTTGAATGCCGCCCCGAAAACCATTGTTTATCCGATGCATAACCCTGCACGTGCCATTTAAACTACAAGAAAATCACACATGCACTCGCATGAACTGCACGTGTTACCTCTTTTTAAAAAAATATTTTATATTTATCAAAATACCTAATTACCTCTAGGTTAATTTGACGGGAACCAAAAAACTAGACAGGAAGTACAAAAAAACATTTGACTGTTAGTTAAAGAAATCTTAATTTAAAAATAATTTAGTTATTTTATTATCTTTTGAAAGAGTGAAAATACAAAAACATCTTTGGACACCAATTAAATAAATCTTGCTTTTAAAATTAACCAATAAACCTTGTAAAAAAATTATATTACAATGATAATTATATTCGGACAAAGTAATTTAGATATTTAGACTAATGATTTTTGTTAAGAATAGTAAAATAATCATTATATTATTCCAGTCCATAATATTCATGTTTGAATATATGATAAAAAACTGAATTTTTTTAGTTTTTTTTTATAATTTAGAAAAAAAAAGAAAAATGTTCAAATAAATTATCTAGATAAAAGGATGGCTGTATAAAATGGTCACTCCAATAATGAAGAGGTGGTTATTTAATAGTTAGGCAAGCATTTTTTGTTAGGTTTCACTATTATGAGTCCTAATAATTTCATGTTTGAATAATGCTTATGAACCGGCATAAACCAAAGTGATACAAGAAAAATAATAAGCATAAAAAACATATAATTTTGTTGAAAATAGATAGAAATTCTAATTCTAATTTTTATTATTGAATATTTTATATTTAAATATTTTATTTCTTTAAGAGGTTTATAAATCTTGAAATAAACCTAAAAACTAACCTAATTAAAAACAAGAAACCTAAAAATAAAGCAAAAAATATATAATTTCTAACAAAGCTGGAAAAAAAAAGTTTAAAATTAAATAAAAAACAAAATCTTAAATCAACTAGAAAAATATAACAAATCTCAGACAATAACTCATGGATATTATCGAAAGGCTTTTTTTTTCCCTAATTGCTGCAAAATTATAATACTACAGAAAACAAGATCTCTAAAATTTCATAGCAAAACTTCTTTTCAATTTAACAGTTGGATCAAGACATGTTCAACAATATAAAACTATGTATTGGAGAAAAGTCCTCTGCATCATGAACTTTGATCTGAAATTTACACAATACATGTAGGTAGAATCACATCCCATTTACCTAGGTCTGTAGTGGCTCATGTTGCACTGTAAACAAGGTTAATTTTTTCCTAACATATAAAAAAAAATGTCATGGTGACGATAGCATTTTTAAAAAAGCAAGAAAAAACTGAGACTAGAGTCATTAACTTGATTGAGTTTAATAAATTCGATTAATTTAATAATATGATTAAAAAAATATTAACAGTAAATAAAATGAACAAAAAAATGGCAATAATTAACTATAAAAAACGAGCTATCAATATCATATTCAAAATGAGAAGATAGAAAACCTCGTTGGAAACTCACCAACACTTCATCGTGGACATTGACCCTCATAAAAGAAAGAGCTTACCGAGACGGTTCTAACATCACTGTGAAAGACTGCACAGCGACACCGAAAGAGACTACATGTGCTATCAGAGCAATGACTTGAAAAACAAATCAAATAAAATATCATGAAGTGAACATCTCACGCTTATATTTAATTAATTAGTTCAAACACACAATTTCTTTTAAAAAACCAAAATTTAATGAAGAACAGTAGATAAAAAGACTCGAGATAACCTGAGTTATTTTCAAAATCATTGGAAGATATTATATAAAGCAAATAAAAAAAAATTGAGCTCAATATCTAGTTAAATAAATGTTGAGTGATGAATTTGGAAGAACTTGAGCTTAAAAATAAAGAAAAAAAAAGCAAAATCAAGAAAAATTACTAAACCTTAGTTAATATTCTAAACTCGCAACTCATAAAATTCTAGACTTGGATTTCAATCAATGTAATATTGAAGGATGAAAATGAAAAAAAAATTATAAATTATTTCAAATAAAATAAATAGCAATCAAAATAATATGAATCAAATTTGAAAGAAAAACAAATTAAAATGATGCTTTTAAAATTTAGAGGGCCAGACACGAAAATCAAGGAGGTGAAAGAAAATAAGGTTGTTGATGTCACACTGAAGGTTAGTAAGCCACGTATATCACTATGAATGGAGGGGCTACCAAGATGATTTCAACATCGTTGTGGAAGGCGACGTTTGGCCGTCGAGAGACATTACACATGCCACCCAAAAAACATGAATGTCTTCCCAACCCGTTAGAACGTGCTTTGTATACGCCGGCTATTATTATTTTTTAATTATATTTTATATTTATTAAATTACTAAATTACCTCTTGATCAACTTGATTATAACTAAAAAAAATCACATTGATAATTTGAAAAGGCCCTTATATGTAAGTTATAGAATTTTTGCTTACAAGAGTAGGTTAGTCACCCTTTACTCTACTTTTAAAAGGTGAAAAATACTAAAAAGCCTCTAGACACCAACTAAGTAATTATTGTTTTTAAGGATAATTTAGTTATTTTATTTACTTTAAAAATATAAAAAAATCTAGTTGTGACTGACCAATCTAATAATAATTATCGAAATAAATAATATTGCTCCTAATACACATTCAAATGATTTTATACTATTCCATAAACAATGAATATATACAACGAGACCCTAATGCGTACCTTTTGTTTTGAAAAAAACCATAGTCGATAGCATTCGAACTTTACTTAATTAGAAAGAGTTACAAGGGCACGTAATCACAAAACTAAAATTATTTATAAAAAGGGTCCAAAATACATGATGCATGAGTTTTTTTAAGGAAATAAACATTTTTCTTAATTATTTTTATTTTTTTTTATAATTTATAAATTTTATTATATTTTTATTTTATGATTCATTGTTATTAGACTTTTCTAGTTTTCCATTTGAAGGGAATATTTTTCCTATTTTTTACCTTTTTATTTAGTATTAATAGAGTTTATTTAGTTTTTTTTATATAAAAATATATTACAAAAAAATATTTTTTTATTCTCGCATTAGCATAATAAAACCATACAAAAAAATAAAAAATATTAATTTAATATTTTTTAATAATGTTAAATATACTCTTAAAACATTTTGAAACACAGATGAATGTGGCCATGATTGGAGACCTAGCCTCATCATAAACTCGTGATATGCAATAAATGGGCAAATCTGAAACATCATGCCATGGATGCACATTCTACTCCTGGCATCGAAAGTTCAGTTCATTCATTACTTTGGATTAGCTTATGATTGTTTTGTAGTAGTGGTTAACTTATAATATCATGATTTAGCTGTTTTTTTTAAAATAAAAAATTAAAGTTTTTAAAATAATATTTGTAATATTTTTCTGATCGTTTTAATGTAGTAGTATAAATTTTTTTAAAAAAATTAATTTAAAAAATAACATTTACTTCACTCCATGGGTTTAGTTGGTGGTATTCGATATATTGTCCATGTCGAGGGAGGAAAGAGATTTGATATTGGTGTACGTGCGTATTAAATGACATACAAAAACATTATTTAAAGCTGTCTTTTAACATCGAATAAAAAAATCAAATTCTATTTAAAATAAATAATTAAAATAAAATTAAGGTAACAATTAAGCATAATGATCGTATGCTGCCTTAAGCACCAAAACATTTACTGAAAGCTACCTTGATTTTATTTTTACATTAGGTTAAATTAGATATATACCCGTTTGTTTTTGTATTATAAAAATATTTTTGAAACAAAATATTTTTTTTTTTTAAATTAATATTTTTTATTTTCAGTTTTTTTGATGTGTTGATATTAGAAATAATTTTTAAAAAATAAAAAATTAAATTATTTTAATATATTTCTAAATAAAATTAATTTAAAAAACAATCATATAACACTTCCAAACACAGTGTAATCTCTTCTATTCAACACAAGGCTCCAAGCCTAATCAATTTCAATCCACTATTATTTTTTTATTATTATTAAAAACAATGGATGTGCTCTTAGAACTAGCTTGACAGTGTGGTTGTAGTTGTTTTATAAATAATTTTTTGTGCCGAAATGCATGCTTAACACTATAATCTCTTATATTCAACACAAGGCTCCAAGCCTAATCAATTTCAATCCACTATTTTTATTAAAACTGGATGTGTTTTAAAAATATAGTTGTGGTTACTTTTCAAATAATTTTTTGTGCCGAAATGCATGTTAATAATTTTTTTTATTTTTTAAAAATTATTTTTGAATACCATCAAACGATTAAAACGATCCAAAACATATTAAATTTTAATAAAAAAATTAAATTTTTTAAAAACACAATTTACATCGCATTTCTAAACGGTTTCTAAAAGTAACATGAACAGCTTAATCACCATTAAAAACTTTATAAATAAAGAAAGAAATCCATCACTTCTTTCCCTGAATTTAGGTGCTTCAGATATACGATATCATTCCTACTTTAAGCACGATAAGTCAGCCTATTCTCGTTTGAATTGATTTTTTTTTTATTTTAATTTCTGTTGGCGTGTCACTATCTTCCTAGAATTGCTCCAATTTCTTATAATAATTTCAAAACACAATATTAAATTATTATGGTTGATTTCAAATAGCCTAATTCCTTTTGCGTTTTAAAATGTTTTGGAAAATATTGATTTTTTCTAAAAAATTAATTTTTTTAATTTTAGATTATTTTGACATACTAATATTAAAAATAAAATTTTAAAAAATAAAAAATTTTTTAATATATTTTTAAATAACAATATATTAAAAAACAAATACTATCTTTTGGTTTGTTTGAAAATATGATTGTGGTTGTTTTTCAAAATATTTTTTATTTAGAAATATATTAAAATAATATTTTTTTATTATTTTTAAAAAATTATTTTTAAAATTAATACATCAAAATAATCTAAAAATATTAAAAAATATTAATTTAAAATAAAAAATTATTTTTTTTTAAAATACTTTTAAAATTCAAAAACAAGCATAGAATATAGACACGCACCACAGCATTCAATTTTACACAATGATGTCACCGGACGCTCCATGATAAATAAATCTCTAGAAAAGCATTAATTATTGGTTTTGAAGGAACTACAAGTCAGTCCCCAACCCATACAATGATTCACAAATAAGTCCATAATATAACACAAGCATATCTCAATGTTAATATAGTATTTATAATTTTTTTATTTAATATATATTATTATTTAATATTAAATTAATAAATATCTATATAAATATTCAAAAGCCTATGAATATAATATAAATATTTAAAATTTTTACACATTAAATAATAAATAGAATGTAAATATAATAAAACTCAACTGTGAGTACTCATTGTCGTCGTAAAATTCGTAGCTATAAGCTATATTATTGACTTGCAGCTATCCCTTAGCTGTATTTGCATTGATTTCATTTTGTTTTTTGAGAATATTAATTTATTATCATCCTAAAATAGTATTAATTAATTAATTTATTTAAAACTAGGTGTAGGGATTGATTGGCACTCATAAACACAGTCCATCATAAACACAAAAACATTTAAAACTTTCCCTCCAATTTCTCTCACCGTCCAAACACACCTCCACTCAGTCCCTCAAATTTAATTCCTTTCCCAAAAATCTCAAATCCCTAATCTCCATGAAAATTCATCATCAAGATACCATTTTTAAACCCCCATTCACTTCTTCCCATTCTCCCCTTTTCAAATCTCAAAAAACCCACGACGATTCTCCTCTTCCTCTGCCTCTTCGCGTGGCAGATGTCTTATTATTCGACGATAAAGACGACGACGTCTTGGATGAGTTGTTGATGATGGGAGGAGAGGCGAGATGTAGAGGGTGGCAGAGGAGTTCAAGCTGTTACCCTCCTCACCGGATTGCTGCTCGATGGATCTCTGGTTTGAGGCGGAACACAGTGAAAGAGAGTAAAAAGGATGAATTGGGTGGTGATGGGACCGTGCAGGTTAGGCGTTCGATGAAAGGGCTCAACGAGCAGGATTCGCGGAATTCGGCTTCCGAGATAACTGTTTCAGGTAAAAAAAAAAATCAGTATAAAATTCTTACTAATTGGAGCGGAAAAGGAGTAAAAAACTATATCTTTTTGGTGTTTTCAGGATTTTTTTTCCTGTTATATTTAGGTAATGAAAAACCCAAAAAATAATGAATGAGAAATCCAGTAAAAATAGCTGTTAATTTGACCCTAAGGAAAATTATGAGATGCCCAGTTAAAATTTTGAGCAGAGGTCCATTTTTTTTTCTTTTGTTGTAATTCCGTACCTCTTGTGATCGGATGTATTTTGCTTCTTGATGTATACAAGAAAGGTTTTTTTACATGGTTAATGTTGTTGTCTTCAAAATATTTGCAGAACAGTGTAACAGGGAGGCTACTGTCAACCTTGGAGTTGGATGTTGTCTATTACATTTAATTGCAGCGAGTAAAAATGAACTTGATAAGATGTTGGAAATGCGAATGCAAATGGAGAAGCTTCTTGAAAATGTGCGAGAGGAATTGCGAAAGAAAGATGGTCTCTCTGAGCCATCTAACGGGTGTGCTTATTCAACCACGCACATTGTAGATGGTCCGGATTTTGAGATCCAACTCTCTCCGCAAATATTTACATCGTCATATGTTTTGCCAGGGTCGTCAGCAATTACCGTTTGTGATCATTCTTTGAGATGGGAGACGCCTATGCAAGAAGAGTGTTCGGAAGGAATGGATAAACTTGAGGCAGAACTTGAAGTTGAGCTAGAGAGATTGCAACTTCACTTAGATACAGTAGATAATTCAGTGAAATGTCCACAGAAGAAAGGGAGATGGGTAAGCTGAATATTATGTTTTTGTTTCTATGGTTTGTTGTTTCGTTTGGAATCATGGCATATCTGTTTTTGAATGGAGAAAAGAGCTTTGAACTTTTGATGGACTCACAGCCAGTGGTTTCCATTTCATTGCCTACATTTTTATGTTAACTATAGAAGTCTTTCATAAAATATGAAGATTGATTTTGTAACCAATCTGCACACTGGAATTTGTACTCGTAATTCGTCCAGTTCTTTTGGATTCTCTTCCCATGAAGATTCATGGAAGTTC
The DNA here is from genome assembly GCA_015852605.2 of Populus deltoides. NCBI lineage: Eukaryota > Viridiplantae > Streptophyta > Magnoliopsida > Malpighiales > Salicaceae > Populus > Populus deltoides. The sequence continues at coordinate 16,075,453 of CM027587.2, forward strand.
TATAGCCAACTAGGACTTTTAACCTTTGCAAGATTGTTTTCTGTTCATTTTCCTGTCACAATATTAAATGATTACTGAGTATTGGAAGTTTGAAACGGCAGGTCACAAATGAGGACATTGCTACGTCAAAAAGCCAGACTGCAAGTTCCGGAGAAGTAGTTGCTTTTGTATTTGAAGACCAAGCAGCAGGATCGGAAGAGCATCGCGGTGTTCCTCCTCGTGAATTGGAGCGAAGGTTGCACGAATTACTCGAATCAAGACAGCAAGAACATATAAGAGAGTTAGAAGCTAAACTAGAATGTCTTGAGCACAAGCTCCGGGAGAAAGAAATGGAGGTTTCTTGGTGGAAAGACACTGCACGTCTTATTTCTGGCCACCTTCCAGGATCTTCAAAATTCAGTTCACATCATCTTGCAAAACTTCTTAGTCCTTAACATGAGCATCAAATTCATAACAGCTTTTGCTTTTGGAATGTTTATGTGCCCCCAAGCCTGTTGTTGTAATTGGTGTTTGATGACAAGACTGTTCTGCCTTGGGACTCCACAGTGTCCATGTAATGCACAGTGGGCGATGCATAAAAAGGAAAGATGGGCAGCGATTGAAACTGCAAATTTCTATTTTGCCTTTTGTTATGCTGAGCAATTTGAATAGCTTTGTGAATCTCGATGCCCAGTAAATAAAAAAAAAAAATAGTATTCTTGTGTTATTTGCTTCTTGTAGAGGACAACTCCCTTGTAATTATATATAAAAAAGTCAAAATCTTGTTGATATTAGATAATAATACCTCCAATGACAAAGGAAGAAAAAGGAAACCAGAAAAAAAAATAAAAAAAAAAGTTTATTGATCTAATTAATCTTATTAAATACAATTTATTGATCTATCCATTTTTGCAACAAATTAAAATTCAATTCAATTTATAATTAATTAATATACTTAAGTGTTGAGAACATAGTCTGCCTTGCTCGTTCAAAAGTATACTCAAAATAACAATTATATTGTATGGTTACATTACAAAGAACACTACACCAGAATTTCTTAATTCACTAAAAAAAAAAATTTAAGAAATGAGGTTTTAAAAAATATTAATTTCAAAAGAAAATAAGTAATATTTGAATTATATTTTACAAAGATATTTTAATTTTAATTTTAATTTTAAGGATATTATTATTTTATTATCAAGTAGGACCTACCGACCCATGCCTTTTTCAAAAAATATTATTATATAAATTTAAAAAATTATTAATTTACAATATTTGTCCCAGGTCACTGCGGAACAAAAATATTATTATTTATTTAGGTAGATGCTTCGCAAACAATTTAATTACAAATTCAATTCAAATTATAGTTTCTCTCCTCCATCGATCAAAACATCCTCAAATTGGGCATTTTAGGAGGAAAGTAACTATTTTTGCCAAGCCCTAGCCAGAGTCCAACTGACCATACAATTTCCTAGCTCCTCGTTCCATCTTGTTGCTATAGATAGGTGATGATAGTTGACTTGGTTAACCTTAAAAAATAACAAAAGATTATATTTAAAATTTTAATTTTTTTTTGAAATAATGTATATAAATGCAGATTATATAAAAACAATGTGAAATATGGTATAATTATTTTACATTAAAAAATAATTAATGTAAATGTAAATTATATATAATTATTTGATATTAAAAAATTATGAAACATTTTATACATGTTAAATATTTATAAATTAATTTTATAGTTTTAGATTTATTTAAAAATATATATATAAAAAAGTTGAATCTCATATAAATTGAATGAGATTCTATGAATTGAAACTCGGCTAAAATTACAAGGTGTACAGGTCTTGGATCAACCCGTAAGTCAGCTCTGGCTCGATTTCTTGACTATAGTTATAAGAGGACTTGAACTTGCAAAAACATCACTAAACCAATTGAAATCCACCAAATCTCGTCCTCTAATACGAAGATTTAGTAATTCCAACAATCCAATCCTCCAGAGCAGCCTAACATCGTTGCCATTAAAAGTAGCCAGAGGGTACTGTTTACTTTCTGTTTGGTTGCCGAGAAAATTTACAGAGACAAAACGCACCAGAGGTAAGTGACCCTATTGTCGTACTTAGCAGCTGACTTTTACATTACAGTTTACTTTCTTAAATTATTCAAAAAACAGGCCTTTGTCAACTAAAATGCGCTGACTTAGTTATCCTATAAATGAATTGATTTCTTTCTTTTTTTGTCTGATCTTGACTGGAGGGTTCTTTTTTTTTTTGTGGTTGTGATCACACATCTATTGTTTCCAATGTTTATTTTTAGACCCCAATTCAAAACTTTTAAAGAGTGGACCTTTCACTTTTGTTATATCGGAAGAAATGGCTTTTCTTCATGTGCTGATTCTTGTTATCTTGTCTTTGAATAGATATAAAAATAACAAGGCAATGGCAGAAGGAAGTTCTGGGTCTGAGTTTACCCTTGATTCAATAAGAAAGTCTTTGATAAGACAAGAGGATACTATTGTTTTTTGTTTGATGGAGAGAGCAAAGTTTCCTATGAATTCTGCTTTGTATAATCAGAGTTTGGATTTGGTTCCTGGGTTTTCCGGTCCTTTGGTGGATTTCATTGTTCAGGAGACAGAGGCAGTTCAGGCTAAGGTGGGTGTGGTGTATGTTTAATTTTGGTTTCTTGTTTTCTTAGAATGTTTGTTTTGTTGTGTGATGTTTTGCTTATTTATTTATTACAGTTTCTTGTATTAAAAAAAGAGAGTCAATTTAGTTTCTTTGTTGTCAAGGTCAGTGTTTGGTGCCTTGAAGTTCTCATTGAGGAATACATTGAATTTGTGTCTATAAGCAACTGGTCATAGATTACAACATTTTAGATTCTGATAATAGAACAACTATACTGTGGTTGACTGATAGTTGAGCATATAATATAAATTATGGCTGACAATGTCAAGGCCAAGATACATGAGATGATGCTCATTAGGGTCAATACAGTTTCTCGGTGCCTCAAAGTTGTCTTAAGAAGAGACTGCAAAATGTTAGGTTCTGACAACGAGAAAAATAGATGGTGGCTGACTGATTATCGAGCATGTAATTAAAGTCATGGTTGACAATGTCAAGGCCAAGATATATGAGATAATGTTTCCTTAGCTCGGGTTGGGTAATGGACACCTGCTGAAGATGCAAGGATTAGAGGGAATCAAAACCATGGCAATGAAATATTGGGTTCATGTGCATATTTCAGTTTGGTTTAGCCTTGCTGTCTGTGTCAGTTTGTGTTTGAGATGCACCAACTCTAACATCTTGAAATTATTCATCCCAAATGATGCACTTAAATAGAACCGTGGGAATTGATGCACTTAATAAAACTGTGCCAATAGATTACTTCAGAATGGTTTGGTTCTGGTTATGTTACAGGCTGGGAGGTATGTGAATCCAGAAGAAAATCCCTTCTTCCCAGATAATTTACCACCCTCATTGGTTCCAAACTACAACTATTCTCAGGTAATTGCTTGAGTTGAACTTTGCAAGTGTCTTAATGTGAATCATGGAGTTAAAAACAACTTTATATCTGGTTATCTAATCCTGAAGGTGCTTCTTTTATAGGTTTTGCATACTGGAGGTGCTTCTATTAACATAAACAAGGCTATATGGGATATGTATCTAAACCAACTACTTCCTTTGTTTGTTGTTGCGGGTGATGATGGTAACTATGCGTCAACTGCTGCCAGTGATCTTAGCTGCTTACAGGTAAAGGTGCTTGTAAATTGGGATGCCATGGCCCATATAGCAAACTATGTTTAGCTATTGGAGATTCAGATGGTCCTTCAGCTAAACCGTTACTTGTATTGACTATGAAAACTATAACCACTTGCTCCAGGCCCTCTCTAGAAGAATCCATTACGGGAAGTTTGTGGCTGAGATTAAATTCAGGGATGCTCCACACGACTATGAACCTCCAATTCGTGCCAAGGTATGGCTGCTAAGCACCACTTAATGTAAGGTTGGCTAGATTAGTTTGTGTTTTATGATCATAGTCTCATGCAAATGTGGTTTAGGAACATGGTGATCCAATTCATTAGTGCTAATAAATTGCCATTTTGTATCTCTTGATTATTTGGGGCAAGTGTGATGTACTGAGAATCCATTAGATATATGAAAGAGAGATGGTTGTCTTAGAAAAAGTATCTATGCTCAAAGGTTATTTCCACATTCTTTACGTACCGACACTGTTGGAATTGTTGCTTTGAAGGCCAAGTTGTACGCAGCTTCTTCACTAGGCATGTAAATTTCAAATTTAGACTGCAATTCCATAACAGTGGAAAAAATTTTATAGTAGAAAAAATCTGGAAGCTTTGAAACCATTACATGGTGAGAACCCGTGGGAACTCCATCCAATTGTGAATGCTGCAGCCTGCTTTTCACTGGTTTATATTTTTTAATTCTAATACAACTAAATATGAAATTTTCATGACCAACCCCAGACTCACCTACTAACAGGCCAGTGTCTTGGTTATCTCAGGACGCAGATGAGCTGATGAAGTTGTTGACGGATGAGAGAGTAGAGAAGATGGTTAAGAAGAGGGTTGAGAAAAAGGCGATTGTTTTTGGACAAGATGTGAGCGGCAGCAACAATGCTGACAGTAAACATTACAAGGTTGATCCTTCTGTAGTAGCTCGCCTCTATGACGAATGGGTAATCCCTCTCACCAAGCGGGTTGAAGTTGAGTATCTCATCCGCCGATTGAATTGAAACCTTCCCTTACATCTCTATTAAAGTGACAGTCAAATTCAAGATGCTGGATTCCAAAAATGGAGGGCATTCATAATAATTCATGATGAATAAGATGTTGAGACACTTGAAATTATTTTAAAACTGTTGTTCCTTCTTAATCTAAGATGATTTGGTAGAAACATACAATACTTGTTGACAAAATATAGATTTGGTGATGTAGATTAAGGCTGGATCAATCATTTGGTTTTAAAACAATTTGTTGCCTGCTTTCTGGTATTAGTAATGTAGTGTGATTGTAATATTGTTTCTTAGACTTACTCAATTTTTTGTTCTCGGTAGTACAAACAAGAATAAACTGCAACCAAAATTTGTAAACTCTCTGTCAAAAAGGAGCTGAGGGATTTTGACAAGAGAAATGTAAAAGGAAAGAGTTTTTTGTGTGGAAAGACTAGAAGTTTTCATGCAAATCATGTCAGAATTGTCTTTTAAACTAATTTTAATTTATTTAAAATAAATGGACATCTATTTACAAATAAATGGTTAAATTAATGTCATTATGTTTTGGAGGAACACTCCTCTTTATTCATTATATGTAACTTTTCATTCACCCTAACATAAGAACTATATATCCCTCTAGATGCAAAAAATAAAATAAAATCATTTGGACATGGAGATGAATGTAGCATCCAAATTTGCCAGTATGTATAATGGCATTTAACACAAATGTATCAATCCATCATGGTCCCTGGTTTATCCATCCCATGTATCGTCGTCATCTGAATGAGAAATCCTCGAAGAGGGCAACTTTTTCCGCCCACTTTAAGTATTCGAGACCATGAACTTTTTATTTTCTTCCTTTTTTTCTTTTTGGCCAAGCCTATTAGCATGCTGAAGACCATTGTCTTCCATTGATCTCTTGAGGAGATGATATATCTCTCAATTCAATTTGGTTCACACGGTCAAGTTTTCTGTGCACATCTATAAGAATCTAATCACTTGCAGCGACAATTGTGCTGTTCAATTTATGGCTTCTGTAAAGATAGATTAATTAAAATTCACGGTAAGGATAGATATATTAAAATCTATGGCGGAGGAAAGAGATCCTTGCAGTTTTGACATCATAGTGTTTGATAGAAGTACATAGGGTCAGAGGAGAAGGCAGATTGGAGAGAAAGGATATCAGAAAGTAGTGGATGGGAATGGTTTTCTAATTTTTGTCACCTAGAAGTGCTATAAATGCTCAAGACCTTGAAAATTCTATGGTGAAGCCATAACTTTGTATGGAAGATATGGATATAAACGAAAAGTTGATGAATGCAACTAACTTACAAGGCTCAGGGAAAGAAACTTCGGAAAGTTTCTGCAAGAAGGCAGCAACTTCTTTTTTTTAATGAGTATATATAGTCTCATTAGTCACCAGATCAACTCATATAATGACTTCATCAAGAATGGACTCCAAAAGGGATTTGATTCATCTGGTGGGATTATTGTTGAGCCTAAAGAGAATGGTGATGGTGAATGGAGAAAGCTTCAGCTAGGTTTGGAAAGGTTACCCTTGACCCACCAAGCTTTTGGCCTGGTTCAACAGCTGATGAATATACCAAGCTCCCTAGGCATGCCAGGCTTCAAAACATGGCTTGTTCATCAAGGATGAAATCCACGTCACTTTTCAGGTAAACAAACTATATTCCCACTTCACTAAGTTCATGTTTCTAAACAACTAAGCCAGGATTCAAGCTTTGTTATTTATGTGGACAGGGAACCCTTGTAGAGAAAAACATTTTAGCTAGAACTATCAAGGATCTATGAATATTTCTCATTTAAAGGCTTTACAGTGTGACGTATTTTTCTGCGAACATGTCAGGTATACTGAAAGGGTTGTCAGAAGTGAGGTTGGAAAGCAAGTCTTGGTGCTAAGACTTGCTATATTATTCTATTGGTTTACAGTTTTTTTCATTTTCTTTTCAGGTTGAAAATGTCTTGAATGTGCTCTTTTTGTTCATCATATAATTTATTTCTGCCAAACATTTATCATATTTCTTTCAAGTTCATGGCAGGTTTTCATTGCGCGAGAGCAAATTTGTCTGAAGAGACTTGGGATATCAAATACTCAGTGCTGTAGGACCCCTTCATACAAATCTGAATTTAAGAGGAAGAGGTCGAGTGTTAGACTAGTGGAGCTCATTAAATTAGAAAGCATCAAAGGAGAAAAGAAAGGCCTCTGTGTATACTTCTTATCGACAGAGATCCCTGTTTATACATTGCTTCTTGCCCTAGGTGTAAGGTCAGACAGCAGGGATGCTAGCATTGTGACTATATTCGTGATGCTGATGAGAAATGTGAGCATTTTCTGAGGAAGGACGAAGCACTTTTCATACGTGGATAAACTGTAAGAAAAGACCAGATTCCCAGCAAAAGAATCTGTTCAAGACTGCATCTTTACGTATCTGTTTCCTGGCCTTAATAGCAGCAGGCACAAGCCTCGTTTTCTTGGATACATGGTGAAGTCTCTTTTGCAGGCTACAGAAAATGTGACCGGGGAAGAAAAAAATGGAAAAATCAATTAAATCAAAAAAATTAAAAAAATAATTGGAAAAACCGAATCATGCAACAAAATCAATTAAAATTTTTTAAAAATAACTAGTTCAATTTTATAAGTTTGAAACCAAAAAAACAGAACCAAAACTGAAAAAAAACTAAGCTAAACTGGAAAAAAACGAACCAAACTGAAACCAAATCCATTAAAAATTACCAAAAATAACAAAAAAAAACAATATAATTTTTAGTTTTTAATATAAAATAGCCAAACTGGCCGGTTTGAACAAGTTTTTATTCTAAAATAACCAAACCAAATTGAAACCGGCTGGTTTGAACCAGTTTCAATTTTTTTATTTAAAAAAAACTGATTTAATTATTTTTTTTAATAAAAATTAAACAAAAAATAATCTTTTAATATGATAACTTGGAAATATAGTAATTCAAGAATTCCTGAATTGCCACATTTCTTTTATTTATAAATATATGTTAAAGCTTATTTTGCAATTAAGTAAAACAAAATTAAATTATTTCGTAACCGAATTTCTTGATATATAATTAAAAAAAATGTTATTTGCAAATATAGTTTGAAGATTTTTTTATGGTAATTCATGTTTTTTTTAAGATGAATAATTTTTTTATTCAAATTATCCAAATGCAAAGAGTAAAAACAAAACAAAATAATTGGATAGGATAACTAACTATTTTAGTGCGTGCTTGTTTGTTTGCCAACCGCGTTTTAAATTGTGATTTGATAATATTTTTTTATTTTTTATGTTTTTTAAATGATCAATTATAATTAAATTTATCTGTTTAAGAAATGTTTAAAAATATAGTAATAATTATAATTTAAAGTTTTTTATTTAAAAATATATTAAAATAATATTTTTTTAAAATATTTATAATTTTAATAGCGTAACCATATACATGAACCATGATACTAAACAAAGTCAATATGTATTTTTATGTTCACTGTTCTGTTTATTTTTGTGTTTTAAAAATATTTTTGAAAAAATTTAAATTTTTTTATTTTTTTAAATTAATATATTTTTAGTATTTTTAAATCATTTTGATATGTTGATGTCAAAAATAATTTTTTTAAAATAAAAAAATATTATTTTAATATGTTTTGAAATAAAAAACACTTTGAAAATCAACCGTTATCCCACTCTAAAACACACGATATTAGTATTATTATGTAGAGTATTTTTTTAATCTATATTTTATTTAAATATATATTTTTTAATTTTTCACATAAATATATCAAAGTTATAAAAAAAAATTAAAAATAAATATACCAACAAAGTTTTGAGATTAAATTAAAACAATTTTTATCCATTAATCTGACGAACCTAAGCTAAAGCACGACCAGTCCAAAAGCTGAAATTAAGAAAAAAGAAAAATCCCAAAAAAAAAACTTATTTTCACATTTCTACCCCTAAGCTTCCACTCTTATGCCACACACCAAATACGGCATTACCAAGACAAATACTCTCATCATAATATGGGTACATGCGTCTTTTACTAAATCTGACTCATTCCTCCCGAATCGGTACACGCAAACTAAATGACAATATTGCCCCTTTTCAAACCAAGAGCATTTTTGGCAGAACGCTCTAACCACGGTTTTATTATTTTTAAATCATTTTAATATAATATGTTAAAAATAAAAAAATATTATTTTAATATATTTAAAAACAAACACTTCAAAAAAAAAAAAAATTTATGAACACGCAAAAACAATCAGGCGCACCCGACAGGGCACCCCCACAATTTCAAAAAGAATCATTTTTCTCTGTGAAGTCACTCACAGAGAGCTTGTTTGATCAAAACTCAATAACCCTTAAAAATTTCAACACTGGCATTGTTTAAAGGAGAGATTTTTACTCATTGCAAGGCCAAAAGGCTCAGACTTTGATCAAGACAAGAGGGTTTTTAGGTTTAATGTAAGTTTTTTTCCTCTCTCTATTTTTAATGCCTTAAGTTTCCTCTATTTTTAATGCCTTATGTTTCCTATTTTGGGCTTGTTTTGTTAAAACTGGTTAAAGCTTGTAGCTTCTTGGGGCCTTGTTGTGTCTCTGATCAGTAAAGGTGTTTACTTTTCGTTTTTTTACACATTTTAGTGGAAATATAGTGGTTTTTATGACAGTCCCGTTGTGTTAGGGTAAAACCCAGATGGTTAAGATTGTTTTGTAGTAGTTTTTGTGTTTCTGCTGTTGTTGGAAGGAAAAAATTACTGTGAGAGAGAAAAAACGGGGGCCTTTTCTTGCATGTATATGATGACATGGTTATATTGTTGAATATTTTTTTTGAGTTTTTGTTGAAAGTTTTGTTTTTTTTTTTAATGTAATAAAAGTTTGCGCTTCTTTTTTTTCACATTTCTTTTTTGTCGTTGATTACATTTCTAATGAACGATATGTGTTAAGGTGTTTTGAAGGAAGTCTAGATGATCGAATAGTTTATCATTTGGAATCCAGAGTGAACCCCAAATGCTTAGCATTTGTTGTAGAGGAAGAAATGTATATGTGGAGGAAATGTTGATGCTGCTCGGGCACTCGGGCATAATGGCTTGTTGGGTTTTAGTACTTGTGATGTTCTGAGGACATTCTTAATAAAAGCAGGAAATGGTTCTCATATCTGTTGTTTAATGAGCCTTGAAAACTTAAGTTGTTTTCACTGATATGTTCCATGCTGCTTCCACTTCCATTTGGGTTAAATCATCATGGTTGTGATCACACCTTCGGCACTGATGTTCTGTCTTTTGTTTATTCTCAGATTTTGAATTAGATGGGTGCATCATCAGATTACATGGAGGATGTGGGTCCGAGTAGTAAGGGTGAAGTTGATGATATGGATATGGATATGGATGAGGATTTGATGGACAGAACTAACTTGAATGAATTGGGGAAAGAAACTTTGCAAAGTTTCTGTAAGAAGGCAGCGTCTTTGTTTTTTGATGAGTATGGTCTCATCAGTCACCAAATCAACTCATATAATGCTTTCATCAACAGTGGACTCCAGAGGGTCTTTGATTCATTTGGTGAGGTTGCTGTTGAGCCTGGATATGACTCATCTAAGCAGAAGGATGGTGAATGGAGACGTGCATCAGTTAGGTTTGGAAAGGTCACCCTTGATCAACCAAGTTTTTGGGGTGGTACTTCAAGTGATGCTGAGCATAATATGTTTCCCAGACATGCCAGACTTCAGAATATGACATATTCAGCGAGAATGAAAATTCATGTCAATGTTCAGGTACATAATTCTATCTAACAGTTCTGTTTTTTTATTGGTGATAGCAGTTTGATGTTATACCATCTGTATCGTGTTTGATAGGGTAATTCTTGATACTGTAATGTCAAACTCTTTAGTTGAAAGGTTATGATTTTCCCTGAAGTAGCAAATTTTAGAGTTGATCTCTGGTTTTCTTTCATGATATATCTTAATTGCTATATTACTATGTCATATTGATAATTTCATGACTCTTAGAATTCTTAATCACATTTCAAAAACTTGTGCTGTTGGGCAAGTGCCTTGATGTTCCCAGGACTGTTTTAAGCTTGATTTAGTTCTAATAACTCTATAGTTGACTTGAACTTGCCAATGATGCTGATGATCAGAATTTCTCAAAGGCAGTGATGGTAGTCCATTTTTAACACATAGGCACCAATGGCTTGAAGACTCAATTTTCACATGTCTTCTGCTTTTAATTAATTCCTTTTTTTGTAATCATTTTTTGTTTGTTTGTTTGCGAATACACCAATTGACTGTTAAATATGTGGAATCTTATTTACTTGAGAAGAAAAAAGAACTGCACTGTCATCTATGCATACGCACCAATTTTTGCAATCATAGTGTTTTCATTCCGTCTCAATTCTCTTAGGCAAGATTGTTTCAGCTAAAACTATGAAGATGCCATAAATTGTTGGATACTTTCTCTGCCTTTATAAGTTTTTTAATCTCCTATATTTTTTCTGCAATTATGTCAGGTATACACACAAACTGTTGGTAGAAGTGACAAGTTCAAAACAGGGATGGACAAAGTTGTTCAAAAGAATGTTGTACATACTGAAAACAGGGAAATCATTATTGGAAGGATCCCTGTTATGGTGAAGTCTGACCTTTGCTGGCTGACAACAGTTGAAAAGGGGGATTGCGATTTTGATCATGGAGGCTATTTTTTGATCAAAGGTGCAGAGAAGGTGCGTTTGAAATTTTCTTTTCCTCTGTACTTTCAGTTCCTAATCATGTCTAAGCTTGTATTTGCTGTAATTGAACATATGCTCGTTTGTATGGTTTGATTATCAACTGCAACCAGAACCAATATATTCCCTTCTCTTCAGTTGTGCAGCTTGTAATGCAAAACAGCAGAACTTTAAGAGAAAAGTGATTATAAGTTTATCAGTGATTTGGACTGAGAGACCTTGTCACGTGTTTGCCGTTTTAATGCTATTCTTTTTCTCTCTGAGGTTGGGAAGCAAGCCCTGGCACCAGGACTTACTATATCATTCTATTGGTTTTCTGTTTTTTTTTTTTTCCATTTGCACATGCTCTCTCTCTCTCTCTCTCTCTAGCTAACATTTATTGAATGTGCTTTTGTTGATTGTATTAGTTAATTCTACCAAAATATTTATTGTATTTGTTTCAATTTACTGCAGGTGTTCATTGCACAAGAACAAATTTGTATGAAGAGACTTTGGATTTCAAATAGTCAGGGCTGGACCGTTTCATACAAATCTGAAGTTAAGAGGAACAGGTTGATTGTTAGACTAGTGGAGCTCTCTAAATTAGAATACATTAAAGGAGAAAAGAAAGGCCTCTGTGTATACTTCTTGTCGACAGAGATACCTTTATGGATATTGTTTTTTGCCCTTGGTGTAAGGTCTGACAAAGAAGTGATAGATTTGATTGATTATGCCAGCAATGATGCCAGCATTGTGAATATATTCTTTGCCTCAATTCATGATGCTGATGAGAAATGCGAACATTTTCGTAGGGAGGACAGAGCACTTGATTATGTGGATAAACTGTTAAAAAAGACCAGATTCCCACCAAAAGAATCTATTGAAGATGCCATTAGTGCATATCTGTTTCCCAGGCTTAATAGCTGCAGGCACAAGGCTCGTTTTCTTGGATACATGGTGAAGTGTCTTTTGGAGGCCTATACTGGCCACAGGAAATGTGACAATAGGGATAGTTTTAGAAACAAGAGGTTTGAGTTGGCTAGCGAGTTGCTTGAACGAGAGCTAAAAGTGCATGTTTCACATGCACTTAGGCGCATGACCAAGGCTTTGCAGAGAGACCTATATGGAGACCGTGATGTGCACCCAATTGAACACTATTTGGATGCTTCAATAGTGACCAATGGTTTGACGAGAGCATTCTCAACTGGGGCATGGTGCCATCCTTTCAAGTGGATGGAAAGGGTTTCCGGAGTTGTGGGAAATCTTGGGCGTGCAAATCCATTGCAAACGATGATAGATCTGCGGAAAACAAGGCAACAAGTTCTGTACACAGGAAAGGTTGGAGATGCCAGATACCCGTAAGTTATTCATATTTTATGAACTGGTTCTTGTTTCTGTGCATCTTGCCAATCAGGTGCGTCAACTTTACAACTGGAACCAAGTTCCGCTCCTTGATTGGTTAAGATGTGTTCATGGATTATTGTGCTAAACTGTCTTGACCACCCCTGGTTGCTATAGCAGCTTGTGTTATGTCGATATGTCCTGATCTAAAACTCAAAGTCAAAAGTATCCTGGTTGTTTTTCTTATTTGTTCTTAGCAACATATAAGCTGTAGGAAATCTTGAAATCCTTGATTTTAGGGAGGAAACTAATCAGTAAGCAATCAGTTCACTTGTTGCTTAATCTATTCATTTTTATTAGTGGAAGTTTTTATGAGCTATTATGATGGAATGAGTTTGGGTTCTTGCAGAATCTGACATCAAACAGCATGGATTTTCTTAATTCATTTTGTTGCTTTCTAAATTTGAAATGGCGGGCTAATTAGAAATCCAAAATGTAGGGTTATATTTTAGCTGCAAGTGAGAGCATAAGCATTTTGTTTGTAGATGAGTGTGTGATCTCAAAAACTGATGCTGTGTTTGTTAACAAGTTGAAATTTCTCATTTTTGGTTTAAAATGTCTATCTGCCTTTTCTAAGAATTTTAATGATTATAAACTGTTTCTTTCCTAGGATTGAATTATAAGATTACGTGTGCTCTAATTCATGCATATTTGATCATTCAAGAAATTTTATCCTTTGTGCTTGTTGAATGATCCAGTGTTAGTGGTTGCTATGTTTTTGTAACATAATTTTTTGGTTGCAGCCACCCTTCTCATTGGGGTAGAGTTTGCTTTCTCTCTACTCCAGATGGTGAAAACTGTGGCCTTGTAAAAAACTTGGCTGTCACTGGAGTTGTCAGTACCAATATATCAGAATCTCTAGTTGATAAATTGTTTGATAGTGGGATGGAGAAACTGGTTGATGATACTTACACTAAACTGGATGGGAAGCATAAGGTGTTTCTAAATGGTGAATGGGTTGGAGTCTGCGAAGATTCTTGTTTGTTTGTTGGTGAGCTAAGAAGCATGCGACGCAGGAGAGAATTGCCCTATCAGGTTGTCTCATTTATAATTTATGATTTATTTCCAAATTTCTAACAAATGAAGTTTATGCACATCATCAATTTGCTGCTACTGTTGAGACCAAAAATTTGATCAAAGGTGTCAAAAATGAAATATATGACGACTGATAGTTTGTTTCTTTATAATGACTGCCTTGAGAAGTTGCAGTTAAACTTGTTTATACATGCTATTCGTGATATTCATGTTTGACCCTGCAATGCCCCTAAGTTTCATTATATACTAGAGGGAAGCTTGTAAAAGGAAGTTGATGATTTTATTGAAAACCTTTAAAATGAACAATTTGTTACAATTGTCCAAGTTATAAACCATCAGAAGAGTGATCATGCAGGCCTCATCCAGACTAAGTGTTAGAAAATGTTGATGTTAGGTAGTCAACACATGATTTCTTCATTATTTTTACCTCTTAAGGAATCAGTTCACTTCTAGAAAATGCTTGGATGCATGTCTGAATTGTTGTCACCTTATCTCTTTTGTTTTGTCCCTTTCATACTTTTCCTTTTTATGATAAAGTATTCAGCATTTGAATGTTTTACTCTCCTTTATCCTTTAAATGGATGGTTGTGGGGATTTCCTTGATCTAATTTATTTTTGTTGCCTTCCTAACATTTCAGTAATGGTTTTCTCATGTAGGTGGAAATCAAAAGGGATGAACAACAGAGAGAAGTACGCATATTTTCTGATGCTGGAAGGATCTTACGCCCTCTTTTAGTTGTTGAGAACTTGGATAAAATAAAAGCATTTAAAGGGGGAAATTACATCTTCACTTCTCTTCTGGACAAGGGGATTATTGAGTTTATTGGAACAGAAGAGGAAGAGGACTGTTGTACTGCATGGGGCATCAAATTTCTTTTAGCGGATATTGAGGGGAAGCAACCTATGAAGTATACACACTGTGAACTTGACATGTCCTTTTTATTAGGTTTGAGTTGTGGAATTATTCCCTTTGCCAATCATGACCATGCACGAAGGGTCCTGTACCAAGCTCAAAAACATTCTCAACAGGCTATTGGATTTTCCACAACAAATCCCAACATCAGAGTTGACACCTTGTCTCACCAATTGCATTACCCCCAAAGGCCTCTATTTCGGACAATGATTTCTGATTGTCTCGGTAAACCTGGATACCCACTTGGTCATAATGCAGTGCTGCCAAAGCCAGAGTTGTTTAATGGTCAGAATGCTATAGTGGCAGTTAATGTTCATCTGGGTTACAACCAAGAGGATTCGTTGGTAATGAATCGTGCTTCTTTAGAGCGTGGTATGTTCCGCTCTGAGCACATTAGAAGCTACAAGGCGGAGGTGGACAACAAGGAGCTAACTGACAAGAGGCGGAAGTCCGAGGATTCTATTACTTTTGGGAAAATACAAAGTAAAATTGGACGGGTTGACAGCCTTGATGATGATGGATTTCCTTTTATTGGTGCTAATATGCAAAGTGGTGATATTGTGATAGGGAAGTGTGCAGAATCTGGGGCAGATCATAGTGTAAAACTGAAGCACACGGAAAGGGGCATGGTTCAGAAAGTGGTATTGTCATCTAATGATGAGGGAAAGAATTTTGCTGTGGTGTCTTTGAGACAGGTACATAAAAAAAAGTTTTAGTAACATAAAGACAGTTCTGTTTTTGTCTGCATGCAAGTTCAGTTTCTGCATGGCTACCTATATGCTCACACATGCATGTCCCACTGGCAGAAAATGTAAGGTCTGGTGATGTGAAACAAATGTAGCATGTGAAGAGCTCCCAATGGTGTTTGAATTTGCCTTCCTCTAGACCTATTTTATGGAATTTATAGTTAGCGGATGCTTCTGGGGTTGGTTTTCCTTGGGTGTACGCCCTTTATCCTTTTGAACCAAATGTACATGTGTGTGAGTGGGTGTGTTTTGCATATTATTGATGTTCTTGTGCTTGGTTGTATTACGTTCTTAAATTGCATTTCCTGTCATTGGTGATGTTCTTGAATTGCTGTTGCAGGTTCGATCTCCTTGTCTTGGAGACAAGTTCTCAAGCATGCATGGGCAAAAGGGTGTTCTGGGCTTCTTGGAGTCTCAGGAGAACTTCCCTTTCACAATTCAAGGAGTTGTTCCTGATATTGTAATAAACCCACATGCATTTCCGTCACGACAAACTCCTGGTCAACTATTAGAGGCTGCTTTAGGAAAGGGAATTGCCTGTGGTGGCTCAAAGAGATATGCTACCCCTTTCTCCACTCTCTCGGTTGATGACATCATAGACCAGCTTCACAGGTGACGTTGCATTCACAGACACCACTGTAAATGTTGATGCATAATTTCTTTCAACTTCCATTTTATCCAAGAATGCTTTAGAATTAAAAAATAAAAGTCAATGCTGTCTCATTCTCCGTGGTTTGGTGGTTTGGTGTACCGGACTACACTTTCCAGCATATGTCATTGTCAAATTTCATGCTGTTGTCTATTTCAAGTTCCTGTCCTCTCCTTCTGTTCATGATCTCGTTTTTGTTTTCAAGTTATTCTGAGAGCGACAATCTGTTGAATATGTACAACAGGGCTAAATTTTCAAGATGGGGAAATGAAAGAGTCTACAATGGTCGAACTGGTGAAATGGTTCGTTCTCTCATATTTATGGGACCAACATTCTATCAGCGGCTGGTCCACATGGCTGAAGACAAAGTAAAATTTCGCAACACTGGACCAGTACACCCACTTACAAGACAGCCAGTTGCAGACCGTAAGCGTTTTGGTGGTATCAAGTTCGGTGAGATGGAGCGTGACTGCCTCATAGCTCATGGTGCATCTGCAAACCTGCACGAACGCCTTTTTACTCTCAGTGACTCCTCTGAAATGCATATCTGCCAGAAATGCAAAAATGTGGCCAACGTGATCCAACGGGCTGTGCCTGGTGGCCGCAAGATTAGGGGTCCCTATTGCCGGGTTTGTGAGTCTGCTGATGACCTTGTTAAGGTTAGTGTACCTTATGGGGCGAAGTTGTTGTGCCAGGAGCTTTTCAGCATGGGCATAAGTTTGAAATTTGATACCAGGATTTCTTGAGCTCGTATTTTGGTGTTTCTTCCGGTTGCCTTCATGTTTATGAAAGTTTCGAACTTGTAGGATATGTTTTTCGATGTTATGTTCCCTGAATCTGTGTATGGTATGGTCAAGTACTACAGGGATGGCATGGTTTGATCAGTTCATACACAAGTAGTAAGTTCCTTAATCTAGTGATGGCAAGTTACAATGTTTTCACCTTTCTGGGACCATTTATCATTTAGGCTCTAACCATGAAATGATGATGGACTAGGAGTGTAAACTCGGGTTCCATATTTTGAATCATGAATGGTATAGCCTGCAAATCTTGAAACCTATTTGACTCTTTAGCCGAACCTTCATCGTTCTCATGCATCTGTGAAAGTTTCATTAATGCTCTTGACCTAAACATTTGCTGTTTTGAGTTTTCAATTCGAATAGAGCCATGTTACCTAAGTCCAGAAAAAAAAATCGTAAGAAATTTTCATCTTATAGCATGACTGCAATGGGTTGTACGACAAAACCTATCTTTACAAATCAACTAGGATGGTCATCCAAACCATTATCAAACAAAAAATTATGTCCTCGTGGTTTGATCCTAACGAGTTTGTAGGATTTGAACATGTTATCGTTTTTGGCCATTCATCATAGCAGAAATCATGTGGATAGATGGCTTGGGTTGGTCCACCAAGGCAAAACCTTCCCTGTCCTTCTGTGATATTATTTTAAGAAACAAGTGGAAAAGAATTTGATTCAAAATTATAAGTTGGAAGAATGAATGAATAATAAACAAATAGAGCTATCTAGCAAAGTCATGGTCAGAACCCTAAAGTGGAAGTCAAATACAAAACCGCCAGGTCAGGTCAACAGGAGTCAAAAAGGAAACAAAAAGCACAGATGTTCCCTCTCCACCTGTATAACCAAATCCGAGACCCCTGTTTTAGACAGACAAAACTCTCCTGTCTTTCATTTTTGTTTTGTTTCTTTCAAACACTCTCACATTTTAATATAAACCACTACATCAAAGAACCATGCAAGAACAGAACAAAGATCCTAAAGAAGATTCTAATATTGGCTTTAACTGTGATTGCTCTTCTTTTTCTCAGTCACTCAAAAAAGTTATTTCCAATTCACCAGTTCTTGGATTTCAGGTTCTTCTACCTTCGTCTTTTTACTCTTTTCATACACTTAATGTGTTTTATCAACTTTTATGGTATAGATGAACTCATCTGGCTGTTGTTTGTTATTTATGTTGTGGAGTTTCTTCTTTTGCTTTTGTTTATAATGATTGAAATTCTTGTGTAGTTTCTAATCAAGAATTTGTTGTTCTCTTTAAAAGGTGGTATACTGGGTTGTTTTCTGTGTTGGGTTTTTTTTTTTCATTTTTATGTACGAAATTGGTTGAGTTTGCAGGGAAACATGGATTAGTAAGAAGGGGGCTGGTTTGAAGTGTGGACAAATGATGAGGCTTTCTGTTTAGTTTAGTATATTTTGGAATGATTGTGTTGGTTTGTTGATAACACCTTTATAATGATCATTGATAATTAGTATTAATATAGATTATAGAGAATCCATCAGAGAAAATTTTAAATATGTTGCTTGCCCAAATCGCAAAAAGCTTGATGTGAGTTTTGTTTTCTTTTTAATGTTTATATGTCAATTATATAAGAATAATTGATTTGTAGGGGGGAAATGAGATGTTCCAACAGGATGCTTGTGCGGGTACAAAACCTGAAGCAGACCTGGTACAGTGAGAACATCAAGCTGAATGTGCAAATACTTCTAGTGAAGTATTATCACTTACACCAGCTGTAATATCTGTCCCGTATTCAGCATCTGTACCACAAAAGCCACGGTCAATGCGTGCACTTGGGCTAGTAATAAACCAGCAAAAGTCTGACTGTGAGACCAGACATCCACACGTTGTGGAATCACCCCCTGCTGATGGCTATATAACTGGAGGAACTATGGCCGGAAGCTGGTGAGGGTTCTAAAAATTTGAGAAGCTACTATACATGTGTCTATTCTAGTTGCTATGCTAAGAAGAAGGTTCAACATTGTGATCGATCTGGTCGTGTTGTTGATGTTGTTTATATAGGTGACCATCATCATGATCCTCCTCAAAAGAAACACATCAGGGTTGTATCATCGGCTAAGCATACCATAGGCAGTCAAGTTGTAGATCCTTCGGTTCAGAAGTTAGTTGGGTTGGATATTTCTGTCTGTTCAGCTGATGGCAGACATTCATCTCTGCATGTGCCTGAATCAGAACAACAGAGTTCAAGCATTTCAAATGGAAATGCTGGGGCTAGGATTAAAGAGAAAAGTGATGATGAGGCAGAGTCAAAACGATGGCAAGTTATTTGAGTAACATGATAGTTTAAAATGACAGATGTTTTATTTTGCTAATATTGTCGCTTTCATCATGAATACCATTTTACAGCTCTGGTTCAAGTGCAGTGGGACCCCAACAAAATGGCTCCTGTGGGATTGCTAGTACTCCGGTTCAGGAGAAACATGGTGCTGAACCACGACTGAAAATAAGGCATGTCCTTGGCGGAATTTGGTTCTCTTGAACCTTAGATTTTAGTTTTGAGTTTTCTAATTCAATTCAATTGGTCAACAAGCAGGATTAAAGAAAGAAGTGCACCATGTTCAGTTCCTGTCTGGAAAACTATGAAGGAGCCTGAAATCATTATACACACTGTTTCTGATGACGAAGCTCAAATGATGGCTATCGATGGCGCAAGTATGGTCAGAAAATGTTGAAGGGGAATTCATTAGTAAGGTAGAATTTGCACTCCTTTTGCTTATGGAGGCATAAATAGAATAGGACTTCGTGTGTTATCATTTCTTTTTCCAATCTCCACATGCATGGCCCTGAGAAAACTTTTCCCAGCCAATCTAAGTTTGCCCAATCAAGATTTTCTCAAATTACTTTTATGTGTATCCCTTATCTTCGGTATCTTCTTTTAACCTTATCAATCCCTTGGTGAAATGTTAGGAGCTATTACAGATGCTCATCTTCAGCATGCCCTGCTCATAAGCATATTGAGAGGGCCACAGATGATGCCACATCCACCACACAGTAACATACGAAGGGAAACATGACCATGATATGCCAGCACCTAAGAAAAGACAATGTTCAGAAAGTCGTCTTATCTCCCCAGCTGCATCCACAGATGATGCCCGCTGCAAGAAAAACAGAAGCTTATCTGGTCGAAAGCCCTTGAGCAGGTGCTCAGTAGACGGTGAGGTAGATATGATGGGTGAGAAGATCTCGAAGCTTGGAGGTGAGCAGGCATTAGAATCAGCTCAAACCCTTCTTAGCATTGGAATTGATCTCAAGCCTCGCTGAGGAACAAAATTTTGTAGCGGTTGATGCAAATTATAGTATTATCAGGTTGTTTTTCATGGAAATTATATGATCGTTCTCATTTCGAGTTTCAATGAAATTTCAGAAGTTCTATTCTCTCATCTTTTTTGAATCCTGAACGCACTTGATTGTTGTTTAGTTCGATGTCCCATTATGGGATTGTAAATCAGTACATTCCATTCATCTTGGAGAGATCATGTCTGAATCATGGGAATTGAAAAGGTCATACGCCGGGTTCTTCAGCTTTATTAGTGTCACAATCTGAAACCACCATAAAGGTTTCATGAATTGGCAATAGTATGGTCATTATTAAGCTGGCGTAACTAGTTGACCCAAATCAACCCTCTTAGCAGAGGGACAATACAAGTCTGATTTCTTTTCAACCAAAGGAAAAGCAGAAAGTAGAACTTAACAAGAGTGGTTTAAAAACAAGCATCGAGAAGAGCAGGACAGTAATAAGCAGCTATTATAATCAACTGTAAGCAGCAGCAAATGCTACATTATCTACATTCCTTGGCTTTGTTTGCTCATGAAAGTATATTCCAGATTGATTGAGCATGGAAAGTAAGCACAGTAACTCCTCGTTACACAGCTTTGAAGGTCTCTTATCTTCAAAACTACCAGCTTTTAGAACCTCAATGATCTTCTCCTTGAACAAAAGCAACTCTCTATCTGCGCAAGAAGATGAATGGCACTCTTCTCCATCACTCTCCTCCTCATTGTCCCCATCATCATCCGCACAAACATACTGGTTCCTGTTAATTTCTTCTCCATTAGAGCTCGTCATTTTCGATAATCTGAATAGTTCTATCACCTTCTTCTTCTGCTTAAATGTTGCCCCCAAAGTCTTATTCTTCTTCCCAAAACATTTTTTCGTGAATGCCCACCATTCATCAAGATTCACATCAGGAATTTGATCTTTTGGCCGAATGATAACCACAGAAGAATCAACTTTTGGAACGGGGAAAAAATCCCTCTTGCTTACATTCATCACAAACTCCACATCTGCTACCAACTTCACATTCACAGCCAATCTATTAAACTCAGAATCTCCAGGCTTTGCCAACAACCGCCGTGCAAATTCTTTCTGAAGAAGAAGTGTGGCACTTCGAAATGGATTCGCCCCATACACCAATTTAACCACGAGAGGCGAAGATATCCCATAAGGAATGTTGGCCACAACAAGATCAAATCTGGGAAACTCAGCCTTCAATGCATCCTCTCGAATAACCTGCAAAACCCCATTAAGCCATTCCCCAAAAGGTTAAACTTTAACCATTTCCAAAACAACGACATAAGTCAACAACAGAAGAAACCCACCAGTCCACTCTCCAAAAGACTACATTTCAATCACTGTAAGTGCACAATAAATTAATACTAAAAAGAAACCCATCACGCCGTTCTCAATAAAGATAAAATCTTTCTCACTGTAAAAGCATAATAAATCAATAACAAAGGAAATCGATAACCCCATTTCCAAAAACATAAAACTTTAGTCCTCACAAAACATCTTTCAGGTATTTTATCAAATACTTGCATACAAACCAAACTCACACTCAGTTTATCTTCAAATCCATGCTCCTTCACACGTTTATTAAGAACCCCAACCATCCTTTTATCAATTTCAACAGCAACAACCTTCGAAGCAACATCAAGAAGCTTAAGAGTGAGGTTTCCAGTTCCTGGTCCAATTTCAAGGACAGTGTCGGTAGGGTTTATTGAAGATTTTCTAACAATAGAGTCTAGAATCCTCTGGTTAGTGAGCAAGTGCTGGCCTTTGCTTTTGTACATGAATAAGTCGTCTTGTTGGTTGGCTTCTTTTGTGTTTCTAGTTCTGTATTTGTCATTGTAATGATGGGTTGGTTTGGTACGAAGTTGTCGGAGAGAGTTTTGTCTGAGAATGGATTGGATAAGGTAGAATTGGATTAGATTTCTCTTCTTCAACTGAGTATTCATGAAGAAAATCAAAAGGGTTTTTCCTTTCTCGTATCATTTGCAGGCTCTAATGCGCCATGGCAGGTTTCCAGCAAGGCTGCCACTGTTTTTTGCTTCAAGGAGACAAGAAGGGTTAAACTATATTATACTCCTGCCCCTACAATTTTCTAATATTATACTTTTAGCTTTGAAAAAAAGTTTTCAAATTATATATTTCTTATATGCAAATGATTAATTACGATGAGCAAGCTTAAAAATCTATAAAGATACATTAAAAATGTAATGTATATTCAAATACAAAATTGGTTCAATTAGAAATTTTTTTTTTGAAAAAGTATTAAGGTTATATATATATATATAGTTATTTAGTAGCAAGCATAAAAAAATATATAAAGGATATATATATACTCGATACTAATCCTTAATATTTTTATTTTCCCTCATCTTTTTCTTATTTCTTTTCCTCTCAAACTCCATATATTTTTATAACATCTTATTAGAAGAAACTTAAAAAACAAATTCAAAAATAAGTTATTTAATAATTAATTATTAGTGATGATATTGTATTTTTATAAAATTAAAAGGGATCACTAAATTATTATGGCTCTAAACACGTTACATCATGGATTAAAAGAATATAATAATAATAATAATTTTATTTTTCTCAGATAAAATCAATTAACTTACTATTAGGGATAATACAAATATTTTTTACATAATCAATTAGTTATTATCAAATTGATCTTATTATATGTTTTTAGTACAGTAAAATAACTAATTATCGTTATAAGCAAATAAAAAAAAATTAAACTTGGGTTAAGGAGCTATTTTGTCTTTTTAATAATTTAATCATGGCGAAATGACTGAATAACTCTTAAAATTAATTTTTTTTAACTTGTGTCCAAGGCGTTTATTATTTTTTTTGTTATAATTAGGTTCACTTAGGCCTTTTCATATTATTAAAAAAAGTAGTTGGTGCGTAAGTAATGGCTGTGCTCTTCGGACGGTATGTTTGGCATCTCCTAATAGCTAAATACTGGCTTTCACGGTGACATTCAAATTATCTCGATGACCCCTCTATTCATGGGCGACACATGTGGTCAACGAATCTTCGGTTTAACATTAGCTGCCATTTCTTTTTTTTTTTTATCTTATTTTCTCTATCCTTCTAAATTTTCATGTCTGACTCTTTAAATTTTTAAAGTAGTCATTCAAATTGTTTTTTCTTTATATTTGATTCTTGTTCTTTTGATTACTATTTATTTTATATTAAATAATTTTTAAATTGATTTTTTTTCAATTTCATCATCTTTTAATTTTCTTCATATATTATATTTAGTCATTTTTAATTATTATTTGTTTTATTTAAGATAATTTTTAAGATTGATTTTTTTTTAGAATTTCATCTTCCTTTGGTTTTTCTTCCTATTAAATTTGATTATCATTATTTTTATTGTTATTTTTTTACTCTGATATTTTTTTCAGTTTCATCTTTCAACATTAAATTGATTAGAAATTGAGCTTCTTGAATTAGCCAATGTCTAGGATTTCACTGGTTGTGAGTTTAGAATATTAATCTAGGTTTAGAAGATTCACCTAGGTCTGTTTAATTATTTTTTTAAGCTCATGTTTTTTTAGTTTCATCTTTTAAAATTTATTTAATTGAAAATTGAGCTTCGTTATTTTTTTATTAGCTTTATATTGAATTTTCTACTCATTTTAAAAATAATTCGGATTATTTTGCTCTTCAACATTGAGTTGTTTGATAATTAAGCTTCATGATTTTATTCAATTTATTTTCAACGGAATTATCTCGGTATCAAAATTAGATTGCAGATTTTACATGTTGACTCAGGAGGAATAGGGGTGGATTTCTTCAATCTTTTTTGGATTATATATATATGTTCTTTAATTTGTTCCTTCAATATCTTATTTGCTGTAAATTGAACTTCAATCTTTTTTTCTTTTTTTATGAGGTTATTATGTTCTTATTTATTTTTTGATTTGTTGTTAGATAATAATATCCTTTAACATTTATTTTTTTGAAAGAAAAAAAAATGATTTGTTATTTTAATTTTATCATTTAACATTTGATTGATTGACAATTGGTTTTCGTGCTTTCCTTTCTATAGGGTTATCCTATGATTGAGGGGTTAGTAGGTTAACTTGGTTTGACTCAGGTTTTTTAAATAATATATTTTTAAAAATTTTGCCCTTCAACGTTGGATTGTTTGATAATTAAGCTTCATAATTTTATTTAATTTTTTTTATGGGATTATTGTGACTTTACAACCAATCTACATATTAAGCGTGCTAATTTGAATGGACTCAGGTCGGTTTTTTTTTATTTTTTTTTCATTGTCAATTTTTTTTCTAGTTTGTTTATTATCATTGTATTTTTTTTTATTCATGTTATTAAATTAATCAAATTTATTAAATCCAATTGAATTAATGACTCAATTTTTAAGTTTATTTTACTTTATTAACAAGTATCGCCTTAGCATCCTATTTTTATCTTAGAAAAAAATTTAGATTGCCCAAGGCATAAGGCGAAACTCCTATCTAGTTTTAAACCATAAAGGTAAAGGTGTAAGTGATATTGTTGAGTTTACTGGGCCAGACTTGAGTTTATCCATACAAGAATAATTTCTTATTAGACTTCATAAAAAAAAAAAAAATCGGTTTTTTTAATGAAATAATGTCATTATAGATAAAATTTAAATAAAATAATATTGTTTAAAAAAATAATTAAAAGACAATCCTTAAAATAACCTCCACCGAGCCCAGCCACGTGGCAAGACAGTTTTAATAATTATCAGCTCAAATGACTGGTCGTTTTGCCTCGCGAGTTTTTTGTCCTAGTGAGGTGTTGAATGATTAGTCGTTTTATTTTGTGATACCAAGGTAGAAGCGTTTGCCTAATGATATGAACCATAGATTTGTAATCTATATATGATCATGAAATCATGGACTGGACCTTTTCTTGTTGAATCATATGATCCATGGAACAGGTGAAAGGAAACAAAAGTTCTATCGTCTCTGCAAAATCTTATGAGTTAACAGAGAAAAAAACAAGGCCTTGAAATAGTGGCCATGACACTGTTGGCATAGCTTGTATAACAAATAATATGATAACCTATTCCAAGGAAAACATTAAAAGGGCCAAGTTCAACAATGGAGCCGGCAAGAAATACAAAGCTACAATACGATCCTGGGATCACCTGTATCTTCAAGGACCCTCATCCATTCCTGCTTGTAAACGATCCTGGCCACTTGCATCCTGCATCCGACATTCCCTCTTGAAGCTTGTATGGGTTTATCATTCAGATGTAAGGTTCTCGCAATGCTGTTGGCAGTTCCAACTCTGGTTCGAGCTCCCCGAGAGGGGAGAAATAGCTATCCACCATGTCTTTGCTTACTTCTTCTAAACTTGGAGGGTCCCACTGCATTTTCAGATGGGAAACAGATTACTAATTGGGGTAAGAACAATCATATGAGAAAGTAAGATGATAAGTGGATTCAGTACCTTTGGAGCAAAATCCTTATCTACCAGCCGAGCACGAACACCCTATGAAAAAGCAGAATTCAACCAGTTACAATAGATTGGATCTTCAAAATATTTTGCAGCATGTAAAACAAATATGCAAAGAGGAAAACGAAAATTAAAAGAGAGAGGGAGAGAAGAAGAAGTTACCTCACAGAAATCATTAGACACTCGTTTGGACATTCCAGTGAGTGACATTCGATATTCACGAGCAAGACACTGATCGAGAGATTGAAATCTACCTTCTCGTATCTAAATGCCAAAGAAACTGAAGTCAACCCTATGAATTACAATAGACACCACCATAGTTGTGAAGCATCATTAACCTACCGAATGCAATGTAACTTTTAAGCTCAGTGGTGAGGCTTCTTTTATTTTGCCGATGGCATTTTTACACCACTCATTATAAGAGTTGGCTGCCTCATTTTCCTGAGAAAATAAAGGTTCAAATGTCAGACACACGACTGCAGCACAAAGGGCATTGCATAGAAAATGAAGCTTACCAGTGCATCAACAATTTCCTCAACTGTATCATGGCTGAAACATTTATCAATTGTCTCAATCCTGAAACAACAACAAAGGATGGAAATGGGGAAATAAAGTAAGTTGGACATACAGGTTACATGTTCCATTTCATGTATAAAAGTTATGATGCCTTTTCTTTTTCTTTTTTCTTTTTTCTTTTTTCTTTTGTTTTTGAATGCTACAAGAAACCAAACCTAGAACCACCTAAGAAACCAGCCAACCCCCTGGCCACTGGCCCAATCTCAGGGGCTCAGTTATGATGTCTTGTAAGAATGCTTGTATGTCATCACTGTCAAATTAATTTTTCCCCAGATGGATAGATATTGCAACTTGCAAGAGTGTTCAACTGTAATGCATTTAATGATCAATACTATACGAACTAATATTGCAATTGTGGAGGAACTAAATCAACACAACAGGATACGAAGTAAAAAGGTAAGAAAATGCATAAGGAGACATTACTTGTAAAGGACGCTTGTCTTATCTGGATAGACAAGGTCACCATATTGTGCAAGAGAAGTCTCTATGACAGTAGCCTCATCTGTGATCAGTTTACCGAGACGTTCTTCAATCAAATCAAGTCTCTGTCAAGGAAGATGTTATTATAGGCTACACAACATTTACAGATGCAGAAAAAGAGTAAAAAAGAAGGAATCAAGTAGTAGATTGCAGTGAAAACAGACCTCATGTAATGCATAGTGAGAAGCAAGGCCACAAGCAATCATTTCTACACCATTAAGCTTGTCTCCCGTTAGAGCCAAGTATTCCCCTGATACAAAGAATACTGAATACCAACATCGTGCCCAAAAAAAAGGGAAAAAATTCTGGTTCACAAGAAAATGAAAGTATGATATCGAACAGAACATATGATAAATAATGCATATTCAAAAGCAGAGATAGTCTGGTGTTACCTAAGTAACCAGGTAGGCGAGAAAGATAAAAGGAGGCCCCTGCATCAGGATGGAAACCTATTTGAGCCTCTGGATGAGCAAAAACCTGCATACCATAAGAATAGTTAAGAAGCACTTCACCTGAATGTGTTTTATGTAACATAAACACCATGGCAACTACATTGATATGATACAAGGGAAAGCACAGTTTCAAAGTTGTCTGACTCAAGTTCAAGAAAATTAATAATGTTTCATTCAGATGTTAGTCTGTAGCACTGGTCACTTACAGTTTTATTAGTTGCCACACGAAACATTCCTGGCACCGCAATTCCAGCCCCAGATCCCATGGTGAAACCATCCAAGATGGCCACCTGAAAGAATGTATAACAATAGGAAAGTAAATTAAATGATGACCAGTTTAAAGCTACCCACAAATGTTGTTCTATGAAAAAAATTGTACTCTTATTACATGATAACAAGATTTCATCCATAAACTTTAGCAGCAGAAACATAGCAAGATATTAGAGTACCCAGATACCATTACTTAGCTCAAAACTGATTGAGCTCTACATAGAGATTTTCTAAGAGGTTGTATTCTCACATTTGGCTTCAAATATGTTGCTTGTAGGTAGACAAACTTATACAATGTCTGGAAATATGTTTTGCATTCTTCCATCTTTCCTGTACATGATCAAAATGCAGTTCGGAAGTGTATCAGCAACAATGTCAGTATCATGACTATTTGTAAATGTGAAGCAAAAGCTGCATCTGAATAAGAAGCAACACTAACAATATCAAAGTTGAACAAGGAGAGAAATGAAATGTTATAAAAGGTTATGAGTCAGTAATTATTGCCAGGTGATCAAAAGAATGAAACAGAAGGAGTGAAACAGTTATGTCCAAAATCAGGGCCCCATCATATCAATCAGTTCTAAAACCACCAACCATTCTACCTCTGCAGAATTTTGTGCAGTGCAAACACATTTGATCAGTGTACTGTCGTCAGGTACCAGAAGACAGATTTATTTTGGCCTTTGAAGTTTGAACAATCTCTCTTAACTATAACATCGAGAAAGGATCCCTAATGTATATGATGGAATGTGGCTCATTCAAAATTCCATGGACATAGCCTTGTGGCTCAAGAACTCGTGAGATAGACACACGCACACACTAACTGTACATATGTGCATGTGTGTGGGTGTGCACATGTGCAAAAGCATGAAACCCACCTTCATTTAACAACTCACAAAGGGAAACGACATCTGAACCGGAACAGAAAGCCTTGCCGCTACCCTTCATAAGATATGAAGAAAGCAGGTTAAACACCAGGCATGACCATATTGGAGCAGAAAAAATAGTGTCAAATTTTCAAAAACATCTCCAACAACAAAGTAAAAGCATTAGGAAAACATGTTTATAGGATATGTTCTTAAGTAAAGTCAAAGCTCTATACCTTCATCAAGACAAATCCAATATCATGGTTTTCTTCCCATGATTCATACAGTCTCTTCAACCGAGCCACCTACCAAGCAAAAGACCTTCAACTCATTTTCAAATTTTCCACTTAGCTACTAAAGAATGCTAACAAGCAAACAGAGCAAACGAAGAAAACGAGAGCAAACCATTGGAATTGTGAGAGCATTGCGAGAAGCTGGTCTATTAAGAATGGCTGCTCTTGATTTCGCTCTTCCTTCAACCAAAACCTGAAATTTACCACCCAAAAAAACAAAAAGCTCTTTAAAAAAAAAAATTATTCACAAATAAAACATTTCTCAAAACTAAACCAAATGGTGCGCGCACTCAACACACACAAAAAACAAATTAAAAAAAAAGTTCCAACCGGGCACAAGCATTTCTAAACAGCTAAACAAAAGCTCCATTCTCGTGAGTCTTCTTCACATAAATAAACCATTTCTCAAAACAAAACCAAATTTCATAAACACTGAACATACACAAAGAACAAATTATTAAGCAAAAAAGATCAAAACCTTGCACTAAGAAAACCCAGGCTCTCAATTGGGTGTGAAAGGTAAAGACTCCAATAAAGGGAAACCCTCCGTATGCTTGTGCTGTCACAGCACAGGTCATTTTGTGGGTCTGAGATAGAAGAAAGCCCAAAAGCCACTGAACTTTTGGTGTCATCTCCGCTAGCTCAAGAAAGAACCACCAGAGCTGATTATTTATAGGGAAACTCCAAAGATCTCCTCCAACAGAAAGGCAGACACCTAGAAGATTCTACCATAGGGTTCCCCCATTATCCTGCTAAACTGTCTTGACTTTGGTTCTATTTCATTTGGGAAGTGAGAGGAATTCCGGCATTAAATTAACACAAAGACTCGAAGCCAATTCGTGGGCATTCCTATCTAGAATAAAGGAGGACAAGAAAGCCTATACCCGAAAATGAAAGAAAAAACAGAAAGACCGGAAATGATAAATAGACTCTCAATTGGGTGCGAGTATTTTTTAACGAATAAACAAAAATCTCCATTCTTCTTAATTTGTTCTTAATAAGCGAACAAATTCTCAACACAAAACCAATTGGCGCGCACACACAACATGCACATAGAACAAGTATTGAAGCTCGAACTTAGAAGACAAACTTTCTACTTAAAAGCCTCAATCTTTCAACTGGATACAAAAAACTTAAGGAAAAAAAAATCCCCATTCTTGAGAGTCTTCTCTTCATAAATGAACCAATTCTCAGTAGAAAACCAAATGCCATACACACAAAACGTACACAAAGACCAAAACTTTAAGCTAAAAGACTGAAACTTTCTACTAAAAGACTTAAACTTTCAATTGGGTGCAAGAGTTTCAAAACAAAAACATATAAAAAGACACTGACAGACTGACCTGGTCTTGAGGATCATCATATTGAGCATCGTAAGGTAAAGCAGAGAAGTTTCTCTGATAAGAAAGAATCCCATTTCTAGCTTGCTTTAACTTTATTAGTCCCTTGAATCTCTGCATCATCTCTAGCTCTATTTGCTTGTGCAGGTGTTGGTAATGTATCTTGGGTTCGCTTCTCTATCAATGGAGGCCACCCTTGGTTTAGTTCGCTGTTCAGTGCGTTTAGCTCTCGCAGGAGAAGCGAGGGAGTTCCCTAGAGGGTGTGGGGTTTTACGTTAATGGGCTAAAATGAATGGGCTGCATCACCTTGTTAAGGGTTTCAATTTGGGTTTTGAAAGTTTTATTGATGTCCCAACAAAGTCTTAAAGAATGATTATTTTTCATTTTTTAGCTCTAACTACAGTTGAACCAGTTTTAACCATAGTAATAATACACGGCCTGGCTCATAATTTGTCTCAAGGTATTACGGTGTTATAAATTTTAGAGTTACGGAAAATTTATATAGTTATTAATTTTAGAACTTATAAGATTAATCGAGATGCATGTAAGCTGATCTCGACATTCATGTTAATAAAAAAAAAAAGAAGTTCAATCAATGTTTTAATTTTTTGAAGTAAAATCTTGCAAAAAAAAAAAATCAATTTAAGTTTTAATTGAATTAAATAGATTGTTATATCAGGTGAACTCTTCTTTATTTTTCTTCTTGAAATAATGCGATTAGTTTGGGGTTAAAAATTAAAGATCAAGTATTAAGGTGAAGTTTTAAGAGTGTGAAAAAATAACTTAATAGTAAAAAAAAGAAAAAAAAGAATGCTTGCTGGTTATGTAAAATTTATGGATTAATAGTGGTCGGTGAAACTTAACAAATAATAATGTTAGATTTAACGAATAATTCAAATTACACATAAAATAAATTATCAAAAAGTTGCATCAAATTACAACCATTGTCAATGTCATCACTACACTGCCCTAACTTGGCTCTCAACCCTTGTCATTAAGAACAAATTCATGTATTATGTTCAAATGATTGGTGAGTGTTGACAGCATACGAAATGTAACAAAAATCTCTTTGTAAGGTTCAGTCTGAAGTTGAACATGAGTTCATCTTTATTTTGTTTAAAGATTACAAAGTGTGTAAGAACTTGCAGATGACCAATCAAAAGCAAATCCGGAATGTCATCGTCGCCTTTGTACGCATTAACTTCCTTGAATCCATTGCTTGAATCCATTGCTATCATTAGCTTAGAACTTGTTTCGACAAAGTCAAGTGCTTCTTCAAGCGAAAGTACTCAGCTCGAATAAGAACGATGAGCTTCATCCAGCTCTCCTACTGGAATAGCATATGGTGAGTTCCAGTCAGCATCAAAGATTGCTTGAAGCTGTGAAACAATGGCAGGGTTGTATGTCCCGAAACTGACACCAGCTGTTGTGTAAAAATAATCCCATATAAGATTGCTCGTGCCAATGTGGGCTCGTGTATCACTAACTGCATATTTTCCATGATTAACCCGGGTAAAGCCTGGATAAATGTTTCCTGTGCTAGTCCCATTGCTAATTGCAGGTCCTGTCAGGTTATAACCTGGAACTAAATAGTACTTGATCTCAACTTTACCAGAACAGTTGTTATACTTGGAGGAAGAGCAGAGGACATTAGAGTAGAGAAGAGACTTCAGATACTGCTCGGTGTTGTCAATAAAATGAGCCCAGAATGCTACCAGTAACTTCACTGTTGCGTGCTTGGAGAAGACAACCTATCAATTCAACAAAGCCATTGAAATACAAAAATCTTTCAGAACTTAGAATATTCTTGGTAAATGCAGATACATATACACAACCAAAAAAAAATGCAGTTAGGCATGCACATCAATAAAATAAGAAACTCTATGAGCTTAGTAGAAAAACATGTTCTGAAATGCTACAAATCTTGTTTTTAAGAAGTGTAGTGGTCTTAAGAATGCAGAAACTTAATGGTATGAAGACATGGATACCTCAGATATTACAGAGGAAAGGGATGACCAATAAACTGTTGGCTTCACATATTGGGATTGGCCAAGCCAGTCCATAGTGTTTATCCTAACCGTGGATCCGGTTCCAACAGATTTAATTGTATCAACCCATGCCTGTTCATCAGCCTGGAACCTGCCAAATGAGAGCTGCTAGCCCAATATAGTATCAAAATGGGCAAAGCATAAAGAGCAAATCACGTTAAAATATATGGATGCATATCAGATGCTACATGCTTGAAGTAACAAAAAATTGCTCGATTACCTCAGGAGGAGCAAAGGATAAATAGCTTGGTTGAGGCCACAAATTTGAATAGCTGTGCCCGGGAGTTTCTATTGGAATATGGAACATATATGGGTCTGATAATGTTGGATACCCTGTAGTATGGGGAGCCTTCATGGAACGAGGAAGAGGTGATCTGTGACAGAAACGTCATCTTCAGCTCGGTTAATCGTAAATTTCCAACCAACAAGACAGCAAACCATGAAATGAACAAGGACCAAAGGAGTTGACAAATGAGTTCTTGAAAACTGTCAGGCTGTGATCTCTTCATATAATTTCTCGAAACATTACAGATGATTTTCCAAATCATCTGACCAAAAGAAATTGATTCCAAGAAACAAATAACTTAATTAGGTTAATGGAAAATCCTCCAACACACCTGCATCTTTCTTTAGAATCAATGAAATGTGACCAGCATGGAACCGTTCTATTAACTTGCCACTGTTGATCAGATACAGTTCTGGTGTAAGCTGATGAATTAAGAGAAGCAAGTTTCCATAGGTTTCCAAAGTAGGTTTCAACACTTTTTGCTATTTTTGGACAATCAACTAGATAAATTCCAACCTCCTTAACCTGAAACAATACCAAAATCATGAACATCCACCGCGAGATTCAACTGAAACCAACAACATGCTAAGACAACTAGAAGAGCAAAAAACACCCTAAGGTTATGGATTCTGCAGTTCAAGGAAATTAACCACGCAACAGACCAGACGACCATTCAAAGTACCTGAGTGAGAGATTTCCAATCATTATTTGCAGATCCAATATACACATCTTTTCGATCCGATATCCAAACTTTGGTATGAATTATGCCTGACCCCCACCATTTACTCAGTAACAAAGTCACACTCTTCACATTTGGCCTTCCTGAAGCAAGGTCAGTTGGTTCTTTGGTAAAGTCAGGATAAACACCTGAGTGTTGTAACAGCCTAAAAGACATTCAATTTCACAACAGAACAAACACAGTTCAAATTACAATTACAAAGTGCAAGAAGAATTCCTCTAATTCAAGAGAAGCAACTCTTTTTTGTGAATTTGATATGCATACGAAAACCCATTACGCAGAAACTAAATTAGGCCAAACCCAGATGGAAACCAAATGCAAATCACAAATAAAGCACAGAGGAACACTAGAACATGAAAAAACACACCTGATACTAACATTTCTAAGGGCAGCATCCTCTATGGCGCTGTAAACAGCAGAACCTTGATCAGCGCCAAATCTCTTCATCTCCTCTTTAGAGTAACCATAATCCCCTGAACGAGGATCAGCAGGACTTGCCACTAACTGCCAGTATTGAGCTATAACATCCAAACTCTTAGTAGAATTCTTGGCCAACCAAAGCAACACATCCCCTATAAAACAACAATACAATCATATCAAACACTAAAAAACATAATAGGTTGCAAAATCTAAACTTTATTTTGATAGAGATAGTTGAATAGCAAAAGGAGAAAAACCCATCAAAGTTTTACCGGTGGTGAGAACACCAGGGACAGGAGAGAGGTGTGGCATGTCTGTAGGGATTGATTGGACTAGCCATGCTTTGCATTGTGGTGATGATTCTGTTAGAGTAAGATCGGCTAATAATAATAAGAGACAGAGAGAGAGTGAAATGATGATGTCTGAAAGTGGATGTTTCATGTTTTCCTGTTCAAGATTGTGGTTCTGTGTGTTTTTGTGTGTAAAGGACAGTGCTTTCTGTGATAACTACGATAAATGGAAGCTATTGGTCATTGGCTCGTTGCTATAGTTGGAAAGTCAAAGGGCTTGACTATTGGGTTCATCTCAATCCAGGAATGGAACATGCAATGGAATCTTGTTTAGATCCAGTGGCATTGTTTGACTGATTGAAAGTGTTTTAAGCCGTTTTTAATGGGTTTTTTTTAGATTTATTTGTTATTTTAGTATATAAAAAATTATCTAAAAATTCAAAAAAATAATTTAAATTTAAAAAAAAATAATTTTTTAAAATATAATTACACAGTTCTAACAAAAATAAAAAGTTTGAGTTTACACAAATTTGTGATTATTATTTATAGTAATTGTATATAATTCCCCATGCTAAGTTATAAGTTATAGCAGGTACAAAATAAAGATTTATATATAAAATAATATTAAAATGATAATATTATTAAATTTAATTCATCGTATCAAACTTAAAACTTCTAAACATATTCTTTATTTATTTCATTATTTTGACATATTAAAAAAATTAAATAACTGATAAAAACATAATTTGATTTTAAAAATATTTTTAAGATGAAATATTTTCTTAAAAAAATATTAAAATAGTGACATATTGAATTAACTCAAGTAAATTTAAATTAACTCTATAAACCTGTAATCTGGATTATGAACTCTAATGAGTTTAATAACTTTATTTTTAAGAAAAAAATTATTTTTATTTAATTATATGATAAAAAATAGATATTTGCAAAACCGAGCACCAACTCAATACTAGAATTTTTCTTTAATACCACGATAACCCCTTAAAAAATAAATCAAAATAAATTATGAAACTTAATTCTTAATAATTATATTTTTTATGGAATTAATTTTTATTTAATAATATAATAAAAAACAGAGGCTAAAAAAACTTGAGTTCAAATCATATGTAGGTACATGATAACTCCATGAATAAATCATGAAGTTCAATTCATAATAATTATATTTTTT
The DNA here is from genome assembly GCA_015852605.2 of Populus deltoides. NCBI lineage: Eukaryota > Viridiplantae > Streptophyta > Magnoliopsida > Malpighiales > Salicaceae > Populus > Populus deltoides. The sequence goes on from CM027587.2 coordinate 16,110,437, forward strand.
TAAAATTATTTTTTATTTAATAATATAATAGATATTATTTTAATAATATAATAGAAAAAAGCAAATTATTATAATACGAAGCTCAATTTATAATAATTATGTTTTTTTAATTATTTTTTATTTAATAATATAAAAGATATTGTTTTAAAACAAATTATTATAAAACTAAGCATTAATCTAATTCAATGCGATATGTTTTTTCAATACCATGAAAACTTAGTATAAAAAACCAAAATAAATAATAAAATAAATTTTTTAATAAATTCAATGTAAAAATATGAAAATGAAAAAAAAATAATAAAAAAAGACCCTACCATTTAACATGTTTATTAGTTCTTGTTAATTTTATCCGATAAAGTTTAGTGAGGAATTACTCTTTAAAATTCCTTATATTGAATGAGGGAATCTTGTTAATTAAGGGTTCAAATTTTTTTAGAAAAATAATTTTATAAGATTTACAGCCCCTTGAAGTATTTAAAATCCAAAGAATCTGGTGCAATTAAAATACTCCAAAAATAGTTTCAAAGAGATGTTCATGAAGAGAGAAACTTCAGCGTTGATGCTGGCTGTAGTGAGAACAGGCAACGGGGGCCAGGTCACAAAGCAAGGAGGTGAAAAAGAGGAAAAAAGAGCGGCCATGAGAATTTTAAGCATACAGGGAAGAGAAATCATAGGTTGGCTGGACAACTTTTTCATGAATAATCTAAGTGAACTTCATACATAGACATAGATAATATTACATTTTGAACCCATCAAAAGATGTTAGAAATTAAAAAGCCACTCAAAAAACTGATTACAACTCCATCTCATCTACTAGATAAAGATAAAAGAGTAAGCCTCCATCACCTGCTAGAATCAAAACCTACCACTTTTTACACTTGAACAGTTCTCAACAATCTTCTTCCCTTGCTATGTTCTGATGAAGCTCGAATTCACTCTCTCTAGGAGATGGAGTGTCTCCTTTGTCTTGAAGATGAACCAAAGGACTTTGTGTCACCAGGTGCCACTGAAGTTGGGCTCTGCGAACTCCCAGATGTCTCCGAGCTTCTGTTCTCAACATGCCCTCTACCAACAACCCACAATCTATCAAAGATCCTCCTTGATCGAGATGGCAGCAGCTGCACACCATTTTTGGTGCTCTTACTGTTTTTCTTCAGCAGTTTTCCATTTTTCCGGAAGTCTTCTTCTTTTATCTTCATTCTACTCATTTGTTTCTTGAGGGATTTGTTATCGTCAGCTGCTGTCTTCTCCCACTCTTCATCTGTGTTTGTTGTGGAATTTGAAGTATCGCGGGCATTGTTGTTGAGAGCTTGAACACCAGAAGCTGCTCTCACTTGCTCAAAAAAGAGAACTTGGACAACAACACGGAGAGGGAGCCGTTCATTCTGTGCAGCATGCATTGATGCCTCCATTGTCAGTTTCTTGACATCCATTAGCCCGCATATCTTCTTTTTTTCTGCCTTCGTCAAACTGAGATGTTCCTGAATTTAAAAAAGCCATTAGTGAATCATACCAGAAAAGCGTTCCATTCACAAGGTGAAATTACTCAAAAGCACAAAATACTACCTTCAGGTAGATGTCAATGGCTTTGTACAGCCCATCTTGAATTGGTCTTGCCGAATCAGGAATTGACCGTGACAAGTCAATGAAGCTGGCGATGGTGAGATTTGGGTCGTGTGCAATTTCAGCTAGATATCCATCAATCAATTTACCAAGGTTCATCAGGGTTACATGTTCATGCCCTAAAATAAAGTCACCATTTGCCTCGTTCTTCTCATCCTGATTATACTTTTCATGCATCAAATAACGATTAACAATGCACTGAATCAATTCCACGTCATATAATGTGTTTTGAGGAGGCCGTGCAGGAACCAGTAGATCCTTAACAGAAGCCTCATGCAACTTCAAACTGATTCTCTTCACCAAATCTTCCCTGGGTGAGTCATTGACTCCAACCAGAATGGCAAATTTCAACAATTTCAGCAAGAAACTACACGAACAACCCACACCCTTGTCTGGAGGCAACAAACAAATGAGTGTTTCTACCAGATATTTGTACCTCCAAGTACGAGCATCAGATACTGAGTCATCAAATGAATCTGGCAGCCATCTGACCGCGTAAGTTTTCAGTGCCTCCCCAATCACTTTACCATCCATTCTTCCCTTTGATTTCACAGTGATCATGACTCTCTTGTAGAGATCGATATCCAGTTCACATATATCTTCAACCCACCAATCCTTAGGAACAGATTCAATTTTCTCTCTGAAATTTATCCCTTCCTCGACTATTTTATCGGGCACTGACAACTTACGGTTATATGTGTAGGACCAAGTAATGCTTGCAGGGTCCACAGAGGTTTTAGATGCAATAGAATCTATGCACCTGCCCACAATCTTCAGATCTTCAGACCACGGCAGAAGAGATTTGGTGGTCTGAAGAACAATAATGGAATCCTTCCAGCTACGGAAGATACTGGAGTTCAGAAATACCTCAATTTTAAAAATAAGGTTCCCTCGGTCAACGTCCTCAGTCATCTCAAGGTACTCAGCCGCACAACGAGCAGCAACAACATTGTAAGCGTTGAGAGTAACTATCATTCCATAGCAGAATTTGGCACAAATTTCAAAAGCCTTTGGCCCGCCAGGAAAATCAACCATATCAATTTCATCAGAGTTCTCACCAGCTTTTGACACAAGCTTTTGCAAGTGATTGCTCTTTGACAAGAGAGGGAACTGCAAGTTCATAAAAGCAACTCATTGTGAATTATAGAAACAAAGGCAAAAATAAAAGGAGCTGTAACTCAAGCTGTGAAAGGGCTCTTTTCTGACCAAGTAGTCAACACTTTTATGCAAGTCAGTGGAGGAAGTCCTTTAATTTTGCATATGATAAAATTTAAACTCTCAAGCAATTAGGACTTGGTATAAGAAGATAATATAGGGAAAGCATAATCAAGCTTTTACTAATTCTAGCATCAACAGTACATGGTGAGACCACTATCGAGTGTAGTTGAAAAAATAAGCTACATTAGAAATAGACATCATCTGAGAAACAAAATTTTGACCACCCTTACACGAAAGCATGACATGGTTTTACCTTTTATTTCCTTTCCAATTCAATGGACAAAATGCTTTTACTGGAAATTAATTTATCACCAACTCACAAGCCAGCATACAATTGCCAACAAAAGAAAGTAAAAGAAACAAGAAGAAAAAATGCTTGAACATGTTTCTAGTCCTGCAATTACTTACAAACTTAAATTTGTATATTATTGAGATTTAATGGTTATACAATATTCCAATGCTAGTAATATAAGTGATAACTTGACGTTCCTCAAAGAGAACCAATATACCGGTTATTATTCTCTAGATCTCTAGAGATTTGAAAATGTTCATGGGTAGGTGTTAATAGAATAGAGCACTATGACTGACTAGATTAAGAATAACTTGCAAATAAGCAAAGACAAAGATGAGACCATACCTTGTGGAGATTAAACTTAACTTCTCCAACATTTATGATGACATCTGTTGCCAGTTCGGATGCCACATACCTGCATAAGTACAACTAACATGCTAAGCACCCAATAGACAACTCAATGCAGTAAATGTGAAGGGCAAGCAGTAAATGCACTTAGGAGGAGTACGATACTGCATGTACGGGGGGGCAAAAAATAAAATGGTATAAACCATAAAGAATTAAGAGTACAATGAGCATTTTCACTGTTCATGTAAACAAGGATGTGGCAAATTTGTTTATTATCCCGGAATTTGTGATGCCTCACAGCCTTAAAGAAACCACAACGTTATCATAAATAAGAACCTGACATACATTTTTAGAACAAGATAACTAATCCCAACTGCTGCAAGGAATTGATAAATTTAAAGGAAGTTCAACACACAAACTTGTGCATACATTATACATAAAAACAATTGATGGATGTGCTTGGTTTAAAGGATTTTTGGTCTGCAAATGAAAATAATATGGAGAAGAAGATCAGTCCCCGGATAACTAACTACATCTGTTTCAGTGACAATGCTGCAAATCATCCAGAAAGAGAATTACAGATTCTGTATGAGACAAACCAAAATTCAAATCCCATTCACAGTTACATGGATTTCTTAATTTCACATGTAATCTTGTCCTCTTACCCCTCAAAACTCCAACCACGGGATCCCTCACACTTAAGGCTAAAAATACCCACATGATACTCCCCTAGAGTAGTACTCTTATGCTTTCATTATATTACAGGAAACAAACAGCTTGCTCATATCTTATTATGCAGCAAGAGAAATACTGCCTATGGCGATGATGCCAGTTGATTAACACAAATGTCCAAAATTATCAGTCTTTTTTTTCCCATTACTCTGAGTAAAATGAGATAGAAAGTAAAGAAACATAATTCCTGTGGAACTAGATCAGCCTGGCCTGAAAAATATATATATATGGTCCCTACTCTAGATTTGTTTTCAAGATATAAAATGTAAATGATACTATTGTAGGTTCAGGACAAATGCTATGGCAATGTTTAGAGGAAGAAATTGCTCATCTGCGATGATTAAAGTTCTTGCAAACACTGCATGACATTACTACATTTGGACCACCAGTTCATCACAAAAGAGCCAGTTCAATTTCAGGACCACCCCCCTCAGATACCTCTCCTCCCCTTTTTCCTCTGCCCCTCGACTAGTAATACCAGTAATAGCAATGATAGCAACAACACAAGCAACAAATAATAAGTAAACTAAAAAATAAAATTAAAACTAGTAGAAGAACTGAAAACCAACTCCAAATCAAGCAAAAAAAAAAGGGGGAAGAAAAATCAGTAATTTTCTTGATTCATTCTAGTAACATCCAAACTTACTCAAAACCCTAAAAAAAACTACCAAAATCAACTCGCATGACAGTGTGCTTAACAAGTATGTTTAACAGCACAATCAGCAGTGTTTTTTAGTTAAAATTTCCAAATGCGAGTCTCAAATGCAGTGCAAGAAGGTACACAAAATTTCTAACAAAAAACACAGCAAAACCAATTCCTTAGAACTAAATTTGCCAAAAATAAAACAAAAACAAAAGAAACAAAGAAAGAAAGTGTCTTACCAAAAATAACACAAAATGAAAGAAAACAAAAACAGAACAAGAGGGAAAAAAATAAGAGAGAGGGAGAGGGGGAGAGAGAGAGAGAGAGAGTGAGAGAAAGCTTGACTTGAGCTTGAATAACAGAGAAGAACATAAATGAAACCCTCGTACCTGAGAGATTTGCCATCAGCTTGAAATGCATCAGGCTTGGACCCCAACTTCATAAACTTCATTCTTAACCCCAAGTTACCTTTCGAAAAGAAAATTCTTCACTCAAGAACTCAACAAGCCTTTATTCTTTATCCCTTCCCTCCCTTCAAGGATGACAAAGTTTGAGACTTTTTCACTTTCTGTGAATCACTAAAACCAAAAACCAGAGAGGAACAGAACAGAGACAATAAACAAACAAGCAATCTCTTATACCTAAAACCAGAAATGGCGGATTCTTAAAGGAATGAATGACTGAATTCTCTCTCTCTTTCTCTCTCCTAAAACACTCTACCAGCAGACCAGACCATAATATACATTGGATTGAGACAGACAACCTCTGCCTTTAAGAACCAGACAACACCTCGAAATTCGAGCTGTCCCATTGATTTCTAATAACCCTTCAGTCATACTACTACTAGTACTAACATTTTGGTTACTCTCTCACAGCAAGAAACCAAACAAACGATGTGAGGTTGTTACAAAAACAACAAAACAAAGTAAAATAAATTGTGGGCTTGGAAAATTAGAGGAAAATAATGATTAAGAAACAAGAAAAACCAGAACTTGGGGCTCAGAGAGAGAAAAATGATTCTTTTTTTAAAAGAAATATGGCGTCAGAAAGAGAGAGAAAAAGCTTCTTTGGCTATGGGATTAGCAAGGAAAAAAATATAAATAAAGAGGGTTCAGAGCAGAGCTGTAGAGAGAGAAAGAAAAAGAGAGAGAGTATTGCTTGCTTGCTAGCTTTTGTACCATATCAATTTCAAGATCAAGATCAATAAATTCTTCGCCGCCTTTGCTTTAAATCACACCACACATCACACAACACACAGACACACACGCACCTCTCGCTCTCGCTCTCTCTCTCTCTATCGCTCTATCTCTCTGATCTGGTTCAAAGATCTTCTTCTCTCTCTGTGGACGCAAATCTCAAGGACATCATCCTATTTATCTCTTTCTTCGTATGGGAAGCAGTATATTATATTTTATTGCTTTGTTTATCTCTGTAATGGAGTGTAATCAATCTTGGTTCAGGTTATCTGACGTAATTGTCTCATCTTCTTCTCTTCTCTTCTCTTCACTTCTCTTGTTGAGACTTGAGAGAGAGAGAGAGTGAGGAGAGAGAGAGAGAGAGGGAGAGTGTGTTATTATTATAGTATTAGTTTTGTACTGCTTTCTTTTTCTCTACCGGAATTTTGCTTCTTTTAAAATCTTAACAAATAATAATAGTTATTGTAACTTTGTCTGGTGTGGATTTTTTTTAATGCGTTGCATTATGTTTTTTAAGAGTTTTTAATTAAAATTTTATTTTTTAAAATTTATTTTATATTAACATGTTAAAATTATTTAAAAACATGAAAAATATTAATTTAATATTTTTTATGATAAAAACAAGTTGAAAAATATTTTAAAAAACAAATTAAAACACAAAAATAAACACTCTACTAGTTTGACATTATGATAGCATTGAAGTGTTTTTTAATATATTGAAATGATATTTTTTTAATTTATTTTTCACATCAACACATTACAATTTAAAAATATAAAATAAATTAACTTAATAAAAAATTATTTTTTATAAAAAAATTTCAAATAATAAAAACAAATAAACTTTAAAAGTTCAAACTCAAACCGATTTAATTCAATTTTATATTCTAAAAATAAAATAAGTTCAATTTAATTTATTGGCTTATTTGTAGTGCAATTTTAGACTAATCTTAGGCCATGTTTGTTTCTTGAAATTCACTTTTCGAGAAATCACTTTCCAAACTTTCCTTGTTTGTTTACCATTAGAAAAGTTGGTCAACGAAAAACACTTTCCGGTCAACGGAGAACACTTTCCAGTCAACGGAGAACACTTTCCGGTCAACGAAAAACACTTTCCAGTCAAAGAAAAATTTGGTTTAATTTCCAGGAAAGTGTTTTCCCTTTGGCTGTGTTTGTTTTCCGGAAAGTGGTTTCCGGAAAACTACTTTCCAAACTTTCATGTGTTTGTTTACCATTAGAAAAGTTGGTCAACGAAAAACACTTTCCAGTCAAAAGAAAATTTGGCTTGGTTTTCAGGAAAGTGTTTTCTTGTAAAATTTGGGCGGAAAACACTTTCTGAAAGTTATGAGAAATTTAGAAATGTCATTATTTGCTGATTATATTAAATTTGATCCTCAAACTTTTGATTGCTATATATAATTTGTTTTGTATATTTATTTTTCAATTTCATCTCTTAAAATTTAATTTTTATATTAATTTTGGTCCTTATTTTTATAATTGCTATTTGCTTTTTCCTTATCATTTTTTTATTGAAATTTTTTATCTATCAAATTTGGTCCTTATTTTTTTATTGTTACTTATTTTATTTAAAATAATTTATGAAATGCTAATTATTATTATTTTAATTTATTCACCTTTTATTTTTTTTAATTTTTTAGATTTGATCTCTATTATTTTGATTATTATTTATTTTATTTGAGATAATTTATGAAATTATATTTTTTTTCAATTTCATTCTCATTCAACCTTTTAATTTGTAAGATTTGTTCCTTATTATTTTAATAAACTTGAAAAAAATAAAACATTAATAAGTTATTTTCCAGCTTATTTTCCATGACATAACCAAACACTAGAAAGTGTTTTCCAACTTATTTTTCATTACACTACCAAATATCAGAAAATACTTGCCCGGAATTCACTTTCCAAAAGAAAACTACTTTTCAGCAAATAAACGGGGCCTTAGTTCGTTGAGCTTTTAGTTTATAATTAATTTTTTTTTACTTGGTTTAATTTGGTGATTTGATTTTATCTTTTTTATTTTTAAAATTTAAAATCTGAACCGAATTTAAGAAAAATAACCAAAATTATCTAAAAAAATAAATAAAAAAATTCATTCAACTCAGTAAATTTCGAGCTGATTTTATAAAAGTTTCAGATGACTCAATTAATTTATTCATCTCAGTCTAGAATTACTTTTGTCGTATCTACCCTGTGCATTTAGAAAATAAAATTTTAGTTACTGTCACATACAGAGATAACCAAATGTAAATATGCAATTTCTTTAAAAAAAATATTAATGATAAATATAAAAAATTAAACGAATCTCTCATTAATGAATAAAATATTGGTCTAGCGATTAAAATATTATTATATTTTTATAAAAATAAAAATACAAGTTGGATTTTCAAGAAACGTACTTGTCGGGAAAAGTAGCCACGAATCTTGAACGAGATTAACCTTATTATTTAAAAGGGTGCAAGATAAGAAAAAAAAACAATTCTCTTGTTAGAAATAAATTATATATAAAAAAACTAAATGATACTGTTACAGTTGTTTTTATTTTTGTTGAAAAGGAATTCTCTAATGATTTTTTGTGCCATCAAAACTAAGTTTATTTATTCAATTAATTAGAGATAAGTAATTATGCTAGGGTTAGAGAATTATCAAAATCAAAATTTCTAGACTACGAGAGGTGGTATGATTAGAAACCGTGATTCTGCTTGAGTTTTTGTGTATTTTTTCAGTTTTTTTTAGTTTTAACTGTATTTAAAAAAATATTTTTTTTATTTTTTTAAACCATTTTGATATAATGATATAAAAAATAATTAAAAAAATTAAAAAAATATTATTTTAATACATTTCTAAATAAAAAAACATTTTGAAAAACAACCGTAACCATACTCTAAAACAATTCTTTAAAAGTATATTTAGTATAAAAAATATTAAATTAAAATTTTTAATATTTTTTAATAATATTAATATATTGATATTAAAAATTAAAAAAAATGTATCATTCATATATTTAAATTGATTGATTGTATATTCAACAAACCATATTATGTGGGTTTGGTTTTCAGTGCGGTTTGGAAAAGAAGTGTCTGGCGCATAACAATAATAAAAAAAGTGTTTAGGCAGCAATTCATTATACATGATAGTAAATACTGAATATTATATCTTCTATATTTAAAAATCTATAAAAAAAATATTTTAACTTAAACCAGATTAAAAAATTTTAAATGTTTGGGAGTGTGGTAGTAATTATTTTTTAAAGTGTTTTTTGTTTCAAAACACATTAAAATAATATTTTTTTATTTTAAAAAAATTATTTTTCATATCAGCACATCAAAATGATCTAAAAACATTAAAAACATATTAATTTAAAGTAAAAAAAATAAATTTTATTAAAAGTGCTTTCCCATCACAGTGCCTAAATCTGGATATATAGATTAATATAAAAATCAAGCTCTAAATTATAAAATTACCATGTTAATTGTAAACTTAATAACCGGTTAAAAAGGATTTAATTGTCAAAAAAGTTATATTTTTTTAGATACTTTATTACGATGATGTGTACGGGAGTGGGGGGGAGTGAGGGACAGGTGGATCGCTGAGAGGGATGTGACCTTTTCAAGGGAAAGCTTTTTATGCCGTTAAAGCACGCCACCTTTTCATTTCCAATTTCACCCTTGTTGATTCTTTAAATTCTCATTCCTTGCCCTTTTGTTGTTTTCCTCTCTGTCACCTAGCTTTTTGTCTTTTGACTTTCTTTTAACACGGGGGAATTTTACTGCTTGGACCGGCAAAAACAAAAAATGGTCCAATCCCATTTGGCCCACTATTTTTGTTCCCTTCTCTTGCTGTCCAGAAATCTTGCCTCCCAATTCCGCCATGAAACTGTAGCTCCAACCTTTGTGCTCTATTTGTTTTCTCTTGAAGCATTCATGATCTAACCTTCTCACATGTTTCCACCCTCTATGAGGCAACGTTTGGCTCTCCTTCCTCATTACATGATGCTCCGGTTGCGTTTAGTTACTATCTCGGGATAAAAAAATAGATACATATTTAATCGAGAAACATATTTATAATTTTATAATAAAAATAAAAAAGATATATTTTTTTGTCATTATTATTCTTGTTATTATTTTTATTTCAAAACACTAATCAAGCATGATCTAAATTGAGCATCCATGAAGGACTAATTCTATTGTTTTGATTCATATCCCTTAATTTTTATTTTTAAATTACAACTTTAAATCGCGAAGTGTATTAATTGATTTTTTTGTTTTGTTTTTTCAATTTTTCTCATAAAAAAACGAACAAGTTACGCGAATTCCAACTAAAACATCAAGAGAAAATCATCAAAATATTAACATATCTTAAGAAAAATATGCAGCTTGCATGTGCTCTACAAAGACTTTTATGATCTCATTTATAGGGCTAGAAAATAAGCATTTTTTTAGCCCCAAAATAAATAATGGTCGGTGGGTGGTCTTGCGTAGGTCATTTTGGTTACTTCAAGGCCATTTCTAAGAACATGGGCAGGAGGGTCAAGAAAGAAGACCAGTGAAAAAGAGATGATGGTGTGCTTGATAAGGATTAGTTCCCTACCAAATTGATTTGCCTTCAAATCTGATTTTTAAGCAGGTAAAACCAGCCGTGTGAAAGAAGGGAAAACGGCTCCAACCATTAATTTTTCTCAATTTTTTTTTTTAAATTTTGTTAGTTGCAAATCAAAAGAAAACATCAGGCAGCCTACAACCTTGTTAAGCCATCACTAGCCTTTCACATTAACTAAGTTTTAAGGAATTTAAAAGAAGAAAACCAGAACCTGATCCGAGGAGCCATCGGAGAAGGATCCGAGCCACTGCTTAGGTAGGTCACGGGTTGAAACTCGACGAGGATTATGTTTTGAATCATGTGTTTTTCAAATCAAATCGATGAGGAAGATTTTTCTTTTCAAGTTCCATGATGACATGCAAATTGCAGCTAATTGGAAGAGGGAGATCTAGAGCATGATGACTCGTTTGGTTTAGAATGCTTCAATAATTTCCTAGCATAATTAGAAAGAAGATGGGATACCAAGGTGGGGCAATGAATTTAGTATTATTTTATCTACAAACAATCATTCTTGTTCAAATCTTTCAAAATGATACTTCAATTTATTACATGATGATCGTAAAAATTAAGAAAAAACTTCAACCTTGTCTCAATCCTTTGGCCCAATTCTTAATTTCATCACACATCTTCATACAATAGAACACAACCCATTTTAAGAAATTTAGATGGAAAATATTAATCATGAACATTGTGAAACAAGTATGGAACTGCAAGGTGTTGATTTCCTTCTCTCCTCTTCAGTTCTTTTGGGTGAAGAACTGTCCTCTCCTTTGTCAGCTTTTTTTTTCCCTTTCTTTTTCATGCTGTAAGGTTGCCATGCTCATGCAATATGCTCTCTGATCTTTACATCTTTTTCCCTAGGGTTCGCATATCCCTACACGTCCCCTGCTGGATTTAGCATCTTGTGTGCGCGTTGTGTCATATTATGCCCCATGTGTGATGGTTTTCATAGTGGGTATCCTTGGGCAGATTTCTTGTACTGCTCTCCTGAGCCAAGCTGAGGACCACAGCCAAATCAAGAATATCCAGTTCCCCATATCAACGAACGTGTCTCTCCTTGGAGACAAGGCTACACAAGGCTTATCTTTTGTAATTATGGAAGAAATGCACTTACAAAAAAATAAAAATAAAAGAGTGAATTGGTTCTTCTAAAAATTAAAACCTTGTTGATTTGGTTCTTTATGTAAGTTTTCACTCTTGGTAATTATTTTTTTGTTAAAATCATGTTGATTTGGTTTTTTTTTTTTTTAAATTTCTTAATGTTGATCTAGTTATATTAGAATTAAGTTTGTCCGAGCCAATCAAACCAATAAAAATCCAATCTAGATCAATCACATTTAATAAAATTAATAGCTTTTTCTTTTTAATCACATTTAATCAAATTAATTTTTTTTAAAAAATTTAAAACCTTGTTGATTTGGTTCTTTAGGTAAGTTTTTACTCTTGGTAATTATTTTTTTGTTAAAATCTTGTTGATTTGGTTTTTTTTAAAAAAATTTCTTGATGTTGATCTGGTTGTATTAGAATTAAGTTTATCCGAGCCAATCAAACCAATAAAAATCCAATCTAGATCAATCAAATTTAATTAGATTAATAGCTTTTTCGTTCCAATCTATAACTAGTCTAAAATTGGGATTTATCTATTATTAATTTCACAAGTAAAATTAGATTGATGTAGCGTCACTTGGTCCCAAGATACATGTGAGGGGGGAAGGAGGAAGAACAGCAGGGGACCCTTTTGAGTTGAATAAAACTGTATCCAGGCCTCTAAAATTAATTGCTTGAATAGTAAATTTGGACCAATGCCCCTTTCAGACCACCACCAAGGAGGTCCTAATCCTTTACAGCTGCCTCATAATTGTGCGATTCAACAACCCTCTGTACCTTTTACCAAAGTATAAATATTAATATTGCGAGGAGGAAAGAGCTTCAGGCGAGGACTTCTGTTTCATTTCCTTTACTCCAACAAGTTTCCCTTTCCAAATGATAGTTACGTTCATCATCACATTTACTATTTCTGCATCAGCTGCCCAGCTAGCAGCCTAGTAGTCCCCAGCCCAGAGACAAGGACACAGATGCAGGTTTTAGGAGGAGGTCTTCTACAATGGTGGTAGTTGCTCGTTTATTTCCATGTCAAAACTTGGGATTTTTACCCTTCCCCCCTTCTTGATCTGAAGAGGGTCGAATCCATGGTTAGAACCCGTTTGTCTAAGTTATAGTTCCTGTGTTTTTGAGTTGAAAAACATGCTTTTCGATCCAAAAAGCAGAGGAGATCTTCTACCATTAGCGATTACAATTTAAAATATTAACAAAATTATCAGGATTGCAAAAAATCTAGTGATTTGAATCTAATTCCTTTTCAAATTATATTATTCCATGGATATTTTTAATTTATTGTGCCATTTAAAAAAAATAATTAAAAACATGACCAAAAGCTCGGATAAACAGAGTATACAGTCATGTTTTATAAAATATTTTAGAACTTCTTTTTTATAAATGCAATAGATATTCATATATTTTTATGAGATGAAATTTTATTTTTTAATGTTTGAGATAAATTATAACATGCTATAATACTTGAACTTGCCACCATTTTGATGGTTAATGTACAATTCTCTTATTAAATTTTTCAACATATTTATACTATTTAAAATGAGATTTCTATAATATTTTCAAGTTTTGTTTTCTCGAATGGTTTATATGATTTCATGATATTTCAGCGAAGTTATTATAATACAATTAAATCTCTATAAATTAATATCTCGAGGACCATACAAAAATATTAATTAATCAAGATATTATTTAATCAAAACATTATTTAAACTCAAATCGAGAAATTACACTGTGTAGACTATTGACAATCATGCTTCATTCTCTCTCTCTCTGTTTTTTTTTTTTTGTTTTTTTTTCCGCTCTGTTGATTAACTTCATTAAATGAGTGAATTAGCTAGCTGTGGACAGCTTCCAACAACCATATCTTGGAAGGGTAACTCTATATTCCTTGACAAAAAGCAAGTCCGAGGCTAAATGATCCCCATGTGTGACTCCAAGGAAGGAATTATTTGAGGCGTGGGCATAAACCATCATAAAATAAATGATGATGGGAATGATGGAGGACCCAGAGCGATAATGGCCATGGTGTGGACGGGCTTTACCTCGGCAAAAAGGGCGAAGTGGGGGACCATGCGGCTCCCTTTATGCCCAACCTCCCTTCATGCTCTTCGAATAACTTCACATCTCGAGCGATGGCTTTTCTCCGAGGGTCATGACTTGTAGATTCTCTCCAGGTTTTATGCTCTTAAAGCTCGACATGATTGTACGATTTACTCGCCTTAGTCAATCCTTGCCCCCCTCTCCTCCCTGTAGGGCGATACAGTGCCACCCACACCTGTATACCTTCGGATAAATCAAGAATTCGAACACCCATCTCGGCAAGGTCAAGACTTTCGTCTCCTCGAGTCTTGTCTGTTCCCCCCCTTTTTCCTCCTTCTTTGATGTACACGACAAGTCGTTAACTATACTACGAGGAATTACGTTACGTTTGGTTACTGTTCGGAGACTGGAAACATAAAATAAATCGGTGAAGAGCTGAGAAGATATGTAATCAAATGTTACTTTATGAAGATATAGCTATTTTAAGAGGAGAGTCTCTTGTTTTGGAAATCAGAATATTGCTAGGAGAAAATATCAGTTATTGGTCTTGTGGGTTCGAACTTCGAACTACTGGTGAATAAAACCCCACGAAGAAGATCTTTAAAAGGTAATTATTGGAAGAGATTTTTTTGGTAAGATCATCATTCCTTAATCTAAGTATTTATGAGTGGAATCTCAAATCAAATAATATAGCACTACTTTAGACAAATTCAACCGTTAATTAATTAATATAATCAACATCAGTTTTATTCCTCTCGATAACATTGGCAGACATTCATCCACGCAGCCACCGAATAGAGCTTGAGTTTTAGCTCGCCTGAGTTTTATTATTTTATTCAAAAGAATCTTGTTTTATTTTTTTAATAAAAATACCAAAGCTCGATAGATTTAATCGGATGGGAAACAGGGGAGGTAAATATTTAAAATAATTAAAAGCAGAACTTTGACTTCTATCGAAATACTGTTTTTTAAAGTGTTTTTAGCTTAGACATATATTAAATATATTTTTAATTTATTTTTAATGTAAGTGTGTGTGTATATATATATATATATAAACAAATTAAAATTTAATGAAAAAATAATTTAACCGCATCTCCCAGACAAACTCTACATCACCGAGTCACCGAGTCAAACTAAATGGCTGGGATTAATAATTAAGGGGAGGCAAGCCAGTCGATGAGGATATATAAATCTGTGGCCAAGATTGGTTAAGTGAGGCTATTGGACTGGACTTGGTGTTTTTCTGGGCTCAAGTTTATCATATGCGCCCAGTGTGCCTCCAATCTGCTTTAATGTTTTTGGCTGTTGCTATGGGGTGCTTGGCTGTAAAATCTTCGAAGAAATGGAAAAATCGACACTCACACAACTACCAAAGCTCCTAGCAATATGAGAACTGTTTATGGATAAATGAGTCCGACACTTTACAGTGTTTGTGTAACTAATACTAGCATGAAAGCAACTGGGCAGCTAATAGTCACCGCAAACGCCCTCCCACCACCCATGCAACATCGTCATCCTTCCCTCTACATTACCAAATTTGTCGTAGCATAGCTGGGGATGTCTGTTTTCTGTGGAGATGGTCCAAGATCTTGGTTTGAGATGAGATAAAACTGCGTCAATGTCATGATATTCATAGACTGTTTGGTTTGCTCCTGTGGCGCAAACTGTGTTTCACATGAAAAAAAAAACACAAAAAATGATGCTTTTTCATGCACACCGCAATTTGCACCGTGTAGCCAAAAAGGAAAAGAAGAATGATAGCATATAACCCTAATCCTGCATTTTAGTGTCTGCAGGAAGTGGCAGTGAGAACTGAGAGGAACAACAGAAAATCTTTGAAAATAAAAGGATGGCATGCTCTCTCTTTGAACCCGAATTCATATTTTTTCCATGTTATATTTTTATTTGAATTTACAGTTAGTGAGACATCATCTTATTATCAGTCTTTGCGTTAATCGAGATTAAATTCACCACTCATGGATTAGGTTAGCACTGGATCACGTTCAGGGTTCGCTTGGTAGTATAACGAGGTGCAGTTGAAATTGCGTTCTGCTCCGATGATGATTATAAAAGTGCTTGATTAATCAACACATATTTAATCTTGCAAGAATCTCACCGGAAAATTCTCTCTTGAAATCTTAATTGAAAAAAAAACTATAATTAATTTATAATTTTTCCAAACCTCAACTGTAAAAACATTTAGCATTTTGGCAGGAAGGAGCAATTTGCTATTGTCCTTGTGCCTAGACAGACAACGTTGACAGTATTTAATCTTGTTCTTTAAGTCACTGTTAAGGTCAATCTGTGGACATAGTTTTTGCTGAAGCACATGCCTCTTTATTTTATAAAGTATAAGTTGCAGATCAGTCAAGTTCTTGTAGCATTCATTTCAGGTTTATGATAAATTTGATCAAGATTAACAAAATAATTGCTTAATCCATTCCTAATCTCTTGCTCAAACTTAAAAAACACTTGCTATCTTCTTTTAGCACAATGAGCTTCAGAAATTAATCTTACTGTTAACATCTTGTCTGAATTCATCAGTTCTATGGTGGACGGTGCGGCAGCCAGCATAAACATGGTGACAAACTAAGCAAGAAATCATTACCAAATGGCAGGAACTCACTGTCAACTTGTTTTTCTGCTTGCTTGTTTATTTTACTGTGGATGCAGGCAGATGTTTTGAAAGTGAATAATTTGACCTCTACGAAGATGCAGACTTCTACTCAGATTATGATCTTCCTCGTGGACAGTGCAGAAAATCATGGTTGCATTGAGAATTCCCCTGAGTGGTCAGTTCTGATTTTCTGGACCAGTCTTAAGCTGTCCTTTTCATGTATATTGCTGTGACAGAACTCTTCCTGCTGAGTTGAATTATTTAAGCTTTACATGCTGTGGGAAAAACTGACATGCAGAAGAAATTGGAGAGTTGATCAATGGAGGTAGTTCTTATTTATATTATGGCTTTGAGATCTTTGGTTTACCCTGATTCGCTAGTACCAAGCACCACACATTCTGAAAACTACTGAGCTAGTGATGTTCTCCTTTTTCGCAAGCATCCAAATCCGAGAAGTAATTTCTAATCCATTTTCGAATGATCCGGACCTCCTCCTTTCTTTGTGCTACCAGCCATTGCGGATCGCTTTTTGTTGTTGCAAGTACATCCAAGCAATGAGAACCTGTCGTGGTGAGCATATGTTATGTAAATCTTCTCCTCATTACGAAGATAATCAAGTTCATCATCAAAACATACCCTTCACAGTAGTGATAGCAACAACACTGTCTGATATGTTCTGCAACACCCTGTGATGAGAAACAGCACTGTGTTAAACAATGTTATGAACATAAGCTTCTGAATATTAGCAGGAGATATCAGATGTGTTGTTATTAGTTACCCGCCGCTGCTGTAAGGATCTCTTAGTCCATTGGAGAAAATTATGTTACTACCGAACCGTTTGAGAATCAGCTTTATATCCTGCAGGTTTCCATTGAAATCAACAGACTAGTTTTATGCAATACTAAATGATCCAGGGAAAGGAAAGGGAGAAGGA
Organism: Populus deltoides; assembly: GCA_015852605.2. Lineage (NCBI taxonomy): Eukaryota > Viridiplantae > Streptophyta > Magnoliopsida > Malpighiales > Salicaceae > Populus > Populus deltoides. The sequence goes on from CM027587.2 coordinate 16,127,807, forward strand.
GAGTGGCAGCGCGGCATACATGGCCTCCAAAATAAGTAGTAACCCAATGTGGTCTAGGAGGGACTCCGTATTCGTCCTTGCAGTCGTTGATATAAGCATTTAGATCAAATGGATATGGTTGAAACATGGAATCATTGCTGATGCCGAAAGGTATCACCATGTCAGCACACGTCTAATCACAAGAATGCAAAGTTAGTCATCTTTGTAAAAATATAGGATTGATTCCATCTGTTTGAGCTCTAAATAAAGATAAGAAAACTAGAAACTTTTACAATTATTTAATTGTCAAACAAACATTTTAATTGTTAAGTAAAGTTTTTTTTTTTTAGATTTGAAACTTATACAGATCTACGTTATCTTGTATTTAATTTTTATTAAATAGAATAAGGATGGTGAGATTTGAATTCGTGACCGCTTAACCTTGTGCTTAATTTTTATCAAATAGAATGAGAATGATAAGATTCAAATTCATTACTGCTTAGTTATCAAAACTCTAATACCATATTAAAAAATTATCTCAACTAAAAATCTTAAGTTGTCAAGTGAGTTTTTAATATATAATTTATATTATTCTCTAACACTAATTACCTGCCAACTCCAACCAACATCGGTTTCGGTTTCTTTGGTGGGTTCGTTAACATAACATGGGAGTTCTCCTTGATAAGCAACCATGCCGGCAAATATTCTACCTAGAATGTCATTTCCAAAGGAAGGTTCATCAACGCTTTTACAGACCATGGTTACTGGATAGGATGGAGGCGCATCATATTGAGCAGAAGCCATGTATATGCCGGCCAAGTAGTCTTTGAGCTCAGAAGAATTGTTCAAGGGCCTAAACGAAGAGTAAAAATTAGGCAGGACCATCAATTTTCAAGTCTAAGAATCAAAACCTGATAGCAAAAGCCAAAGCATTACTTGCAAGTCTCGAATTTCTTGCTCAGGATTGAAAGACCATCAGGTTCGGAAGCAATTTTGTCAATCACAGTCCATGACTTTTTTATAGTATCATGGCAACTCTGACTGTCTTCCTGCAAGCATAAATCAGACCTGTATTGACTAAAACATTGAGCTTTGAAACAAAACAAAATCAACAAAACATCAGAATTTGTTCTTTACTCTGAAATCTTTGGTGACAATAGAAACATAAGCATGCGCTGGTGTTATATCAGTGAAGTACAGGATTGGAGCTGAAGAGGCCAGAGCTCCGAGGGCAATATGTGGATATTTCAGCCGGAACCAGGAAGCAAGCACTACAAGAACAAGTTGGAATCAAAAGAAGAAATTTAAAGCAAATCAACAAAGGGTCGAAAACAAATTTGTAATCAAATAGCCTACTTCCACCATATGATGCTCCAACGACGATCACAGGAGAGCGTTGAACATGGAATTTCTCCTTTACGTGGATGATAAGCTCTGCATAGTCTGCTAAAGCTTGAGCTGAGTTGAAATATCCAAGTGTACTAGCATTTTTGAAAGCTTCATTCCTTGATCCAAATGGGATTGATTTCCCATAGTATCGGTGCTGACATGAATAAAACCAATGAGATGCAAAGAAAGCTGTTCAGGATTACTGTCTAGAATTCTGTAAGAAGAATTATTCTAAATGGAAGAACCAGAATCCTTGTCTTTGAATTTCCAAGGTATTCCTTATCTCAGCATGGATATTTCTTTGAATGAAATAAAAAAGGCGGTCATGATCTCGAGGCACGAGAGACGACCTGAGAATACCACCACCTGACCATGAAAACAAAGAAGGAAAGCATTTTATACAGATGAGCAACATTCTCACACACTGTTAATTACCTCTATGTAAACTTGAAGAGCCTTAAAACGATGGGCATTTTCTGCGAGGATCCCGATATCACCAAAGTCATTTTCTAATGGTGCTTCTTCCCCAAAGTAAACGAAGATCGGTGCATTGGAATTAGCACCACCCCAATACTTTGAGTTGATGACATATCTTTGTTGAAACATGTCAAAGCTATCAGGCCTATAATTGAAGTGATCAAGTGTTTGATTGTAATAAAATGTCTGCAAGTTGTGATAAATACTTGATGCAGCAAAACTTGCAGAATTCCTTGAAATTCTTCCCAGTGGTTTCACCCTTGGATTGTTCATTCCTCCAAGTCGAGCCAACCGCGGTATGCGCAACCCTTTTGCAGTCACAGAAGTTGAGGGCATAACTGGAATGAGCATTAGTATTGGAAGCCATTGAAGTGCAACCATTGGAGACTTCATGGAAATATATCTAGTAGAAAATCTCTTACGTTTCAATATAGTTTGAAATTTGTGGTTATGTTCAAGGATTCCAACAAGCAACAAGCACTTTTATACTGTCATAATGATGGAAGCAGAAACACAAACAATAAGAATAGCAAGAGAATTGAAAAAGTAATAAAGGAAAAGTAATGAAAGTCATAATAAAATAAATTAGGAATAATAATAATAAAATAAATTAGTAAAAAAAAATTATCAATCTCAATATTTTATTTTCTAAACTAAATAGAAGAAAAAAATCACCACATAAAAAGAAATATTTTCCTAAACTAAATAAAAAATAATAATAACTTAGAAAAATATCTTTTTCTAAAAATCTTCAAATATCAGTTTTCCTGAGTTGGAGAGAACTCGTCCTCGAGTTTTGGTCATCACTTTATCGCTATTATTAACCATTTAAAATAGTGTTAGTTTCATTGTGCTCCTTTTCCTAAAAATCAATTCTCAAAATTAACACTTTTAACTTGATAGAATCATCACTAATCATCAATGACTTGTTCCATATTATATTTACATTCATATTATCCAGACTATCCACCTTCTCTTTCTTCTCTATAATTATGAATAAAAACATCTTTTTTATTTTTGCTTTCAATAACCACCACCTCTCTCCTCTCTCCTGTACACCAATAATATATGCTTTTCTTTTATACCGAGGATATATATATATATATATATATAATCATTTTTCATATATGAAATTCTATCAAAATAGATATTATATCATACCAAACACTATCAAATATCTCTTACCTATAGAAAACAAAATGAGATAATGTCTATCCACAATTACCTCGATGTCTTTATTTAACCAAGTTAGCTCGTAGGGTTTAAGGTAGCTCTCGATTTTTAGTTGGAGATTCTTTACTACCTCTATGGACATCGTATTCTCGTAGCTACCAATGTTTTTTTATTAAGTTGCAAATTTTATCTTTTATAGTGTATGTCGAATGGAAGATACTAGTAAATCGTCAATCTTCTTCCAAATCACCTTTAGGCGTAAACAAACTCTTTTGTATGATTAAGGTAATACCACCATCTTCATGCAGAATCTCCCAATTGCTATCTCGAGTCATCAAAAACTGGATCAACCACATCATCCACATGCTCTTTTATCCATAGATAATTACTTGTAAGAGATTTTAGTTTACTGTACTCTTTAACACAATGCCCTAATTCACCACACCTATAACAATGAATTCAAAAAAGTTGAATTAGAGACCTGACTCGTACTCTGACTTGTTGTCTACTGAGTTTGTTAAGTAGGTATGACTTGGGGATGGTTGGCCTTTGATTATTGTTGGGTCCTTCTCTATCGTACTTATCTGTCCGGAAACTCCTACTAACTGCCCTAGCTAGCTATTGTTTCTCAACGGTCAAAGCCCCTTGATATGCCTATGAAACTGTCTACTAAGACTGCATGCACAATACATCCTAGATGGATAATATAAATCACTCAGATATCTTTCCATCAACAACTCTTCTATTTCTGCCAAGTCAATTCTTGCTACTAATTGATAAAACTCATTAGTATAATCATTGATAGATTTACCTTATTGTCTCAACGTATGGATTCGTTAGTATAGTGTTTGCACATAGTTAAAAGGAAGGAAATTATCTTTCATCTTCTTTTTTATCTTGCCTCAATCACTAATTCTCGACTTCTCGTACCTCTCATATGACCTCTTTAATTGTTTCTACTAGACAGAAACCCAGCCCTTCAATTGGATTATAACTAGTTTTACCCTTATATGTTCTAGAACCTTTTTATACTTAAAAATTCATTCAACTTTTTTTAACAAATTGATGATCTAATCTGCTTGTAAAGTTCCTATAAAATTAAAAAGTTTAATTTGAAAACCAAAATCTTTACAATGTCTTTCCCTATCAAGAGCACTATTTACTCATGGGCATAACTTAACAATAGGTGCCACTTATTGAAGAACTTTTCCATAAGACGTCTATTTTTAGTAGAAATCATATAAGACTTTCTAAACCATTATAAATATCAAAATAAAAATTTCTATTTTTATTTCTACTTTAATAGGAGTCAAAACTATTGTGATCAAATTAGTATTACTAGCTAGTTAAAATGATAGATTTATATAAAAAGGCTCTCAATTTAAAAAAGAAAAAGAAGCAAGAGTATAAACAATTCAACAGACTGATAATAATTTCTCATTTTTGCACGATAAAAATTAAAAAAAAAACCCAAGCCCCCTTATTCTAAGCAAGTTTTCCCTACATAGGTTAATATGAATTTTCTGTTTTAAGTATAATATGAATTTTCCCTTTTATACCTTTTCCAATTTCACTTTTTGATATAAAATTTTAATTTTCCTAAATTTTAATTTAACTCATTTTTTTTAATTGGGAGTTTACAACACTAGCCTACGAGTTCTTCCTACTAGCCATTGTTTGGCCTAACCCTTGTCTTTTGATATCATTTGTCATGACACTAACATCTTTCAAGCCCAAAAATCATGGCACCAACCTTGTTAACAATTCGCTGTAGCAGAGTAAGCTGAAAAAACCCTTTCTACGTTAAAGGCCTAAATGTTCTTGTTGAAAACTAAACTAAAGCATTAACACCTTTATAATGACGAGGCCTTTTTTATTAGAGGATGTTGGGTGCGTAAGAGCGTTCAACCTTATACAAGGAGGTTTCACCTTTATTTAGTCACTTTGCTATGATGTAATACGCAGTCGTCTTGAGGCCATAAGATGTATGATGTGGCTCAGTATTTTCCTCTACAATGGGTTTTCTGTATTGGATAGGGATCCTTGGTCAGTCTCTTATTCCTCATGTTAGGGCTTTAAAGCCAACTGCATGGTAAGCTTCACAATTTGTCTCTGTATGTCCTTTATCATGAGCTCCTGAATGTTTCTCTCCTAAAAAGAAACTTCCTCATCCTCTCCTCCTACTGAACACACCCTGTTACTTATTCCTACAATGATTGTTCTGTAGCACATAACAAAGCAAAAATAACCTGAGATTGCAACACACAACAAGTAATAATCTAGGATCGTTGGGCTTGAAACCAACTAACACAGACGGAAGCACAAACAATATGAGAATAACAAGAGAAAATAGATTAATGACTGAAATATGATAGATCACAAAAACCCTAATTTGTAGATTTAGTGTTGAAGAGAAAACTGTATTATAATTCTCTTTAGAAAGTTTACAAAAACTTAAATAATTCCAAAAACCAACATAAACAAATTAGTAAATCCAAAAATAAAGAAAAAGTAATATACGTCCGAAATAAACAGGGAAAAAAATAAAATTATCAATCTTAATATTTGATTTTCTAAATTAAATAGAAAAAAAAACTAGCACAACAAAAATATTTTTCTAAACTAAATAGAAAATAATAATAACTAAAAAAATAAATTTTCCTTAAAAACCCTCATGCATCACATAAGATAAGATAATTCAGTGTGGAAAAATATTGCAGGCGTAATAACCTGCCTATAATATGACATCCCATGATATGGACAATCAAAAACCATTTCGAAAACTTCTTTTTTAGTAAAATTAATTAACACTAATTGCCAACTTTAACAAAAACAAACAATCAAATATCGATATTAATCCTCTCAACAACAAAGTTTGCTTGCTCACAGTAGTTTTTCTGATGGTGAGAGGTAACAACACCACAATGAAGTGAGGCTATAATTGAATATAGATAGCTGAAGCTACGCAATTCTGGACATAGAGATTGATTGAAAAGTTCGAATAATTAAAAAATTGAAACTACGTACATAACATTTTGAGAAATTAGGTGCAAGAAATGTGTGCTTGAAGGCACATAATTCCAAAATATCTGTTACTATATCCTGCAATGGGGTTGAACAGTAGGCCATAGTGGACAATCACTGCATGTTCTCGATCAAGTTGCTGCATGTATACCTCTTTGCATGCATTATTGAAGACCATGGATAGCATATTTACTATATTGAATGGTTTTTGGCCTTTTCCGCTGGGTGCTTAGCAGTCAAATCTTGAGGAAATGGAAAATCGACAATTTCAGAGGCATTTGGGTGAAGTAATGGACACCTGAGTAGGACTTTTAAACCGTTCTTGTGCAACTATTAGCTTGACAGCAACTTGGCAATTCTTAGTAAGAGATGTTGTAACCCATTTGGCTCAAAGTTAAGCAGTAAGTGCACCAATGGCAATGAACAAAACTTGGTTTTGTGTATGAAGGAAGAGAGCTTCATGTCAATCCTATGTTTAGTCTTTGTGAAAGATAAATGGGCGTTGGTGTCTGGTCTGATCCGGGAAAGATGACCGACAAGAAGGATCAGCAGAAAATCTCTAGGTTTTTGAAAATAAAAAGGTGATATATATAGCTGTCAAGCCCGGATTAAGGGTTCGATCCGGAAAAAACTTTGATTATTGAATTGTTTTGTTTAAAAGCAAGAGATATATATTGCATGATATTATAATGATGTTTGTGGTGTAAATGTGTTTTAAAAATATTTTTACATGAAAATACATTAATTTTTTTTTAATCATTAAAAAACACAAAAATAACATAAATTTAATGTTTTACTGAGACATATATGTTTTTAATAAGCATTTAAAAACAAAAGTTATGACACCAGTGTAAATTTTGTATTCCTACTTGTCACAATGATTCTACTTCCTTGGCAAAACAAACCATCATCTCCTACTAAATATTTTAAATGTAGTGTTATAGACATCGATCATCAAGAACTAGGAGGACTTTTTTTTTTTGAAGCATTCACTTAAAGGTCTGGGGTAAAACTTTTGTGCGCATATTAATTCAGATCTTTCTTCTCTTATATACTTCACCAAGAATTTCCTGCTGTACATGAGCTCGTCCATGCTTCTCTGTTTCTTCCCTAACATTTCTGAAAAAGCAATGGCCTTCAAGTTGACGATAGTTTCGATGATATACAGCTTCAGCCATTGTTGACTTACCTATATATACCACCGGCCATCCCCCAGATTCCCACGATGAGCACAATGGTTGATCCAAATGATAGTAATGATTCAATGTTCTTAACGCGTGATTTCACCCAAACAAGGCGTTCTGAATCAATTGAGGGTGATGACGCATGGTGCAATTTCTTCTGAATGTCAGAAACAAGTTCCTCAATTAGCTTGGTCTCATCCCTGCATGCAGTGCATAATAAATCAAGAACGAAGACAAGCTAGGCAGCAAGTAAAATAAGCCACTAGAATCTAAGAAATTTCATCATAACATGCGCATTGTCTTTCATGCTTGCAAAGTGCATCTCCATAGCTCCCAGTCAGATCTTGAACATGGCCTGGAACAGTTTTGTAGAAAACAGGTAAAACCATCTGTCATTTGCTCTCCATGCACTCAACAATCTTGGTGAGTTACTTCCCTCAAAGAGAGAAAGTATAGAATCTGCATAATTTTCGGAGAAAATGACGATCGAAATATATGACTCTTCAATCGTTTCCAAGAGGACAAGCTCGGTCTATCTCCTCCATCAAGTTTATAAGCGATGCAAGCATCAATTTGGTTTTGACACAAAGCGTGGTAAAGATCGATGACTGGTAAGACTGTTGCGGGTGTTTGTGCCTCTAAAACTAAGGAACACGTCGCACTTAGTTCAAACATGGAGTAATGGGAGAGAGGAGGTGGAAGCCATATAGCTGTAACATTTTTTGTTACTAATTATTTTAAAAATTTAACTTGAAGAAGGACAACAAGAATACGTGATGCATTAGATTTTATCAAGGCTCCTTTTGTCCAAGTTTTTGCTGTTTTTTTGGGTCGAAAAACATGGAAAATGATGCTCTTCAACTCAAAAAAGCAAAAGCAGCAACTTAGCGGACATGCTTTAATTAATTAATTATTATGTCCAACAAATAATTTAAAGAAAATTTTAATTAGGAGAAAAGTTTACTGAAATGCATTACATTTTTTCAATTCTCATTTGATGAAATAATAAAGACAAATATATAAGAAAACAAGTGTGAAAGAGAACTTCATCCTTTTCTCAATCTCCATCTGGTTATTGGTGATGGTATTTTAGTCCAAGAGAAAAAAAAAAGTATACTTTTGAAACCCGGTTTGGTCCGGGGGGTCGACCCGAGACCCAACCGACCCGGAGCTGGAACTGGACCAGGTTAATGAAAAAATAAGATAAGCCATGACCTTGTATGATTTGGCCGACCTGACGGGTTGACCCGATGACCCGGTTGACCCGCAAACCCGGTTACAACCCGTTGATTTTTTTTTACTAAAATAACGCTGTTTTGAATTTTTTAAAATAAAAATTAATCCCGCTATTCAGTCAAAACCTGAAACTCGAACCTTGAACCTTGAACCTGTGTTTAAAAACTATAGAAAAAAGTACAAAAATCTCGATAGTTATTACCTAATCCTTGGGTAGTGTTTGCTATGTTGGATAGAATTATGAGACTAATTCACTTAATAGAATTGTACTAAATAAATAACTCTATTTATCTTGCGTTTAGTGTGATTTGAAGTGAAATGAATGATTCATTTTATTTTTTGTGTGGTAGACATTGAATGAGATTTCATTGTCTTCGATACTAAACTAATCCGAGTTAAAAAAAATAATAAAAAAATTAATTTAATATTGTTTTTTCATTTTATTTTTTAATTTTTTTGTTGATAAATTATCACACTTATTAATATTAATATCAATTTAAAGAGGGATGTTAATTGCTGAATTAGTAGGAGAAACTTGGTAGAAAATTAGTATGTTAGTGGCAGATTTTCAACAGAAATAATTGATTCAATAATCAACGATAAATAACTTTTCTTTTTAATTAGATTAATATGTGGGTTAACAATTATAATTCTAACCATGAAAATAATGAAAAATTCAACTATAATATAATCAAATTTCACCTATCAAACATAAACCTAAACACTATACCAAATGAATATCCACATGCTCCACACTTTTGTTGATTAATTAATAAATCAAATAATGACAACAAATAATAATATACATTAGTAGTTGATGAACCCGACATGTCACCCGACACCACCGACGGCTTTCTCCACACACGCCAGCAAGTCACCACCGACACGTCACGGGGATCCAAATCAAGTGCAATGTCCTTACCGTGGGCCCGTTAAGGCTGGATCGGCCTTGTAGATGCCCCAACGCGACATCCTAACCAATCCTCACCTTATCAAATTCACTGTAGTAAGAAGAAAGTTAACTATATTTTGGTCCTTCAAAATTAGAAACAATTTACTTAAGCCCCTATATGCTACCTTTTGCCTAACATAATACATGTAGACGTAGATTTGAGGGATTTTTGTTCTTTCAATAAAGCTAATTTCAGTTGTTTTCTAAAATTTAGATAATTAAGGAAAGTCAATGAAAACTTTTCATGGACATTTATAAGATATTATCACTAAAGAGTCATAAAGAAAAATGAAAAAGAAAGTATAAAAAATAAATTTCTTAATATTTTTTAATTTTTTATCACAAAGTCACACTTGAATTTCTTGAATAATTTGAGAATTAATTAATTTAGTTTGATTAGCAATAACATTTTTAGGCTGAGGATTTAAATTTAACACAATTGGACATTAATTAATTTTATTACATTTACTTCTTGTTAAATATTGTAGATGGAGAATTAAAATATGTGCAAATCCTGTATCAAGTTCAATTATTTTTAAAATTTTATAAAAAACCCTTTTTAAATAAAATAATTAACTTTTGTGATGACTAGAAATGAACATTTACTTAACACAAAATATTTATCAATATAAAAAACAATTCAAAAATGGTTACGAGTTCCAGTCCCCTCAGAGTTACATGGTCGTTAGCATCAGGATCCATAGAATTAGTAGAGGTATGCGTAAGTTAGGCCGGACACTCGCGTTAATAAAAAAAATAATTTGAAAATTAAAAATAATATTACAAAATTGAATAAATAGATATTCGAGTGGAATATTACTCAATCTATAAGGCCCAAAATGAATTCCAACAAAAAATTAAAATTAAAAAAAGCCCAGTCTACCAGATCCAACAGTCCCAAAGCATCGTTTCTTTCGAAACAAAATACGTGTTGACCCTCCCGTCCCTCCCCTCTCACTTAATAATAATATAAACACCAAATTTCCATACCAGAGACCAACACAAATCCACAACCTCTAGATCTATCACCTCATCCTCTCCATGGCGAGATCTCGATCTCTGCTGTTAACGATCTGTACGATTCTCGCAATCCTAATCCATGGCGCGCACTCCTTCTACCTCCCTGGCGTCGCTCCTCAGGATTTCTTTAACGTCAGCTCTCTCTCTATCTCTCTTTCACTCTTACTGCATGATCTACACGTTTTTGTTTCAGATCTCATTTTGCGCTTTATTGGTTTGATTTGTGCAAGGAGAATGTGTGATTTGTTAGGTTTCGCGTTGTTCTTTGCGTAGTTAAGTATGGCATTTGATTTTAGATTCAGATAGTTACTTACACGACTTGCTTAGAGATTTTGTCGAGTTTTGATTAGGTTTTGTTTAGTTAAGTGTTGTGTTTGGATTCAGTTACTGAAAATGTTTGATTTTTTTAAGGTTAATTAAGGTGGTTTAGGGATTGATTAAGCTGCAATTTACGTTAATCTTTTTGGACGTTGCGGTTAGGAGGAGAAATGGACGTTTGGTTTTACTTGTTTGGTCATTTGGTTTTGACTGAGTGGATAAACAAATGAGAAGATGAGTTTGAGGTTAGGTATTGATTGCGTTAATCTTGATCAACATTATAATTTTTGCTAGCATATGGGAGCGTGAGATTTGTTGTTGCTTTATGTTATGTTATAGACATTGTGTTTCTTTCTTCGTTTTTGTTTTTCGTTTCTGGTTATATTAAAGAGTTGAAGATGCTATAGCGAATGGTTTGTGTAAGTTGAATTGGAGTGTTACTTTGTGGCGATGGCTTCATATAGAGAAGTTAATGTTGAGTTTGCCAGTTTTTTAGTGTGAAAGCCGCCTATTTCTGACTTCTGTTTCTGGGCTTGGGTTTATGTAATTAGGGAGCTTTAGTATTACTTTTTTTTCCCTCAATTGTTTTGCTTATGAATATTGTTGCTCTTGTTGGTTGTGATTGTATGAGACAGTACAGCGATTACATTCTGACATCTTGCTGAACGAAGTAAGAATCAGTAAGAAATGGCGGAGACTTTATTCTTTATTTTTTCAGTTTATTTATTTGTTGTTTTTCCTCTGGTTGCAGGGTGCTGAGTTGACGGTGAAAGTGAACAAATTGACCTCTATAAAGACACAACTTCCGTACTCATACTATACTCTTCCTTTCTGTACCCCATCCAAGATTGTAGACAGTGCAGAGAATCTTGGGGAAGTGCTTCGTGGTGACCGCATTGAAAATTCCCCCTACACGGTCAGTTTCATTCTGCTGGATAGTTTCTTCTAGCTCTTACACATACACTATTATTGCTGACCTTTTGAGTTGGAATTATTGCAGTTTAAAATGGGGGATGCAAAGATGTGCAATATTCTTTGCCGGAAAACACTTGATGCCAAAACCGCAAAGGCATTTAAAGAGAAGATTGATGATGAGTATCGGGTTAACATGTATGAAACACTCTCTTTAGGCATGCAGGCTAGCTACCAAATCTCATGAGAAATGTGAAGTTTGTTTTTCTGACTATTCTATCGCTCATGTGACAGGATCCTTGATAACCTTCCTCTTGTTGTTCCCATCCAAAGGCCGGATCAGGAATCTCTCCCTGTTTATCAGCTTGGTTATCATGTTGGGCTCAAAGGCCAATACAGTGGGGTATGTTCGTTATTGCACTTCAATTTCCCAGTACTTCTTAATGTGTTGGTTATTTCTGGTGCTCACGTTGTCTGGTTATGTGCAGAGCAAAGAAGAAAAGTATTTTATCCACAATCACCTGTCATTCATTGTCAAGTATCATAAAGATACGCAATCTGATTCTGCAAGGATTGTTGGATTTGAAGTAAAACCATTCAGGTCAGTAATTCAAGGGTCATATGATATTTTTAAAATGGTTGCTTCTTACCTGATTTCATGATTATATTACTTATTGTTTTTTGTTTTAATATACCAGTGTTAAACATGCATATGAAGGGAAGTGGAGTGATGAGAATCCTCGTTTAACAACTTGTGACCCCCACACAAGACATACTGTCGTTAATTCTAACACTCCCCAAGAAGTTGAAGACAAAGCTGAAATCATTTTCACATATGATGTTGAATTCCAGGTGAGATCTTGCACACGACTATACAGCTTACATATAAGTTTTTATTTCTCTTTTGTTTTTCTTCTAAGATGGTCACCTTTCATTATCTGTTACATGATAAGCGGTTACAGAATCATCGGTTTTGATCCCTACATGCCTTGACAAACTATTATCCAGCGAGTCTCATTTGTAAATTTCTTTAATTACTACTTTATTCATTTACCACATGGGCAGAAAACAGTGAAATATCATACTTACTCATGAGTGAGTTCGCACTCTTATATTTTCCTCTCGGTTCACCTCTCAGGATAGCGATGTGAAGTGGGCCTCCAGATGGGATGCCTATCTCTTAATGACTGATGACCAAATTCACTGGTTCTCAATTGTCAATTCATTGATGATTGTCCTCTTCCTCTCGGGGATGGTGGCTATGATCATGCTACGAACCCTTTACCGTGATATATCCAAGTACAATGAACTTGAGACCCAGGAAGAAGCTCAAGAAGAGACTGGATGGAAGCTTGTTCATGGAGATGTTTTCAGGCCCCCATCAAATTCGGACTTGCTGTGTGTCTATGTTGGAACCGGTGTTCAGTTTTTTGGAATGATCCTTGTTACCATGATTTTTGCGATTCTTGGATTCCTGTCCCCTTCAAACAGAGGTGGTCTTATGACAGCCATGCTCTTGCTTTGGGTTTTCATGGGCATTTTTGCTGGCTATGCCTCATCCCGGTTATATAAAATGTTCAAAGGATCAGAATGGAAGAAAATTGCTCTCAGGACTGCAGTCATGTTCCCAGGGATCGTCTCTGCCATTTTCTTTGTCTTGAATGCTCTCATCTGGGGCCAGAAATCATCTGGTGCTGTGCCATTTGGAACGATGTTTGCTCTGGTATTCTTATGGTTTGGAATTTCAGTTCCGCTAGTGTTTGTTGGAAGTTATATTGGATCCAAGAAGCCAGCAATTGAGGACCCTGTGAAGACAAATAAAATACCAAGACAAATCCCAGAGCAAGCATGGTACATGAACCCAGCCTTCTCAATTCTAATAGGAGGAATTCTTCCATTTGGAGCTGTTTTCATCGAGCTGTTCTTCATTCTCACCTCGATCTGGCTGAATCAATTCTACTACATCTTTGGTTTCCTGTTCCTCGTTTTTGCAATCCTCATTGTCACTTGCGCAGAAATAACCATTGTGCTCTGCTACTTCCAGTTATGCAGTGAGGACTATCTCTGGTGGTGGAGATCTTACCTCACATCTGGTTCCTCAGCGCTGTACCTCTTCCTTTATGCCACATTCTACTTCTTCACAAAGCTTGAGATAACCAAGCTGGTTTCAGGGGCATTATACTTTGGTTACATGCTAATTGCATCGTACGCCTTCTTCGTACTAACCGGCACAATCGGATTCTATGCCTGCTTCTGGTTCACAAGGCTCATCTATTCTTCAGTGAAAATTGATTAACTCAAGCAGACAGGGTAAGATTCAAAGTTAGTAGATAAAATTATGCTTTCAGATGTTAGCCAATTTGCACATTTTTGGATTCAGACTTCATGACTTTGATGTTATAGTTCTTTTATTCTATCTGTTTTAAGAATCACTGCCCTTTTAAATATATAGATTCTTGACCGAGCTTGTGATTCTTCCTCTTGATATTATCTTCTGAGTGTTTAACTAGCTAGCTAGCAAGTATCTGTTCAGCACACCAAATTTTTTTAAAACTCTGCTGCAAAAACAAAAATGCATTTGGTAATGGATACAATTTATCATGGCTATATTCTCCCTCGTGATGATGAAAAGAAAAGAAAAGAGGAGGAAAGAAACTAATCAGCGTTTCAAATATAAACTACATCCCTCCCCAGACTCTACAAACAGAAGGAACAAACAAATCACAACCCTCTACTCCCTAGGATGAGTGTCCTTAGGATCGGCAGCACCGGTAGCTACCTTGGCGACATCACTGGCGCTAGCTTCGGGTTTTTTCTTAGCATACAAAACCATATACCCTATAGCAGCGGTGATCCCGAACCCAGTAACTGCCATGGTAGCTGGGCTGAAGGGCAGCTTGCGCCTCTGGTGCAAAACCTCACCTGGGTTGTTGTTCCCTGGTGGCCTCTTGGATCCTTCTGCACCTGTTCTTCTCACTTCTTCAGGACTCATCTTGTGGGTGACTGCGTTTTCCTCCCCCAGCTTCAATTCTCTTTCAAAATTTATCCCCCAAGACATAAATGTAACAATGGTTGCCACGTTTGACATGAAGGTTTAGTTCTTGAACACGTAGCGATTGCATGCAAGAGGCTCATAGCAACCGCGACAAGTGGAGTGGAGATGGCTTGTATTTGAATATGGGTATGTTAAGCTGGATGCAAGCCCAGTCCAATTGATTGATGATTTGGGCTAGACAATCGAAACCAATAGACGGGCTTTAATAGTAATGGGCTGTCAAGTTAGGTCCGTTTTCATTGGCATCTTAAGCGGATTATTTGCCCGTGAATTAGCATGGTGGTCGCTTGGGATTTGACTTGCTTAAGAAACACTCCTTGGCAACCAAATTTCAATTTTCCCTTCATAATAATAATAATAGAAGAACACTTCCTCCAAAATCTCCATCTTCATCTTCTTCTTCATCGCCATCATCATCAGTAAACGGCTATGGCAGTAACATAGAACAGTATTATGGCAGCGGGCAGCGGGTGGAGAGGTGTTGAGTTAAACGAGAGGATTCGGAGATCTATCGAGTTTCTTCCATCAATTTTGCCCGGAGGAAACTGGCGGGGCTTTTCTGACGAGAGGCGGACATTAAAATCTTGGCCAAACCAGAAACCCGACAGATAGTTGATATTAAAATTTCACAGAAGTCTAGTTAATTTTGCCTATAAGAAACATCCATCAGATCTACACAAACCGTCCCTACAAAGTTTGGAGAGTTTTCACAGACCAATCTTCATGTTTTCTTGATGGCAGCAACTCTTTGGGTGAGTTCGAATTAAATTTGATTCGGCAGTGTTTAAACATTTTCTTTCCATCTTATTTTTCAGCTTCAAACCATGGCTTGATGTTCTCTAAAGACGAACATAAATGAGGTGAGGTAAAGAGTTGACAGTTTAATGGGATAATAAAAGTAATATCTTAATGTGGCATTGTTATATTTATAATGCGTTAATAATTCAATATACAATAATGTAATTCAAAAACAAGAAATTAATACCTGTCTATTTAGTTATTTTACTAGCAATTTAAACAAATTTTTATTCAACAACAATTTTAATAAAGATTTTAACCAAACACATATTTTAATCCATTCAATCACGAATAAAAGTAATTCTTTTAAATTTATTTTTTTAAATTGTAATTGCAAAAACTACCACAATATCAAATATATCCTAAACTTGGCTGACTTAGAGAGTGTTTGTTTTCGCGATAGAAATCGCGTTTTACAAAATCTTGATTTTTTTTGTTTGAAATTAATTTTTTTAGTATTTTTAATCGTTTTTATGTATTGATATCAAAAATAAATTTTAAAAAATAAAAAAAAAATTTATTTTCATGCATTTCCAAACAAAAAATACTTTGAAAAACAATCACAACCACGCTTTTAAATACCCTATAAATAACTTGTTGGTCTAGAGCCTAGACCAAGCTATTATATTTTTTCTGAATTGTTTTGGACTTGATCAAATTTAAGTAACTCGATAACCCATAATCTAGTTGACCCAATTAGCACCAAGTCATCTCCATGATTTTTTTAAAAAAAATTTATCCAAAGCAATCAATTTTTTTAATCCACTGAAATAAAATAGATTAATTTGACTTAATATGATGACCTGATCATTGACTGATGATTTGGTAACAGAGGCTTTTAACTAATTTGACAACAACTATGCGAATTATATAAATGAATAAAATGCAACACCAAATCAACGAGATATTAAAGAACTCATATTTTTATATAATATTTTTAGGTATTTATAATAAATATTGTTCCAAATAAAAAGATATGGATTAATTGTGAGTTTTAAATGAATTTTAACAAGTGACTTTAAAGAATCTATAGCCAAATCTTTATTTATTTATTTATTATTCTAAAACAACCTACGAAAATAGAGAATAAACTTATTTACTATATCTATCAACTCTCAAAGCTTGTACAATGAACTCCATTGAGCTCTATCCTTTGAGCACTCAATATTATTTTTCTTGGAGCAAAAAACCACTAAAAAAAAATTCAAATTACACCAAATTTGTATATATTTTTGTTTTTTTTTTTAAAAAGTTAAATGGATAGATTTCCACTTCTTTTGACCGTTTAAGATTCTATCACCTTATTACCTCTTTTCAGTAACGGACAAAATGGCCCCACACTGTCCCAGGTTGCCCTCCATTAATTTCCTTCGCACCAACGGCTAGTTTTCATTTCCCCTTATAAATACAACAAAAAACTCTTTTGCCTTCTGCAACTCGCAAGTTACAATTCTTTCCATAGCCCTCTCTTCCAAAACTTGCAGAATCCTCACCTTTTTGCCCTCTTCCTCCAACTTTATAAGTTCTCAACATCCATGGCTTCCTTTCAAAGAGCTGCAGTGTTTTCTTTGGTGTTAATGTCTCTGCTTTGGGGCTCGTCACAAGCTAAAGATTTGTTGGTTGGTGGCAAAACAGATGCATGGAAAATCCCATCTTCAGAATCTGATTCTCTTAACAAATGGGCTGGAAAAGCCCGTTTTCTCATTGGCGATTCTCTAGGTATATCTCTCGTTTTTTAATCCTAGTGTGTTGAAATATTATCTGGGTTTCAGTTATTTTAGTCTCATTGTCTAAAATAACTTTTTTTTTTTTTGACAGTGTGGAAGTACGATGGCCAGAAAGATTCAGTCTTGCAAGTGACTAAGGAGGCTTATGCTGCCTGCAACACTACAAACCCTATTGAGGAATACAAGGATGGAAACACCAAGGTGAAGCTTGACAAATCAGGGCCATTCTACTTCATCAGTGGAGCTGAGGGTCACTGTGAGAAAGGGCAGAAAATTGTTGTGGTGGTTCTGTCTCAAAAGCATAAGCAAGTAGGATACGTAGGATCTCCTGCTCCTTCTCCAGTTGAGTTTGTAGGTCCTGCTGTGGCTCGAACAAGCAGTGCTTCAAACTTGAAAGGTGGCTTATTGGTGGCTTTGGGGGTTTTGGTTCTGGGTTTGTTCTGATGTAAAGGTTCATTGTGCTGGGCTTGATTTGTTCATTCATTTGATTATAGCAATTCATTTATTCATACTTGGACCTTCCAATTTCTTAATAGAATGCCTACTTTTCTGAATTATTGATGTGTCCAATATATTGTCCTTGGGCATACTTTCTGCCAAAAAAGAAGAAACAAAAGCACTTCGAGTTCACGAGCTTCACCTTGCCCTCATTAAGGCGCAAGGATTAACTTTCTGTCAACAAAGGTCATATTTTTTCAGAACATCACCAAGGCCGTTGCCAAAATAAGCAGGCTACAAAATGACGGTCCTAAGAAGAATCACATGCCTCTCAAAAAAAAAAAAAAAGCCTTGGAGTTAAACACAAGAATCAGATCACATGATGTTCACATGCCTCTCTCCCTAAATTTAAGAGAGATACTGACTGTACTTCAAATCCAAAAATAACAACACATGAGACAAGCGGGGGTGCTCCTGAGGCTTTTCTAGCGGCGCCACCTGCCATCACGAAACGCTTTTGACAATAACAGATTCATTCGCAAAATAGGCCAAAGTTTACAACTTGCTCGAGGCTGATGACAAACACTGGCAGATCTTGTCCGTGAAATCCTGTGAAGTGCAGGGGGGAAAATAGTTTTAGAACTGGGTTTTCATGAAGTTGTTATAATAGTATGTATCCATTGACTAGAGGAAGTTTGAGTTTAGTTAATCAAACAACAGTGTGAGAACTGGAAAGATGCAGAAAGATTAGATTTTACCTTTCACATCTTTCTGCAACTTCGTTCAGCATTCACATCTATCTCTTTGCAACTATCTTAATTAGATTTTAGATACTTCAACCACAGCTGCAAAGCTTTCTATTTCATGGGCTGTATGAGCCAAATAATGGTACGTCACACAACCAACCACAACCAGCTTGTCTATTGCTTTCATATAAATTATAAATCATATACAAGTTAATATGTCTTAAAAGACTTCAAAATAGCATATTAACATGTTAAGATTTTATCTCGTTACTCAAAATTTGAGTTTTGTTTTCTTTTCTACTGTCACAGATTACACAGCATATTTCCATAGTTATCTAAATCTCAAATTTAAGATATTAACCATTCGTCATTGTTTGGGACAAAAGCATTTGCATTTCAACTGGTACTATTTTGTTAATTCAAACAAACAAACCTATCCAGTTACTTCAAACAAAAAGGTGACCTAGAAAGATTCACAGGAAAATCAGGAAGATCATAGAATCGAGTTCAATCAAGATAGCCCACATATACCGACATTGACAGCTAAATGCAAACTTTCATACTTTTTCAAGAAAAGCAAGGTAAAATAATAGAATATGAAAGAAAAAAATGAAACTTTGAGGAAAAAGGAACCCTGTTATGGATAAAAAGCAATCTTACCATATACCAAGATATAGTAGGAAATCAGTCCACAGGATTGTCATCAGATGCCGAGTCAACTTTTACAAGAGGTCCCTTGAAACCATCTGTGTTGCCACCAAAAAGCTCACGGGCAGCTTTTTCAAGAAATTCTTGGGCAGCGGCTTTAACTGATTGTTTTTCGGATGTATCATATTTTCTCTTCTTGTGGGCGCTCCTCTCCACATACTTAATCTTCGACCCTTCTCCTCTACTGATATCCCTCATGCTTTTCCGTTGTTCTGCAAAAAGAAATGTTTCATATAAGAAAATATGAGATCACAATGGAAAAAAAAGGTGGCAATGCAGAAAAGTGATTGACTACCTACCAGGGGTAAGGTCAGGCAATGAATGCTCGATGAAACGGGTTGCAGCCTGGTAATTTAAAGTAGTAGAACGCTGTGATGGTTCTTCAGGAACGAATTCAGACTCAATTAATCAATAAGAGATATGTGAAATGACTAGTATCAACAAGCTTGTTGCAGTTAAAAATTTAAACATGGCAAACAGCTTTCCATCTAGCGCTCATTGTAGTTTCAAAACTTAGACGTGGCACTTTCCATCTAACCAAGCTCATCGCAGTTTAAGAACTTGAACACGCAACAACTTTCCATCTATGTCAATTGAATTTCCCTACTCATAGGCAATGACAGTTTCGACTTGGCATGCATCAATTATAGTGTGATCAGAGGAAAAAATAAGTACCTTTACTTATATTGATGAACTGCTCTAGTTTGTCTTGATACAAGCTCAACCTCTCCTAAGAATCACAAATCATCAAATTGCAAATATCAGGTAAAACTCATGAACATCATCTTGAAGTCATAAGCTTTCTGTCAAATAAATTAATAAACCAACACAATGAAGAAGAAAAAAATAAAAACTCCATAAGAAAAAACCCACAGATTTTAACCTCGGAACCAAAAATAAACAAATCAGACACATCATACAGTAACCCTGTCCTGATCCAAAAACCAAGTAAATTACACAGAACCCATCAAATTAAACATCAAAACAAACCCAGATGCCTAAATTCAGAGACTTAAGGAAAAATTATCGGATACAAGAACACATACAAGCTCTGTCTTAATAGGATGCTCATCAGGGTGAATTCCAGTAGTTCTCAATCTCACTGAAAAAAATCATGAAATTAAACAAAAACAATCAAGAAATCACCAAAATCAACACCGGTCAAACTGAAACAAACTAAATTATTGGTAAAAAAAACTGGTATTGATAGACTGTTCATATATACATACATGCAAAGATAGTAGAAGTAGCCTTAGCAAGCATAAAGAGAGATTGAGCCCTTTGAAGAGGTGGCATTTCATCAAGGACATCAGGGTTCGCAAGAGACAAGAATTCAAGCAAATGGGTCTCCACTAGTTTTAGATTTGCCACGGTTCTTTCTACTGCTTCGATGGTTGATTCTGGTACTCCTCCACTACTACTGCTGCTGCTTTCCATTTTAGCTTCTCTTAGACAGCAAAGAAAGCAACCTTTTTTACAAAGATTTCTCTGTGTGCCTCTTTTGGTAAGGATTTTGAGGAGGATGTTGTGTTTGGTTTTATTTTGGTGAGTTAATGTCCAGGGCTTCTGGGACGGAAGCTGAGAGCTCTATGGCGGCAGGCAGCTGAGGTTCAGACTTCAGAGTGAAGAGTTCTGTTTGTGTTTGGTGTTTCACACGTCACTGCCTTTTTCTACTATCGTTTTGCGGTTTCGCCCTCTCTCTCTCTCTCTTAGAAAATAAAATATTTCTATTTAAAGATGATAATTTTTAAATTGGTTGAGTTTTTATAAAAAAAAAATATAATCAAATCAAAATAAAAAAAATTTAACTGAAATCAGTTTAAACCGACTGGTTTCGATTTGATCGATTTTTTAGGTTAAAAATCAGTTCAAACAAGTTTGACTCGGTTTTTTTTGTTTGGGTTTGGTTCGGCTTTTTCTGTTTTAAGCTTATAAAACCAAAACCGAACCAACCGGTTGATTTTTCAAAATTTTAATTGGTTTTTTTCACGGTTCGATTTTTTTGGTTATTTTTTTTATCTTCTCGGTTTTTTTGCTCACCCATATTTCTATTTATTATATTTTAATAATTTATCTTACAACTTAATATTTTTTTACAAGTATTTTAGTTATTTAAATTATTATATAATTACAACTCAATACCTAGTTATCTTTAAAAAATAAATAATATTTCACTTTGTAACAAATAAATAATTAAAAATTCTTAAATATATTCGCTTCATAAATTGTACAAATTTTTAAATATATTCACTTCACTTCTTAAATATATTTCAGTTTATGAAGTGAATATATTTAAGAAAATAGTTTTTTTTTATAATTCAAGTATTGATTTTCTCTGCTTTATTGATTTAAAGAAGAGAAAATCAATACTTGAATTATAAAAAAAAAAAACTATTTCCAATGATTATAAACTTAAAATGTTCATATTTTTTATATCATAAATTGTATTATTAATTAATACACTAAAACGCGGGAAGAAAATATTATAGCTTCCCCTATAGTGTTTTTTATTTTGTTTGTTTTGATTTTGTTTTGTTTGTTCATTTATTTTTGTTTTTGTCTTTTTTTCCCACATTTGATTTTTTTTTTTTTAGGTTTTACATGTTTGTTTTTCTTTGTTTCCCGATCTTCTTTATAATTAATTATATTTTTTTATTCATGTATTGTTTGTAAATAAATAAATAAATAATTCTATGTAAAAAACACATAATACAAATACTTTTCTAATGAGTTCTTCTCTTACGTCTATGACAAGGCTTTAAAAATTATAAAACTACTCAAAAACAATAATTATAAACTTTTTAATTCCGCCCTTTATAAAAAATTTTGGTGGACAATAAATAATCCTATGCCATGATAGCAAAATTTTAAAAATTTGATGACTTGAAGACAGCAAGGATTATGTAAGGATTACTCCATTTGCAAAGAATGTAGTATGAAAATAAAAAGATTATTTCTAGTTGCCATGATAATGGATCTCATATATAGATATATTTCGTAAAGATATTTTTTAATAGAATAAAATAAGGATTATATAAGGTTTTTAATGACCCATAACTTTTTTTTTTAGTTTTTATTACTTAATCAGTTCTTATATTTAATTAATTTTTCATTAATTAAAGTTGGATGTGTTTTAGAACACGGTGCAAACCGATATTCCTTTAAATTTTAAATTTTGTTTTTGTTTAAAATGAAAAAAATTTATATTTTTAGATTGTTTCGATGTGCTGATATTAAAAATAATTAAAAAAAATAAAAAAAATTATTTTATTGCATTTCTAAGCGAAAAAGAT
Organism: Populus deltoides; assembly: GCA_015852605.2. Classification (NCBI taxonomy): domain Eukaryota; kingdom Viridiplantae; phylum Streptophyta; class Magnoliopsida; order Malpighiales; family Salicaceae; genus Populus; species Populus deltoides. The sequence goes on from CM027587.2 coordinate 16,150,236, forward strand.
TTTGAACCGCCACCACTATCACATTCTCAAACACACCCGGAGTAGTTATTCATTTTGAATGAGTTAGGCCTCGTTTGTTTGCTGGAAAGTAGTTTTCTTTTGGAAAGTGAATTTCGGGGAAAGTGAATTCCGGGAAAGTATTTTCCAAAGTTTGGTAGTGTAATGGAAAATAAATTGGAAAACACTTTCCAGTGTTTGGTTATGTCATGGAAAATGAGCTGGAAAATAACTTATTAATGTTTTATTTTTCTTAAGTTTATTAAAATAATGAGGAACAAATCTTACAAATTAAAAAGTTGAATGAGAATGAAATTGAAAAAAAATATAATTTCATAAATTATCTCAAATAAAATAAATAATAATCAAAATAATAGAGATCAAATCTAAAAAATTAAAAAAAATAAAAGGTGAATAAATTAAAATAATAATAATTAACATTTCATAAATTATTTCAAATAAAATAAGTAACAATCAAAAGAATAAGGAGCAAATTTGATATATAAAAAATTTCAATAAAAAAATGATAAGGAAAAAGCAAATAGCAATTATAAAAATAAGGACCAAAATTAATATAAAAATTAAATTTTAAGAGATGGAATTGAACAATAAATATACAAAACAAATTATATATAGCAATTAAAAGTTTGAGGATCAAATTTAATATAATCAGGAAATAATGACATTTCTAAATTTTTCACAACTTCCGGAAAGTGTTTTCCACCCAAATTTTTCAGGAAAACACTTTCCTGAAAACTAAGCCAAATTTTCTTTTGACTGGAAAGTGTTTTCCGTTGACCAACTTTTCTAATGGCAAACAAACACAGGAAAGTTTGGAAAGTGGTTTCCCGGAAACCACTTTCCGGAAAAACAAACACAGCCAAAAGAAAAACACTTTTCTGAAAACTAAACCAAATTTTTCTTTGACTCGAAAGTGTTTTTCGTTGACCGGAAAGTGTTTTCCGTTGACCGGAAAGTGTTCTCCGTTGACCGGAAAATATTTTCCGTTGACCAATTTTCCTAATGGCAAACAAACACAGGAAAGTTTGGAAAGTAGTTTCCCGGAAAGTGAATTCCGGAAAACAAACATGGCCTTAGTAACAACATACTGTTTCTGGATATTTTGTGTTAAACTTTTATATAAATTGTTTTTTAGATTTTAAGTTAATTCTTTATTATTTTTAATAAATTTTCGTTGATTCAGGTTTCTTAATTCAAGTTTTATATATATATATATATATATATATATATATAAGTCTTTTTTTCAATCAATCAATATACATATTTTTGACACATGACTTAATAAAATTCAATTGAAAAAGTAGATATCTTATCATAATAAATATTAGAATGGTAAAGTCTATTAGAAAATTTATATAAGGTAAAAATAAAACTATCTTTATTGAATATATTAACACTTTTATTTCTTATGACTCATTAATATTATTGAACTTCTATTATTTTGTTTCAGATTTAGAAAATCAACACAATTCAATTCAAAAGAGGAAATCATTCAAAAAAATTGCATTTTTATATTTAATCATAAAATCACAAATTAAAACCTATCAGTAATAGAAAAATACCACTATACATACCAAATTCTCACATAAATATATTGTGGTATACCAATTTTTTTAGTGCAAATTACAAAAACAAATACATAGGTAGAAGTTTCTATCATCTTTTCAGTTATGGACAGTTTGTCCCTACAATCCTCATTAGACTTTGGATATACTAGTTGAATGGGGAGCTTACTTTTTATTTTCATAAAAAATATTGTAAAATTTTATAATACAAAAAATATATATTTTAATATTAACAATATTTTTTTAAAAATTTATTAATAATATTAATTATAATAAAAATAAAAATATTTATAACACAAATGATAATATTTTTAATATTCATACTGTTGTAACCCATTTTTGGGTCCCCACAAAATATATTTTTTGGGAATTTATTAGGTCAAATCAGGGGCTTAATTGCATAAATATTGAAGTTTAAGGGCCAATTGGGGACTTAATTAAGAAAATCCGAAACCAGGGACCAAATTGGAAGAGGCGCGTAAATGGAGGGGCTGCAATTATTCGGTTCAGGGGCCTAATTGAAGAAATTGAAAGTTTATTAATCAATTGAGGGCTCAATTGCATAAATCAGAGGCCAAGGACCAAAGTGAAAAACGCGGCCAACTATAGGGGCGGAGACCGAAATTGGCAGGGATGCAATTGAAGGAAAGAAGATAATTGAGGGCTGCTTTGCAAATTGACGCGTTTTGGCATCTTGCTGGACTTAAATGAAACGGCGCGTTTTGCCTAAAACGACGCCGTTTCATGCCAAAAAAAAAAAAGAAGAAGATCGGAACGGTGTCGTTTTGAACGACACTGTTCCTCTTTCTTCCTCCCATGGACGTGCAGCAGGGGAAGAAAGCAAAATGGTGGGTTTTTTCTTCTTCAAGTGTGCTGCCTCTCTCTTGACCGCATGCCTTGCCAGAAAACCGAGGGAGCCGCACCTCGCCAGCCACGCCCGCTGGCCGACCACCCGCCGCGCGCCATGCAGAAAACAGGGGAGTAACGCCTCGACAGCTGCACCCGAATGGCCGACCAACCGCCGCAGCCCCTGCCCCCCATGTGCAGCCATAAAAAGCCCCGCCTCTTGGCTCTATAAATAGACCCAAGAACACAGGAAAAAGGGGGGGGGATAGAAAGAGAGGAGACCCGAAGAAAGAAAAAAATAAACCGAAGAGAGAGAAGAGGAGAGAAAATCAACCGAAACAGAGGAGAGAGACACCGAAAACCCAACACTGAGAGGAAGGAGAGCTAGAAACCGCGAGGGAACATAGAAAACGAGAAAAAACAGCAAGGAACCGGGAAGAACGTCGCTGCCGGGGAAGGTAGCAGCACTGTTTGGAGCTGTCGTTGGGACTACAGCGCCGCTTGATACCACCACCGGCTTCCACCGCAACGCTACAGCACCGCCGGAAACGCAGCAAGCCACCGCCTCCTCCGCGCCAGGTAAACTTTCCTTCCCCCTCATGTTATTTCCGTGACCTGCATTTCCTTCTGCATGCAGAACATTCATTCTGCATGCAGGAGAAGGGGGGGAAATAATTCCCCCCGTTCATTTCTTGTGCTGGGCCAGACTTGTTCTGGCCCAGCTAATCTTGTTAATGGGCCAGGCTGACCCTGGCCCAGCCCGGTCTTCTGGGCCTCTTCTGGCCCAGGAGAAGATAATAGTAATTGGGCCGAAATCGGCCCAATCCATTTTGGGCCGAAATCGGCCCACCACCTTCTGGGCTGAGTCCGGCCCAGTTGGTTGGGCCGGACCAGCCCAGCCCATTTAATATTATATATATATATTATATATATATATATATATATATATATATATATATATATATATATATTTTTTTTTTGTATTATATATATATATATATGAAAAATTACGAAAATTCTGCAAAAATTAGTAAAAAATATATGGGATTTTGTTGTAATTTTATTACTGTATTTTGATCAATATCGGTTTGTATTTTTATACTGTAAAGATACAAATCCGGTATTAAAATACCCGGTTTTCATCAAAACATCAAAGATTTTCGAAAAAAAAAAAAAAAAAGGTTTCCAAAATATCTTTAAAAATATTGTTGATTTTTCCTGCATATTTTTATCAAAGTGAATTAATATTTGGGTTGTATTTTTATACCGTAAGGATACAAACCCAGTATTAAAATACCCGATTTGCGTCGAAACGTCAAAAAAAAAAAATATACATAATTAAAAAATGATTTTGTTTTAAAAATACGGCCTAGTCTCTCCAACATATATATAAATATTATAACATCATATTTTCACACAACAAAGGAAATTTCAAAAATCAATATATGTATTAGCATGCATTTTGGCTTTAATAACCAGTTTATTCGAGCCATGAGAACTAGGCCAATATTCCAAAAATTCTAAAAAAATCTTTTTGCCTTCTTTTAGTATCTGGGATTATGAATTTATACGTAAAACATATTCCTGATGTTAAAAATATAGTTTTTATATAGATGTTAGAACGGTTAGGTTTTACCCGATAAGATAAGGACCTCCTTATTGAGGAGGACTTTTCTTGACCCATAGACGGACCAACAACTAGGAAACACAACGAGACCTTGAATTTTATCAGACAAATAAACAATGCAGCTTACCTTAGGTAGGATGTATTTGGGGTGCTAATACCTTCCCTTTTACCGTAACCGGTCCCGTACCCAATCTCTGAGACCAGTTAGGGTTCCTAGTGACCAAAATACTAGGTGGCGACTCCCATTCCATTTTCCACCAATAAAAGACAAGAATTCCTTGTCTCCCCATATTTGCCAGATAGATACCATACACACTCCTAGATTTAAAAAGTGGAAAACCAGCATGACGTCAGCACCATCGCATGCAGAATGGCGACTCCACTGGGGACCCTTGTGGACTAAGCTTTGTTTTTGTCTGATTTGTTTTTTTGTTTTCGTATGTTTTTAATATACCTTTCTTTTTGTTATCTACCTATATGCTTTAAATATTTTTACACATATTGTTCATGCATGTGTATAGAACTGTCTCATGCATCTTATAGAACTGTCACATGCATCACATACTTTGATTTTGAGAAGCACACACAAGCTTTAAGTTAGGTGGGGGATTAGCGATTTGCCCTATGACTATCGGTCAGGGTTCAGATGCGTGAAACACCCGACTCATATCTGAGTGCCTGCTTGGTAATGGTGGGTATACTTACCTTAACTGTTCCTTGCAACGCCCCCATACTGTCTTTACGAAGAACGTCACTGGGCAGATATGAGACCCTTTTAAAGACCAGATAGAAAACCTACCCATTCTCACCTAATAAATAGAACTTGTCCTTAGGATATCTATCTTACGTACATTTGCACGAGCATCATATTTTCATCTAGCATTTGTTTAATTTATCATATGCATGCCAGATCGTGAAACATAGGTCCCACATCCAAGGTCCACAACACCCGGTCTAGAGCAAGAATGGAGAACGAAGAGAGAGCTCACTTAGAGTCACATTATCAGACCGAGTTGGAGTCCGTAAAAAATGAAGTTTCTCGGTTAACTGATTTACTTGAACAGCTTTTAAGAGCTAAGAATGGGGAGGGAACATCAGCACAACAGCCTGAAGGAGCGCCAGCAACGCAGGTCCCTCAAGTATCCCAAAACCAGGGGGCAAACTCGGCCAATGAACAACATTTCGTGCCGATCACCCCTATCCAGCCAACTCACGCTCCAATCACTGTGGACTTAACAACGGAGGGAGTCCCGGATAATAGGTCTCCCAGTGTGATGGACCAAGACAAGCTATTTGCTCTAGAAGAAAGATTAAGGGCAGTTGAGGGTAATGATTGGTTTGACCCTATGAGAGCAGCCGAAGTATGTTTGGTACCAAACATCGTCGTACCAAAAGATTTTCGAATACCAGAGTTCATTAAATATACCGGTTTGGAATGCCCAAACACTCACCTTCGATCCTACTGCAACAAAATGGCGGAAGTAATCCGTGATGATAAATTGCTAATCTATTTCTTTCAAGATAGCCTAGAAGGATCCGCTTTAAGCTGGTATATGAGGTTAGACAGCATCAGGATCAAGAGCTGGAGAGACTTGGTGGAGGCTTTCCTCAAACAGTACAAGTTTAACATGGAAATCGCTCATGATCGAACAAGTCTAATGGCAATGGAGAAAAGGAGCCAGGAGTCAGTAAGGGCTTATGCATGTCCAACCCCCTTTGATAGAAACGGAAATGGTGAGCTTGTTTGCCAATACCTTCAAAGCACCTTATTATGAGCACCTAATGGGTAGCTCCTCTCAACACTTCTATGATGCGGTACGCATAGCTGAGAGGATAGAACAAGGGATTAAGGCTGGGCGAATAGCGATGCCAGTGGAAAAGAAGGGTTTCATTGGACGAAAGAGAGAAGGCGATGTTAACAATCTGGAAGGTGGGTATAAGGGCAAGAGAGTAGATTTCCATAATCCTCAAGTACCTACCTCTCAATTCTCACGCATAAACTTTAACCAACCTTTTTCCCCTAATCGAACAAATAACCAATCGAACTACCAAAATCACTACCAAAGACCCCATACAAAATACACTTCGGAACAACTGCCACCCTTACCCATGCCTTTGAAGGACATGTACACCAAACTGTTGAGCATTGGACAAATAGCTCCTATCCCTACACTACCACTACAACCACCATTCCCAGTTTGGTACAAGCCCGAGTTGGCTTGCGAGTACCATGGGGGTAATCCTGGGCATGGGATTGAAACCTGTTACGCCTTCAAGAAGAGGTTGTTGGAGCTTATTAAGATGGGATGGGTATCCTTTGAGGACAAGCCCAATGTTAATTCAAACCCATTGCCTAAGCATGCCCCAAATAGTAGTGGAATAGGCATGATCGAAGTGGGAAATCAATGCAAGGTGTTGAAGGTGTCCATGAAGAGGTTGTACGACATGTTGGAACAATCAGGATTTCTAAAGACAAAGGTGGAGAGCCATTTGGAGGGATATGATTACTGTGAATACCATGGAAGAGATGGACATCATATTGAAGATTGCATCGAGTTTTGCGAAAAGATTGCAAAAATGCTAAAAATGGGGGAGTTGAGGATTGAACCCATAAAGAGCAGCGGTGAGGTGAGTATGATGGAAGGTCAAGATGAAATGACAGGAGTATGCAGGATCCAGCCAACAGCTCATGGGCCCCCAAGGCTAATCTTGGTTAAACCGCCCTACACAAAAGGGAATCACAATGCCATGCCTTATAATTATGGTTATGCCTCTAACGTTTGAGCTCCTCTTCCTTTGTTCCAGCCTGAGATAAGTGGTTTGACCAGGAGTGGTCGTTGCTTTACGCCCGAGGAGTTGAGGAAGTCAAAGGGCAAAGAAGTGGTAGATCTGGACAAAGCACTAGAAGTTAATAAGCCAGTAACAGAAGAGGAATCGAATGAATTCTTGAAGTTGATCAAGCATAGCGAATATTGCATAGTGGATCAACTAAAGAAGACTCCAGCTAGGATCTCCCTTATGTCCTTGATACTCAGCTCTGAGCCGCATCGAAACGCCTTGCAAAAGGTATTGAATGAGGCATATGTGCCCCAAGACATTGAACATAAAACCATGGAGCATCTAGTGGGGAGGATCCATGCAACGAATTACAGTACTTCCACGGTGACGAGCTCGATGCTGAAGGTACCGGACATAACAAGCCTTTATACATTACGGTTAGGTGCAAGGACTGCCTCATAGGAAAAGTACTCATTGATAATGGCTCGGCCCTTAACGTGTTACCAAAACACATGCTAGAAGAAATGCCGATCGATGAATCCCATATTAAGCCAAGTACTATGATGGCCAGAGCATATGATGGGTCGCCTAGGCCAATAATTGGGACTTTAGAAGTGGAGCTATATGTGGGACCACAAATGTTCCTAGTAACACTTCAGGTTATGGATATCCACCCTTCCTATAGTATGTTGTTAGGAAGACCTTGGATTCATGCAGCGGGGGCAGTAGCTTCGTCATTGCATCAATGCCTGAAGTATATCATGAATGGGATGTTGGTAACTGTCCAGGCTGAGGAGACAGTATCCATGATAAAGAATGTGGCTGTGCCTTTTATCGAAGCGAATGATTACAAGGGTAACAATATCCATGCCTTTGAGATTGTGAACACAGACTGGGTGCCGGAAAACACAGTGCTAAGAAGGCCAAGGATCTCAGAAGCAGCAAGGATGGCAAGTCTATGCTTCTTGAACCGCGGAATCCCATTTCAGTATAACCTTATTATCAGGATGCCGGAAGGGGTTAATCTGGCAAGGATAAAAAGTGCTGCTCAAAGATTTGGGTTAGGATACCAACCTAACCAAAAGGATTATCGGTGGGCTGCTGGTCGGAGAAGGGCAAGAAGGATGGCTAGAATTAAAGGAAGAGAGCCTGATGAAGAAAAGCTAGAAATCCCTCCCCTTAGCGTGTCATTTCCAAAAGCTGCATACATAATGCAACATGATAAAGAAGCCGAAAGCCTTGATCAAAAGCTGTCAAACATGAGCATAAATACCTTGGGGGAAAACAAGGTGGAAGGAGATGACATGAAGACAGTAGCAAGAAAAGGAGATGAAGCACTCCCACAACTGACGGTCTACACCATAGAAGAAGTATCCGCCAAGACCTTTGTGCGCAAGTTAGCTCAAGACGAGAAGTTTCAGAACTGGGTGACCCAAGAAGCTCCAGTGGTTTTCAAAATGTAAACCAATTTTGTTTGTCTCAACATGCTTTTGTCATTGCTTGTGTTTGCTTTTATTTCCTCTAGTTGACAATCAAGGCTCATGATGTCAGCTAGATTTTATGCTTGTCATGGAGCCCACCTTTTCTTTAAATAAATTGTGAGATCATGCACTTTTCACAAATTGCTTTCTTTTCTATGCATTTACACCAAACACTTCCCGCTTTCAGGAATCCTGAAAGCGGATCTCCCACAACATCACATACATTTAGCATCAAGAATAAATGGCCAAACTTGAACGAGCATGTGATAGCTATGGAAGAAGAAGAGTGGGATGAAAGCAATATCAGTGAATTCACAAGGCTAGTAGAACAACAGGAACAGACTTGGAAGCCTATCGCCGAGGAACTCGAAACCATCAATGTGGGCAGTGATCAGCTTAAGAAAGAGTTAAAAATAGGTACCCTAATTACTTCTGAACAAAGGATAAAAATGATCACCCTATTACAAGAATATTCAGATGTCTTTGCTTGGTCCTATGAAGATATGCCTGGTTTAGATACAAATATTGTAGTACACAAGATACCGTTGGAAGAAGGTTGTAAGCCAGTCAAGCAGAAGCTGAGGAGGGCCCACCCGGATGTCTGGATCAAGGTCAAGGCGAACTCGAGAAGCAATGGGATGCTGGTTTTCTAGAGGTAGTTAGATATACGAAATGGGTATCTAACATTGTTGTGGTGCCTAAGAAGGAGGGGAAGATTAGAGTGTGCGTGGATTTTCGGAATTTGAATAAAGCTAGCCCCAAGGATGATTTTCCGCTACCACACATAGATGTTTTAGTAGACAACGCTGCCCGGAGTTCCACATATTCCTTTATGGATGGTTTTTGAGGATACAAACCGGATAAAAATGGCTCCGGAGGATAAGACGAAAACAACTTTTGTCACACCTTGGGGAACGTTCTGCTATAAGGTCATGCCATTTGGATTAAAGAATGCAGGAGCAACCTATCAAAGAGCAATGGTGACTTTGTTCCATGACATGATGCACAAGGAAATTGAGGTGTATGTAGACGACATGATTGCCAAGTCTAAAAGGGAAGAGGATCATATTGAAGTTTTGAGGAAGTTGTTTGAGAGACTGAGGAAGTATGAATTAAGGCTCAATCCTGTAAAATGTTCATTCGGAGTTAAATCGGGTAAGCTGTTAGGATTTGTGGTAAGTAATAGAGGTATAGAGGTGGACCCAGATAAAATAAGGGCCATCCAAGCTATGTCATCCCCTAAGACGGAGAAAGAAGTAAGAGGATTCTTGGGAAGGTTAAACTACATTGCTCGGTTCATAGCTCAGTTAACAACGACGTGTGAACCTATATTTCGACTACTAAGGAAAAAGAATCCTGGAACCTGGAATGAGGAGTGTGAGGAGGCATTCAATAAAATCAAGCATTATTTACAAAATCCACCTTTACTGGTTCCTCCCAGAGCGGGAAAACCTCTAGTATTATATCTAACAGTAACTGAAGCAGCCATGGGATGTGTATTGGGTCAGCATGATGAAACCGAAAGGAAGGAAAGAGCTATTTATTACTTAAGTAAGAAATTCACTGAATGTGAGTCTAGATACACGGAAATAGAAAGGCTTTGTTGTGCGTTGGTATGGGCGGCAAAGAGGTTGCGACATTATATGTTATACTATACCACTTGGTTGATTTCAAAAGTGGATCCTCTGAGGTACATTTGTAACAAGCCCTTTCTCTCAAGTCGAATTGCAAGGTGGCAAGTTCTATTAGCAGAATATGACATAGTATACATGACAAGGAAAGCCGTAAAAGGAAGTGCAATCGCGGACCATCTGGCCGATAATGCTGTTGAAGATTACGAACCTTTGGATTTTGACTTTCCCGATGAAGATATATTGTCAATAGAGAAAGAAGAAGAGAAGACAGATTGGTGGACGATGTTTTTTGACGGTGCAGTGAATGTATATGGTAACGGGGCTGGTGCGGTAATAATTTCTCCTGATAAGAAACAGTATCCAGTTTCGGTTAAACTACATTTCGAGTGCACCAACAACACAGCTGAGTATGAAGCTTGTATCCTCGGTTTAGAAGCGGCATTAGAGTTGAAGATAAAGAAGTTAGATGTATATGGAGATTCAATGTTGATTATCTGTCAGGTTAAGGGGGAATGGCAGACCAAAGAGGAAAAGTTGAGGCCGTACCAGGAATATCTGTCCACGCTAGCAAAGGAATTTGAAGAAATTAGATTCACCCATCTGGGAAGAGAGGGGAACCATTTTGCAGATGCTTTGGCCACACTAGCTGCTATGACTACCATTGATCTCAAGTGCAAGGTACAACCGGTACACATTGACATTAGAAATGACCCAGCTCACTGTTGCTTAGTTGAAGGAGAGATAGACGGACATCCTTGGTATTATGATATCAAGAACCTTGTGCAAAATCACGAATATCCGGTGGGAGCTTCCAAAACAGATAAGAAAACCTTGAGAAGGTTGGCTATAGACTTCTATTTAGATGGAGAGATTTTGTACAAAAGATCGTTTGATGGAACCTTGCTAAGGTGTTTGAATGAGGCAGATGCTAGAAAGGCATTACGAGAGGTCCATGAGGGGATTTGCTCAACACATGCTAGCGGGCATATGATAGCAAGGAAAATACAAAGGGCTGGTTATTTTTGGATGACGTTAGAGAAAGACTGCATCGACTATGTCAGGAAATGTCATAAATGTCAAATTTACAGTGACAAGGTCAATATGCCACCAGCTCCTCTATTTAATCTAATATCCCCTTGGCCATTTGCAATGTGGGGAATTGACGTGATCGGTCCTGTTAACCCAAAAGCTAGCAATGGTCATAGATTCATCCTCGTAGCTATTGACTACTTCACAAAATGGGTGGAAGCTAGTTCATATGCCCACGTAACACAAAACGTAGTGAAGAGGTTTATAGAGAAGGACTTGATTTGTCGATATGGTCCTCCGGAAAAGATAGTGACAGATAATGCACAGAATTTCAATGGCAAAATGATAGCGGAGCTGTGTACTAAATGGAAAATCAAGCATTCGAATTCTTCACCATACCGACCAAAGATGAATGGCGCAGTAGAAGCCGCCAACAAGAACATCAAGAAAATTATTCAGAAAATGGTAGTCACATATAGAGATTGGCATGAGATGTTATCATTCGCTCTTCATGCATACCGCACTACAGTCAGGACCTCGACAGGGACTACCCCATATTCTCTGGTATATGGTATGGAGGCAGTGATGCCGTTGGAAGTGGAAATCCCATCGTTAAGAGTATTAATGGATTCCGAACTAGAAGAGGCTGAATGGGCCAAGGTGAGGTACGAGCAACTGAACCTGATCAGTGAAAAGAGGATGGCTGCAATATGTCATCACCAACTTTACCAGAAACGAATGGCCAAGGCATATGATAAGAAGGTTAGACCGCGCGTTTGTTTCGAGAAGGGGATCTAGTATTGAAGAAAATATTGTCACTACCTGGAGACGATCAAAGCAAATGGGCACCAAATTACGAGGGTCCTTACGTAGTAAAGAAGGCATTCTCAGGAGGAGCGCTGAAGTTGGCTAGAATGGATGGAGAAGACCTAGCTCGACCTGTGAATTCTGACTCTGTAAAAAGATATTATGCTTGATGTAGGCTCCTAAATCAATAAAGCAAAGTTTGGCCATTGACTTCTTTCTCTTTTGCATTGATCTCACAACAATCATTTTTTTTGCATTAATCCCAACAGTGCATGTCTTGTTGTTATCGCACCTAAAAAGTTTAGCATTGGCTGAACGAATTTCTTCTTTATACAAAAGCCCAGACTAAAATCACATCCCTACACTGGGGGCAATAAGAGATGTTTTCATGAAAAGTTTTACGAAAGCCTATAGATTTGAAAACCAAGCTAAAAGCATTTGACAAAAGCATGACAAAGAGGCAATGATAAGTCATACATTTTGGGAAAAGGACTACTTGAAGAAAGTCAGAGACTTCTTCTTCAAGGATATGATAGGAGGCAACACGAGAGATGAATCCAAAGCAAGCTTATGTTAAGAGGGAGTCTCATGAACTAGAAGAAGAGGATGGGGCCTATGTTTCAAAACCAGGTACGAATGCATGCATGGCATCTAATCATGAATCATTGCATATATGTTTTTTTGGATCGTTACAGGAGGAGACCTTGATGCATTCCAACAAGATTGGAGACGAAGAAAGAATCATAGAGGATGATAGCAAAGAATCACGGTTTTGAACCATAGTGGATTCTGGAACAACGAGAAGAACAAGAAAAAGAGAGAATGAAAAGTTTTGAACCCTGCCATCAGGAAGAACGACATCGATATCAGCTTTGGTAATAAGGAATCGCCAGATGGGATTCCAAGTTGTTTGAGATCGCCAGAAGGGATCTCGTATTTTGATATTGGTCAAAGAAGGTCGCCAGATGGGCCCTCGTATTTCAGCTTTTAATAAAAGGAATCGCCAGATGGGATTCCAAGTTGACGGAGATCGCCAGAAGGGATCTCGTATTTCGCTATGTGGAGGTCGCCAGATGGGACCTCATAGTTCATGTTTGTTAAAAGGAATCGCCAGATGGGATTCCAAGTTGATTAAAGGAGATCGCCAGAAGGGATCTCGTGTCTCGCTATTTAGAGGTTGCCAGATGGGACCTCGTATTACATGTTGGTTAAAAGGAATCGCCAGATGGGATTCCAAGTTGAATAAAGGAGATCGCCAGAAGGGATCTCATGTTTCGCTATTTGGAGGTCGCCAGATGGGACCTCGGTATACTGTTGAATAAAAGGAATCGCCAGATGGGATTCCAAGTTGATTAAAGGAGATTGCCAGAAGGGATCTCGGGTTTCGCTATTTAGAGGTCGCCAGATGGGACCTTATGTTTCATGTTTGTTAAAAGGAATCGCCAGATGGGATTCCAACTTAAGGGAGATCGCCAGAAGGGATCTCGTATTTCGCTATGTGGAGGTCGCCAGATGGGACCTCATATTTCATTTGAATAAAAGGAATCGCCAGATGGGATTCCAAGTTGATTAAAGGAGATCGCCAGAAGGGATCTCGTGTTTAGCTATTAGGAGGTCGCCAGATGGGACCTCATATTTCATGTTGGTTGAAAGGAATCGCCAGATGGGATTCCAAGTTGAGGAGGATTGTTGTAAAAGACAAGTTTCAGATCAATCAAGCTTCAACCAAACCAGTTTCGGGAGTTCCGTTTTGGGTTTATCTTTATAAAACTTACTGCGCAAAACCTCTGCTCCGTAAGCATTATAAAGAGGGGGCATCTGTTGTAACCCATTTTTGGGTCCCCACAAAATATATTTTTTGGGAATTTATTAGGTCAAATCAGGGGCTTAATTGCATAAATATTGAAGTTTAAGGGCCAATTGGGGACTTAATTAAGAAAATCCGAAACCAGGGACCAAATTGGAAGAGGCGCGTAAATGGAGGGGCTGCAATTATTCGGTTCAGGGGCCTAATTGAAGAAATTGAAAGTTTATTAATCAATTGAGGGCTCAATTGCATAAATCAGAGGCCAAGGACCAAAGTGAAAAACGCGGCCAACTATAGGGCGGAGACCGAAATTGGCGGGGATGCAATTGAAGGAAAGAAGATAATTGAGGGCCGCTTTGCAAATTGACGCGTTTTGGCATCTTGCTTGGACTTAAATGAACGGCGCGTTTTGCCTAAAACGACGCCGTTTCATGCCAAAAAAAAAAAAAAGAAGAAGATCGGAACGGTGTCGTTTTGAACGACATCGTTCCTCTTTCTTCCTCCCATGGACGTCGGCAGGGGAAGAAAGCAAAATGGTGGGTTTTTCTTCTTCAAGTGTCTGCCTCTCTCTTGACCGCATGCCTTGCCAGAAAACCGAGGGAGCCGCACTTCGCCAACCACGCCCCGTTGGCCGACCACCGCCGCGCGCCATGCGTAAAACAGGGAGTAACGCCTCGACAATTGCACCGAATGGCCGACCAACCGCAGCCCCGCCCCCATGTGCGACCATAAAAAGCCCAGCCTCTTGGCTCTATAAATAGACCCAAGAACACGGGGAAAAGGGGGGGATAGAAAGAGAGGAGACCAAGAAAGAAAAAAATAAACCGAAGAGAGAGAAGAGGAGAGAAAATCAACCGAAACAGAGGAGAGAGACACCAAAACCCAACACCGAGAGGAAGGAGAGCTAGAAACCGCGAGGGAACATAGAAAACGAAAAAAAGAAGGAACCGGGAAGAACGTCGTTTGCCCGGGAAGGTAGCAAGACCTGTTTGAGTTGTCGTTGGGACTACAGCCGCTTGATACCACCACCGGCTTCCACCGCAACGCTACAAAGACCGCCGAAGCGCAGCAACCCACCGCCTCCTCCGCGCCGGGTAAACTTTCCTTCCCCTCATGTTATTTCCGTGACTGCATTTTCATACGCATGCGAACATTCATTCTGCATGCGGGAGAAGGGGGAAATAATTCCCCCGTTCATTTCTTGTCTTTGGGCCGGACTTGTTCGCCCGCTAATCTTGTTAATGGGCAGGTGACCCGCCCGGCCCGTCTTCCGGGCCTCTTCCGCCCAGGAGAAGATAATAGTAATTGGGCGAAATCGCCTAATCCATTTTGGGCGAAATCGGCCCACCACCTTCTGAGTCCGAGCCCAGGTTGGTTGGGCCGGACCAATTGCCCATTTAATATTATATTATATATATATATATATATATATTGTTTTTTTGTATTATATATATATATGAAAAATTACGAAAATTCTGCAAAAATTAGTAAAAAATATATGGGATTTTGTTGTAATTTTATTACTGTATTTTGATTAATATCGGTTTGTATTTTTATCCCTGTAAAGATACAAATCCGGTATTAAAATACCCGGTTTTCATCAAAACATCAAAGATTTTCGAAATAAAAAAAACAAGGTTTCCAAAATATCTTTAAAAATATTGTTGATTTTTCCTGCATATTTTTATCAAAGTGAATTAATATTTGGGTTGTATTTTTATACCGTAGGATACAAACCCAGTATTAAAATACCCGATTTGCGTCGAAACGTCAAAAAAAAAAATATACATAATTAAAAAATGATTTTGTTTTAAAAATACGGCCTAGTCTCTCCAACATATATATATAAATATTATAACATCATATTTTCACACAACAAAGGAAATTTCAAAAATCAATATATGTATTAGCATGCATTTTGGCTTTAATAACCAGTTTATTCGAGCCATGAGAACTAGGCCAATATTCCAAAAATTCTAAAAAAATCTTTTTGCCTTCTTTTAGTATCTGGGATTATGAATTTATACGTAAAACATATTCCTGATGTTAAAAATATAGTTTTTATATAGATGTTAGAACGGTTAGGTTTTACCCGATAAGATAAGGACCTCCTTATTGAGGAGGACTTTTCTTGACCCATAGACGGACCAACAACTAGGAAACACAACGAGACCTTGAATTTTATCAGACAAATAAACAATGCAGCTTACCTTAGGTAGGATGTATTTGGGGTGCTAATACCTTCCCTTTACGCAACCAGTCCCCGTACCCAATCTCTGAGACCAGTTAGGGTTCCTAGTGACCAAAATACTAGGTGGCGACTCCCATTCCATTTTCCACCAATAAAAGACAAGAATTCCTTGTCTCCCCATATTTGCCAGATAGATACCATACACACTCCTAGATTTAAAAAGTGGAAAACCCGCCGCGACGTCGCGCACCCGCGACACATACTATTAATTATAATAAAAATAATAATATTTATAACACAAATAATACTATTTTTTATATGAATATTTAGAATTATAATAATCATAATAACATTTATCACATAAATAATTATATTAAGAATTCAAAGGATGATTATAACACAAATAATAATATTTTTTATATCAATACTTTGAGTTATAATAAAAAAAAATAATATTTATAACATAAATAATAATATTTTTGATATAAATATTTTGAATTATAAGAGAAATAATAATATTTATAATACACATTATTATATTAAGAAAACCGACATGGCATTAGGCGTGGATGTATCTAAATCCAACAAGAAGGTAGATGTGGTCGTTTGCATCCCCAATAAAATATTGGGTGTGAACGCGTCCAATCATATTTATTTCAATGATTATATTGTCAACAAGAACAAACCTATTGCTCAAGAATTCACCATCTCTTGTATATATGCAATTGCTTCAAATAATTATTCTCTTTCAGTTACCATCTTCAAGTACTTCATAGAATTTTCTTTTGAATCTCTTATGTTAAACTCTCCCATAGAATTTTCAATTATTCATAATTTTTTTTTTGGGTTTTGATTATATATTCATTCAGCTCTTCATTAATTGAAGTTAAATTAGCTATTTATTCTAACTGTGTTATAAGTAATGACATATTGAATCTCTTATATTAAACCCTCCTAGATTCAAATTCACTTTTTTTTCCTTGTAAATTTTCATTGGTTTGGGTTTTTTAATTTATTTTCTAAGTTCTTTTTATTTTTCAGATAATATTAATCTTATCAATCAATATATAAATTTGTGATACATGTTACATAATTTAATGGAAATTAGGTAAGGTTAATATATAGAACTAGCTAGAGAGGAGGAAATGATTTCAATGACTTATAACATTTCATTAATTGAAGCTAAAATAGCTATTTATTCCATGTAAATTAGTAACATCATAATTATTAATGAATCTCTTATGTTAAACTCTCCCATAGAATTTTGGTAGGCACTAATTCATTGTTTTTACTTTTTAATAAATTTTCATTGGTTCAAGTTTTTTTTGTTTATTTATAAAATATTTTTACTTTCTAGGTAATATTGATCTTATAAGTTAATTTACAGATTTTTTAACATTTGTCATGTAATGTAGTGCATAAATATTTAATGACAATGTAGAAATCTTAAAGGAATATATTGTAAAATCGTGAAATACATATATAAAAAATATTATACAAGATCAGAACACATAAAAAAAAAAAAAAACATTCAAGGGCATAAAGCCAAAAGGTGCCAGCAAACTTCCATATTTGCAACCATGGTTAGCTATAGATACAACAAATTCTTGCTCTTATAAAGAAAGTTATTTTTATTCATCTGTATCTTTGGGTGCAAACAAGACATGGAAATCCAGCTTGGTGCAAAAGAAGAAGACAAAAAAACCTAAATTCTGGCAGAGGAAGAGATGTTTGTTGCATATGATTTTTATTCACTGCGTATATATGATTTTTGTTCTTATAAATGCATCGTGCTAATATATAAAATTTTAAAAGAAAAAAAAAATTAAAGATAAACTAGAATAATCTCTTTGAGATATTATAAAATTATAGAAACATTCCTTCCTCACCGGACATAAGGTATTTAAGTGTATTTCTATCAACAACTGTCTTATAAACAACAGAAACCAATTGCTCATAACTTAACCATCTAAAATGAATTAAAATTGACGATATAAAAAAAGCTTGAGGTATTTATAATCAACTATATATTTTATTCATGCGTTGATGGTCGGTAAAAAATATATAATTGTATGTGAGGAATATTGAATATAAATGCATCTCTATTGAGTTCTTCTCTTGCGACTACGACGAGGCTTCGAAGGTGATGGAACTACTCGAAGACAATGATCATAAACCTTTTGAGTCCGTTCAAAAAACTCTGGCACGGTCAATACAAAATTCGGTGTAGTTGCAACAAACAACCCTAGAGCATGGTAGCAAAATTTTGAAAACTTGGTGACTTCGGGACAACACTTGTTGGGAATACGTTTTTTCTTGAATATCGCTGCCAAGGTTGCGTTACTACAAGATGGAAATTTTGTTGCTAGAGGCTTTTCACATCGATCCAAAACCTTAAAATATCCCGGAACTGGTTCGGGATACTTTGACGGGTTCCAAAAAGCATTTGTGTGTGTTGGAGAATTTAGCATTACTCCAACTGCGAAGAGCGTGGCCATAAAAATAAAAGGGTTATTTGCAGCTGCCATGACAATGGATGTCAGATGTGGATAAATGTTTTAAAGATATTTTTTAAAATGAGGATTGTGCAAGGTTAATATATAGACCTAGAGAGGAGGTAAGAATTTTCAATGATTCATAATATTTTTTCGGTTTTTATTCATTTAATTATTCATTAAATGAAGTTAAAATATATATTTATTCAATGTGAGTTAGTAACAACATATCATTATTGAATCTCGTAAGTTAACTCTCTTATAAAACTTTGGTTGGATGTTAATTCACTATATTTTACTTGCTAATAAATTTTTATAGGTTCAGGTTTCTTAATTCATTTTTTATTTTTTTTATGTCTTTTTATTTTTCAGATAATATTGATCTTGTTAGTCAACATCCAAATTTTGAGCATGTGTCTCGTAATGAAAATATTATCAAAATATACAATACAATGATAAAATAAATAAATAAATAAATAAAAATTATATAAGGCAAAATCCATGAGAAGGAAGAAAAATTATTAAAGGTATTGGGGTAAAGGTGCCAACAACCTTTAATATGTAACGAAAATTTTAAATTTGCAGCCATGGCTACGACGGATACAATAATGTTTGGAATAATTTATTTTGCATGGTAAAACAATAATGTGTTTTGGTTTATTAGATATAATAGAGTTATTTATCAATTTTTTTTAAAGTTGAAACACATTTATAATATATCACAGAATTTATAATGAAGAAAAATAAACATGTTTTATATTTATTTTATCATGTTCAATCTTTTTATATTATATGAAAAAGGGATTAGTTTATAATATTATACAAATGTCAAAGTTTAAGACTAGCTTGTTTATATATTTACTAAACAATTCAAATGAGTCAATCTCGAGACTATCCAATGATTGAGCCTAACAAATTTAAATAATTCATAAACATGAGTAAACACGAGTCTATTGTCAACAACGGCACCCTATTAATATTGTGTTAAATAATTCTTAAGAAGACACCTATTAGCAACACTCTACTAATTGTGCTCTTAATATTACTAGAAAGGATTGTTCTGGAGGGGTGCCCTAACCATTATAACAAAAATAAAAATTTGCTATCTTTATGGATTCATGGTATGAACATTCTTATTTATTATGACTCATTACTATTATTTAACTTCTATTATTTTTTTATAGGACTAGACAATCAACACAATTCAGCTCTATAGACTTCTCAATAATAGTAATTACGCCAAAGCATACATTTTTATGTTTACCCATAAAATCACAACAACACCCTAATCTTAAAGTAGTCTAACAAAAAAAGCTCATGGTCAGGTTAAATACTTACATAAATATATTGTGATGTGATTGCATAAGGCCAGATTCAATCTTAGCCAATTAGCATGCCAACTTTCTCGGTGCAAATTACAATCACAAATAAAAAAGTGCGAGTTTCCAAAACCAATTTTAAATGTGGCCAATTTAACTCTACAATCCTCACCGGACATAAGATATTTAAGTGTATTCCTATCAACAACTGTCTTATAAACAATAGAAACAAATTGCTCATATAAACAACAGAAACCAATTGCTCATAACTTAACCATCTAAAATGAATTAAAATTGACGATATAAAAAAAGCTTGAGGTATTTATAATCAACTATTTATTTTATTCATGTGTTGATGGTCGGTAAAAAAATACATAATTGTATGTGAGGAACATTGAATACAAATGCATCCCTATTGAGTTCTTCTCTTACGACTACGATGAGGCTTCGAAGGTGATGGAACTACTCGAAGACAATGATCATAAACCTTTTGAGTCCGTTCAAAAAACTCTGGCACGGTCAATACAAAATTCGGTGTAGTTGCAACAAACAACCCTAGAGCATGGTAGCAAAATTTTGAAAACTTGGTGACTTCGGGACAACACTTGTTGGGAATACGTTTTTTCTTGAATATTGCTGCCAAGGTTGCGTTACTACAAGATGAAAATTTTGTTGCTAGAGGCTTTTCACATCGATCCAAAACCTTAAAATATCCCGGAACTGGTTCGGGATACTTTGATGGGTTCCAAAAAGCATTTGTGTGTGTTGGAGAATTTAGCATTACTCCAACTGCGAAGAGCGTAGCCATAAAAATGAAAAGGTTATTTGCAGCTGCCATGACAATGGATGTTAGATGTGGGAAAATATTTTAAAGATATTTTTAAAAATGAGGATTATGCAAGGTTAATATATAGACCTAGAGAGGAGGTAAGAATTTTCAATGATTCATAACATTTTTTCAGTTTTTATTCATTTAATTATTCATTAAATGAAGTTAAAGTATATACTTATTCAACGTGAGTTAGTGACAACACATCGTTATTGAATCTTTTAAGTTAACTCCCCTACAAAAATTTGGTTAGATGTTAATTCATTTTATTTTACTTGCTAATAAATTTTTATATGCTCGGGTTTCCTAATTTATTTTTATATATTTATGTATTTTTATTTTTCATATAATATTAATCTTATTAGTCAATATATAAATTTTTAAAACATGTCACATGATTAACGTAATTTAAAGGAAAGGTAGAAATCTTATTGGAATATATAATAGAATAGTAAAGTATATTAAAAGTATTATGTAAAGGCAAAATCTATAAGAAAAAGTACCAACAACCTTTAATATGCGAAGAAAACTTCAGATTTGCAGTCATGGTTACTTTGGGTACAACCAACGAAACAATTTTTATATATGTAAATACATCAAACAAACACAACTTACCTATATAAAATCTAACAAGAAAAAAAAATTAAAAATGAACTAGAATAATCTTTTTGAGATATTAGAAAATTATAGAAACAATTAAAAAGAAATTCAAATAAAAATTTAAAAATAAAATAGAGGATATTAATTAAAAAGTAAACTTAAACAAAAAAAAAGGTCATATGTTGCTTGGCTTAGTAGGTTAAGCTCGCACACTAGGCTTGAAAAAAAACTCAGGTGCGCTTGAGACTTGAAGTCCAAGGCAACACTTCCATTTCATGCAATAAAAGAAAGAAAAGGGTTCAAAGATAATTAGACGACCAGTAAAAATATAGTTTAACTTTAAAAAGAAATTCAAATTGATATTTTTTTGTTAATATTAAGATGAAGACATATTAGATCAACTCAGGTTTCGCGACTTAACTTGAAAAATTGATGACTCGGATTATGAACTCTAATAGGTTTTAAGAAAAAATAAAACTATCTTTTATTTAATGATATAATAACAAAAATAAATATTTGTCAAAATTAAGTACCATCCAAATATCAGAATGTTTGTTTGAGAGTAAGATAATCTTGTAAAAAAAAAAAACTAGAACAAATTATGATGACTAATTCAAAATTAATAAAATATTAAAGGTTAGAATTGGAAAAAACAAATTGAAAGGTAGAATTGTTTTTAAAAAAAAGGAAAAAAGTTCGAGAAAAAATTGTTCACTCTATTGTTCATAGTCTTTTTTATCTTTTAGGTCCCCAATTTGTTTTTCGATTCGATTATGATACTTTATTTATTTCAATTTTTTCCTCACAATTTTTATATGTTGAGATTTTCTTAAATTTGCATTCCCTCGCATATGGAAATTACCAAAGAATATTATGATGTTATAGTAAAAAACAAAAAAATTACACAAATGATGTATAATTAATATCCTCTTTTTTATTTTTAAATTTTCTAGTTAAATGTTTTTTAAAAAATATCAAATATTAATCTTTTAGATTGTTAATTTCTATAATTTCATAATATCTCAAAGTGAATATTGTAATTTATCTTTAAATTCCTTTTCCATTAAATTTTAGATATGTAAGTTGTATTTTCATGATGTATTTATAAGAAAAAAACTATATTTACTTAGTGGGAAAAAAAATCATTTGCAACAAACATCTCTTCCTATGCCTGAATATTTGTTTTTGGTCTTCGTCACTCGCATTGAGCTGGGTTTCCATGTCTTCCATTGCACTCAAAGATATATATACATGAATAAACAAAGATAAATCAAGAAACCTAAAACAATTAAAGTTCATAAAAAATTTCCAAAACAATCTCCTGGTTTCCTTTAATATTTTAGCTATAAAATCCAGTATGAAGAAAACCAGCCCCTAGATAATTTCTTTTGAGCATGAAAAAAAAAAAGGGTTATGCTAAATAAAAATTTAGATTTTCAAAAGCCTAAAGGCTCCTTCTCCTCCCAATTTCCAGATAACTTCGACTGTTTAGAATTAGAAATTTATTTGTGAGGATGTGCTCTCGCTCATGGAATTCAAGTAACAGGTGCGTGGTGATGAGAGAATTAAGAGTTATCGTTAGAACCCTGTCAGGTAAGAATTTTATATACATGACTGACTGTGAGAAGTGTAATTTAATTGATTTGGTTTTAGATTTGTTCTTTAAAGATTACCGGTTTGAGTTTTATAAATCTTAAAAATACTAGAGACTTCCATGATCATTAACTTCAGGATCCGTGGAATTAGTCGAGCTGCGTGTATACTGGCCCAAACACCTGCTAATAAAAAAAAAGAAATTGATACTAATCATAAAACCTCAGTTCCCTGGTTAATTATGGAAATGCTTAGATATATGGTGTTATACTGTAGCAACTTCTCAAACAAGCACCGGAGAATAAAGAAAAGGATACAACTCCAGACCATCAGTCCCTGTACCATTCTACATCATTTAGAAGACTTCAATGGCCACCTCCATCATAACGCATGTGCTTCTACACTTTGTTGCTGGCAATTTCTCCGATGTATCTCACTTGAAGAAATAATAGTAACTGAAATATATAACCTTGAAGGATGTAGTTTAACTGGTCAGGTTCTAGATTTGTTCTCTAAAGATCACTAGTTCAAGCCCTACAAACTTCAGGGTCACTGAAAGCTTACATAGTCATTAATTTCAGGACCCGTGAGATTAGTCAAGGTGCATGCAAGCTGACCGGACACTCACATTAATAATAATAATAAAAAAGTAACTGAAATATAGAGAATGCATGCAATGAAGAAGTTACACGAGTTCTTCATGTATCTATCAAGGAGATCAAAAACACGTAAAATAACCAAAGGAATACACGGACCAAGTTCTGAAGAAATAGTCCCTCTGAATTCTGTTATCAGCCAGTTAAATCTGTTATCAGCCAGTTCTGTAATCGATTTTACGGATATGTTTGATCTTGGGCCAATCTTCTCCTGTTCCTCTTCGGCACCTTTTGCTCAACCTTGGACAACGAGTGATCTCAAGATTTTGAAGTTTATTTAAATTGCTGATACATTCTGGCATTTCTCTAATGTTTGGACTGTTTTTTATGATGAATGTTTGTAAGGATTCTGCAGATCCTTGAAGAAGCTGTTCTGGTAAGGTAAGAGTTTCTGGTAAGTTGTCAAATATTACAATACAAAGAGGAGGGGAAAGTGGTTGAATTTTTTTCTCCTTTTCTTCTTCTATTGTCATCAAATCAAGCTTTTCACAGTCAAGAATACAAAATTCTTCCAGAGTAGTTAAGCATTGTATGCTTCGTGGCAAAGAAATTAAGCTATCACATCCAACAATAAACAATTTTCGAAGACATTTAAGACCATGCATATCTTCGCACAAAGTTTCGAGATTTTGACATAGAAAAATGTATAAAGTTTGAAGAAATTTCAAGCACCCAATCCCACCTTCTGGCAACCGCTTCTGCTGAGTAACTAGAAATAAAAATCTAAGGTTGATCATGTACCTCACATCTTTAGGAAACTCTTCATGTTTGTTTCTGCGTTTTAAAAGCGTTTTTGATAAAATTTAAAATTTTTTTATTTTTTTATTAACTTTAAATTAATATGTTTTTAGTGTTTTCAAATCATTTTGATGTGCTGATGTCAAAAATGATTTTTAAAAAATAAAAAAAATATTATTAACATGTATTTTAACACGAAAAGCTATTTGAAAAGCAACCGTAACCACACTGCCAAACACACTTTTGCACCCGCAACCAGAGCTTGCAAATTTTGCAATTTGAAAAGAGATTTCGGGAGTCTTGTCATTTCTATGTTCCAAAAAAAATGGAGATATCTCAAATGTTTCAAGGCGCCAATCCTCTCCGGAAAATCCTTAAATTCAGAATCATCCATTAATTCCAAAGACCGCAAATGCTTAAATCCTGACAAACATTTCTCAAAGTCTGTTTTGCATGTAGGCCCCACTATAATATCTGCAAAGAGGATTGACCGCACATGGTCAAACTCCTTTGAAAACTTGGGGAGAATTCGATGAAAAAAAGAATTAGAGTCGATGACTGACAAATGACGGGTCGTTTTGGAAAATCGGTAGTTTTGAGAGCTTATGATTGAAAACTCATTTTGAGCTAATGATGATGCAAGATCATGCATTAAATCATGCATTTTAAAGTAAGCTATAACTATCCTATCCTCATAATCTTGGAAGAAACATCTTGAGATCAACTCGCGCACATAACGCAAGCCAACATCTTCCAACTTCTCATTTGGATTTGATGGTTGAAGAATGAGCCCATGTGCCATCCAAAATTGCACCAACAAGAGATCTGCGAATAGGTAATCTTTTGGAAAAACCGAACAATAAAGAAAGCATCTTTTCAAGTGAGTCGGCAGTCGTTGATAACTTATTTTCAAGGCAGGTAAAATACCATCTCCCTCTTCTTCCCACTTCTCACTATCTCTCACCGATTTCCACTCTGTTTCATCAGTTTTACCATACAGTTGAGTCCCCATGTTAATCACTGCCAGAGGAACTTGCTTGCATTTTGCCACTATTTCTTTCCCAATTCCAACCAAATTTGGATGCAACTCCATTTGCCCTTCCTTGAATGCACACTTGTAAAACAACGACAGACAGTCCTCTTGACCAAGAAGACTTAGGTTGTATGCAGTATTGACAGTACCCATAATCTCAGCAACACGTTGGCTACGGGTAGTCACTATAATCTTACTTCCATCAGCACCTTTTGATAACAGAGGCTTCAACAACAACCATTTTTGAGCATCTTCATTCCAAACATCATCCAAAAGAAGCAAGTATTTCCTACCATTCAGAATTGCTTCAAGTTTTTGTATTAGTTCACCCCCATCCAAATCCGCACATCTTTCCCCGGTTGCAGATTTAATAATCTTTTGTGTCACTTGTTTTAAGGAAAAATCATCTGAAACACATACCTCCATCTTCCGTTCAAAATGACTTTTTACATTTTCAGCATCACACACCGATTTGGCAAGAGATGTCTTCCCCAGTCCTCCCATTCCAACTATCGGAAGGACAAGGGGATGTGCATCACCAACCTTAAAAGGTGCTCTACTAAAAGGTTGATGATGCGTTCTTTGTCTTCATCTCTTCCGATAAGACCGGAAAAGCTCTCAAAGGATCGGTTCATCTCTGTTTCATCATGCAAGACATGACTACAATCAATAGTCTGCTCGCTGAGGTTGAAGTCAGACTTAAGAGATGAAATCTCAGCTAGTCTTTCTATGATGCTCTTTATCTTATGACCCATTCTTAAACGGAGTGCAATCTTATTAGAGCTTGAAAAGAAGCGCCGTACCTTTCTGCTGGTGCTCCCTTTAGTTTTCACCACCTGCCTTTGCAAAGTTTCGCACTCGATTTCGTCCAGCACGTCCTCTGCATCATACAAGACTTCTCTGAGCATATGGAGCCAGAGCCGAATCCTGTCATTCTTTGATTGTTGCTTCTCAGCATCGGACAGCACCACGTTGATGGCTTTCAACCTCTCTTCAAGACGTGCAAGGTCATCTTCAAGTCCCCATGCCAAACGAAATTCTTGAACAGCAAAAGAGCCTAACTTCCCTAAAAGGGATTTTGCAATCTCGGCTGCAAAAATTTCTTCCATTTTCATTTTTGAGTGAGGGGAGAATTGTTTGATAGGAAAAAATGATTGAGATAAGAGTCGAGTTCTTTTTCTGAGTGGAGAGGACAAGTCATTGACTGTTTTGCTTTCTTTTTTTAAGAAACATTTTTGTGATTTTTTATCAGATCTATTTTTATCGGTTTTATATTTTAAAATCGAGATTATTAACTCGGGTTGTTTTAGTTTACGAGTTTGGTAAAGCATATTTTTTTAATTGAACTTGACTTTTTTAACAACTATTTTTTTATCATATAGTTAAAAAAAGAGTTTCAGAAAAAAGTTATGTTATTAAACTTTATAAAGTCCATGGATCTATTCACAAGTTTAGCTGATTGACTTGGTTCGTGAGTCTAGCAAATTTAACTTTTTTAAATTAATTTTTTTTCATCCTTAGATACTAGATTAATTGAAAATTCAGTTTCATAATTGGTTTTGTTTTATCTTTTATGAGGTTATCGTAATCTAAAAAAAACATCTCGGTATTGGGTTGGTGTTTAATTTCGCAATCATCTATTTTTGTTATTATGTAGTTAAATAAAAAATATATTAAAAAAAATCCATAACTCAGTTCACAGGTTTGACATACTACCCCGGCTTACCTAGTTCACAGGTTTTGACAAGTTTACCCATCGATATAATATGTTTTTTTTTGTTTTTGGTCTTTTAATTATTTTTAATTTATTCCTTTTCAATTTCATCATTTAAATTGGATTGGTTGAGAAATGGACCACATTATTGATTTTTGTTTGCTTTCTAGAGATAATTGTCAGAAATAAGTGTTTATTTTTAGGTTTATGTTCAATTCTGTAAGCATCTATTTTTATCATATGATTAAATAAAAAATATAAAAAAATATTAAATCCAATAAAGTCCATGACAAAGGTCCCAGAACTGGTTTAGGATACTTTGACGGGTTCCAAAAAGCATTTGTGTGTGTTCGAGAATTTAGCATTACTCCAACTGCGAAGAGCGTGGCCATAAAAATAAAAAGGTTATTTGCAGCTGCCATGATAATGGATGTCAGATGTGGGTAAATGTTTTAAAGATATTTTTAAAAATGAAGATTATACAAGGTTAATAGATAGACCTAGAGAGGACGTAAGAATTTTCAATGATTCATAACATTTTTTTCAGCTTTTATTCATTTAATTATTCTTTAAATGAAGTTAAAATATATATTTATTTTACGTGAGTTAGTAACAACACATCGTTATTGAAACTCTTAAGTTAACTCTCATATAAAACCTTGGCTAGATGTTAATTCACTTTATTTTACCTGCTAATAAATTTTTATAGGTTCGGGTTTCTTAATTCATTTTTTTTTGTCTTTTTAATTTTCAGATAATATTGATCTTATTAGTCAATATAAAAATTTATAAAAATGTCACGTGATTTAACATAATTTAAAGGAAAGGTAGAAATCTTATTGGAATATATAATAGAATATTAAAGTATATAAAAAGTATTATGGTGCAACAACCTTTAATATGCAAAGGAAACTCCATATTTGCAGTCATGGAAACAATATGCTAACATATAAATTCTTGCTCTTGTATAGGAAGGTTATTGTCATTCATATATGTTGGTGGTTTTAAGGGGATAAGTGTTTTCCATATGATTCATACATCTTTGAGCAAGTTATTGTTATTCATATATCTTTGAGAGCAATACAAGACATGGAAAATCAGCTCGAAGCTAAAGACATAAACCAAAAACCTAAATTCAAGCAAAAGAAGAGACATTTTTTGCATATAATTCCCTCCACAATTACATATATATATATATATATATATATATATATATATATATATATATATATATATATATATATATATATATAAATACACCATACAAACACAACTTACCTATATAAAATTTAACAAGAAAAAAATTAAAGATAAACTAGGATAATCTTGTTGAGATATTATAAAATTATAGAAACAATCCAAAAGACTAATTTTGATTTAAAAAGAAGTTCAACTAAAAATTTAAAAATAAAAAAGAGGATATTAATTAAAAATTAAACTTAAAAAAAAAAAGAGATCATGTGTTGCTTGGCTTTTTGTGCTAAACAACATACTATGTAGATTTTTTGTGCTAAACAACTTGTTAAGATTTTATTTGTGAAGACCGTTTAGGTCACTCTTCCATGGCTTATGAACCATGGAAGGTGAAAAATTGAAAAAAATAAATAGTTTGGGGACAAAATCAATGCTACCCCTTGAATTAATTATGTTCCCTTAATAATTAATAATACAACTAAAAAATATTAGGGAGGAAACACTATTTATATAAACAATGAATCACCTCAACTATTTCCTAACTTCTTTTTATTTTTTTGCATGTCCTTTTGCTTCTCATAATGAGTGCTTAGGTGAGATTTGTAAAAGAAAAAAAATCAAAGAAAAAGAATAAAAATGTAAAAAATAAGGAGGTCACATGTTCAATCTAAAAGTTACACAAAAAATATTTTGGTTGGCCCAAAAACATTTGTAAAATAAAAATATAAAAAACTAGGGGACACAAATATCTAATAATTTAAACAGATAAATATATATTTATATTTTATTCACTTCTCTCTTTTGGTGGGCCACAAAAAAATAACTTGCTCCAGGATCAATTAAAGCATAAACTTGTATTGGGGGAAAGGTGAACATGAAAATCACAATAATATAACAACATAAATATCCAATAATTTAAAAAGACAAACATGCATTTATATTTTATTCGCTTCTCCTTTTTGGTGGGCCACAAAAAAATGACTGGCCAAAGGATCAATTAAAGCATAAACTTGTATTGGGGGGAAGGTGAACATGAAAATCACAATAATATAGTAACACAAATATTCAATAATTTAAAAAGACAAACATGCATTCATATTTTATTCACTCCTCTTTTCAGGTGGGCCGGGGGGTGAACATGGAAATCATAATAATATAGCAACATAAATATCTAATAATTTAAAAAAACAAACATACATTTATATTTTATTCAGTTCTCCCTTCTCTGGTGGGCCACAAAAAATAATTTTCTCTAGAATCAATTAAAGCATAAACTTGTATTGGAGGGAAGGTGAACATGAAAATCACAATTATATAGCAACACAAATATCCAACAATTTAAAAAAACAAATATGCATTCATATTTTATTCACTCCTCCCTTTTAGTGGGCCATAAAAAAATAACTGGTTAGGATCAATTTTAATTTAATATTTTTTCACATGAAAAGGCCTTCAATTAAACTCATGTGCCAATTAATTCCAATGATGGGATAAACGATTTCATATAACAAATTATTTCTATGGGAAAATGGATGAATTTAGGGTGCCAAAAAAAAAACAAAAGAGTTACGTAATGGTATTGTTTAATGTTTAGCCAGATGAATATATTTTTTTTAATGTAATAGAAGATTTGAAGATGCACATTATGCCTTAATCACTACAATAATCAAGAAGGTGATTTGATGCCATAGAGAATAGTTATTCTCATCCAGTTTGATTCCTGCAGAGAAATTAGATGTGTCACTTTGCACCTGCAGAGAAATTAGATGTGTCACTTTGCAACGTGACTATTTGTGTGGTAGTGTTGGAGTCTCCTGACATGAAGGATTTATTGGTGTTTACTGAACCGTCATCCTCTGCCATGATTTTGGCTTAGAAGTGATGAGAGGAAGAAGTAGAGAGAACAAACAGAGTAATGGTTGAGGGAACAATGAACAGTGGTTGTGAAGGGTGGCTAATGGTTGCTGCTGCGAAATCACTGCTACTGTGAAGGGTGCTGACGGCTGCTGTGGCGGAAGCAATTTTTGGAACTAGGGCAAGAGACAGTCAAGATCGAGTCAAGATCGACTGCCCTGATACCATACCATATCAGAATTGGTGATTGTAATATTCTCTTATTCATTGTTTTGTATAACAGCAAACGTGAATATATATACATAGACTGGGAAACTATTTAGGAATATTTTATGAGCCTATAATCTTGCAGCCTATAATCTTGCAGAATCACATAATTGATTCTCACTAATTAGGAATATATATAGCTCATTGACAATCTGGGACTTCGGCAGGCGGCAGATCGTACTTCAATTAACTTTCCTCTGGTTTAGAATCGGCATCAGCAGGTTCAGATTGTGAGGATTGCTCATCTGCGGAAGCAGGGGACCCTATAGGTTTCTTAAACTGTACCACGATCATGGTCATGTTGTCACGTCCCTCACCACCTGCTGTTGATGGCGCCAAACACCAATCAAGCACTCTCTCACACACTGCAGAGAGCTTGTTTTCCTGCATTATTGAGGTTTCCTGTCAGATTTTTGCAATGCATAACCTCGCAAATGTAGATTCACATCATAGAATCAACATGATCATTTTTTTTCCCTCCACGTGAAAGGTAGACTGGTACTAATGTTGATAGCATAAGCTCTCTACCCAAACATTCCATCAACATCTAAATTTAGAAAAACAAAAGTGGAGGGACGAATGAAAGAGTAGTATTTCAAAACCTAACAAGAAGAGGTCTAAACCACATACCGAATGTAGCTGTTCATGAATAAAATCTACTAGTTCCTGGCTTGACATGCAATCCCTGAAACAACAAAAATGACCAGTTATCCACTTGTAATTAATTATTCATGACTTTGCTACTGACAGTTCTACGAAATGAATACAATTGGATTATCAGCACACTGCCCAGGGCCTATCCAAGTGATCCACAGATTAATTTAAGGTGAATAAAAGATTCAAAGGCAGCAGTTGCGATTCAACTTTAGATGATTTCTGCAACTTCAAGGAAGTGTAATCTTCAAGTCATGGAAACACAATAAACGCGCCTCAATCCCACAAACAACCGCAATCTATACTTTCATATCACTAAGCAGTGTTGAGCCTCTAATTCGAAGGAAACAGTGTTCTTTAAGTTCCTAGTTCTTGTCATGTAAATATGTGGCCATCAGCTAGGGCTAAACCTCGCTTTATATATTCCATTTAGTTCCCTTCAATTAAAACTACCAAAGCCTCCACTCAGTTTTTTGGTATTGTATTTTCATCACTAAAATCCAAGCATGTTCTATTTCTTTGTTAAGAGAATCAGCACATCATGGATCGACTTTCTAAGGCACTGACTAAGAAAGATAACATTAGATGCATACCATATTCCATCACATGCCAGCACAAGAAAATCATCGTCATCACAAAGCTCAAGCTGATGCAGGAACAGAACAAGGTCCACAAAATAAATGTTAATTGAATACAAAGAATTTCAGGTATGAAAAATAAAAAAGATGTTAAAGCAATAAGAGAGAATCAAGGTGGTATTGAAGATGCGCACAGGACCATAACAGCATGACCAACTAAGATTTGGAGAGAATGATAAACAAGGCCTATTAGGAGAGCAATTTGTATGAATCAAAACATAGCAGAAAGTAGAAAACGCATACAGTGAATATATCTGGATCGGCTGTCACGATTTGCTTTTCAACGGGTAGATATTTATTCTGCTTAAACTCCACATCACCTGCATTACAAACAAAAATATGAAGAATTGAAAGAAGATACCTCTCTCATAAATAAATGCACACGAGCGTGGTCGTCCGCTCATTAAGATGCATACCAAGTAAAATGTGTGCATCAAGGATATACAAACACAGACATGAATATGAAAGTACAGGTGTCAGTGGGAGTGCACATGGAGGTTCGTTGCAAACATGCTTTTGAATGGCAGTGCATGCCCAATGCTTTTCAATATGGAAAACAGAACAGTTTCAGCCTTGTGCTCTAAGTTATATTATCACTTATAAATCCAGAGACGGAGAACCAGAGATTGAGTCTCCAAACTGGGATCAGGAGTTCACAGGAATGTTAGGTACCTATAGCCCTTGGAAAGATTTAAAATGCCATTGACCCGCCCTTCATGTATGAAACCATCAGCTTCTAAAATCCGTTCTTCCTCAGCCTCAAGATCAGGTTTGTGATCTATAGACAAATCGTAAGCCTGCATCAAAGAGAGCTATGTTTACTGAAAAAAGTATACAAGGTTTTGTCCATATCAACCATATGCCTCTAAGCCCATTTATCAAAGATACTATCCCATCACCTTAAAACTTGGAGAAAAGGTGAATTGATCAGCTGAGGCAGAAGAAAAGTTCTAGGAAATTTCAACATTCCAAACAAACCCTACCCTACAAACAATCTTTAGTATTTTGGGAGAAAACCAAACCATCATTTCTTGTTAAATGAAAAATACCTGACCCTTTCTTGATATCACACATCTAGAATCACCAGCATTCGCAACAATGAGGTGGTTGTTTCTAATAATCGCAACACAGGCTGTGCTCCCAGAAGAAGTTGGTCCAGAGAAGTGAGAGTGAGGACCCTGATCACCATGTTAAGAGTAAAATAAGTTCTTAACCATTTATATTGAGTGATACAAAGATCCACCATTACAGTATGTATTGTTGATGCCCAACATATGCATTTGGTTTGTGTATAAAATAATAAAGATCCATTTTTAACATAGTTAAGTTTCTGGGTATTTTATACATATGCATTTGATAGAAGAGGTATGTTTCACTGAAATTAACATAGTTGGAGACAATTATACAAAGGCAATAGCTGCAGTGCACTCCATTTGTTTATAAAATACGTACCTCTTCAAAAGCCCAATCATCAGGCTGTTCGTGACAATCACCACCCCTTGGGGACCATATCAACCCTTCTATCATGCCAATAAACTTGGTTATCTTATTACCCAAGGCAGCTAGTTCCCGCCACCCTCTCTGGCCACGCATCATCTCATCCATTCTGCATGAAATGCATAAAAGGAAATCGTGAGTATGTATCTTTAATTAAGAGTTCGGGAAGCATTTTTACAATATTGTTTTGAGAAAATAGAAGGCACTTACAGAACTATAAATCCTGAAATGACCAAATATGCATGCTAAAGAACAAAATTTAGGAGTAAAAAAAACCATTAATGCAACAGAGAAATGAAACTGCGATTATCAAAATTGCTTTAAAACATTAATAAGACATATTATCGCTCTCACTAGTTTATAATTACTAATGAGGCTCAGAACTCTTGCATCGAGGATGGAGAACAACATCAAGATAATTCTAAACATCGAAACATTATTAGATTGGTACGTTACTGTTCACTTAAAATAACCTTCTATAGGAAAAACTTCCACTAATAAAATCTCACTTATAAAATATAACCATCTAGTAAATGTCCAGTGGTAAGAACTTAGGACTAAGGGATTTGCTTCCCATGTGTTTTCAGGTTCGAGCCTTGTGGTTGCTAATATAATGGCTACTAGAGACTTGTATGGTCGTTAACTTCAGAGCCTATAGGATTAGTTAAGGTGCGCGCATGCTGACCTGAACACCCACGTTAATTAAAAAAAAAAGTAACCTGAAAAATGCTTTCTGGACAGAAGTTTCTATATCTCCTGCTGCGTATGCTTCATTCTTGCGAACCTGCTGATGGAGATACTTGGCACAGAATTTTGCAACTACTTTACCTGCAAGTTACCGGACTAAAGTGAGCAATAATGACCTAAATGCCAATTATACGAACATACTGACCTAGGTATTGCCGTACAAGAGGTCTCACAAGGGAGGGACGTGTTCAGTACTGAATAACCACCCATAAGAGACAAGCATCAATGGAAACCAAAACAGGAATTCAATGGCTGAAAATTTTATTCCAACATTGTTAACTGGATACATATTTCTTCCATTAAAAATACCCAACTCCACTTTGTCTCAGTTTTGAACATGTTGAATTTTGCTACATGGATTCTTTCCCGCAATCATTAGCAGATCACAAACTTAAAGGGAGTAACAAGAAGAAAATTAATCCCAAAAAAAGTATAGGCAAGATAATACTAAGCTTTTAAAATGGTCAGAGACTAATCGTATATTCACATGAAATTGGAATTGAACATGGTGAGATTACTTTGACTTAGTTCATCTAAGGGCATAGCCAGAAGTCAATCCGAAAACAACAAAATCGGACATGGTGCACATTCAGGAAATGACATTCTAGTTGAGCAATGATATGTAGCGTATTCAAATATACATGAAACTTGCAAGCCTTACCTCCATGTCCATCATAAACACCAAAGAAGGAAGTGGTAGCGTCCAAATCAGTTATTGCAGCATGCTAGGAACACAAATAACAATAACCATGTCACAAACAGCATATCGTTTATGTATAAGACAAATGCAAGAACACCTGTTCTGAAATTTGCTAACATGTGAATGAAGACCTCGACAACAATATTTCAGAATAGAAACGGACAAGACAGACAAATTAAGTGATATGTTCATGCTTAACAAGTTTTCGAGCAGTGATCAACTGTTTGTGGAAACCATGCCAAGAAAAAAAAAAGTTAATGGAGGAGTCCCAGTTGGGAAAGTTTCTGCTTATGAGCACTGTCATAACAAAATCTTTCAAGACATCTCCACTTAAATTCATTAACACATTCATATTCCGGACTAATTAATGGGCATCAAGGTTGTTGGTAGCAAGACTGAAAAACTTGGAATGTTCGCATAGATCAAATGCTGGGTTAACTACTCACTGCATCTTCCATGGTTGCACGCCAACCTTGCATGGATGATAAGCCATATCTAAGCCTACCATTCTCGCCATCCTCTGAAAATTTCTCCGTCTTAGGAGAACTATGGCATATCCCCATCACTATCTGAAATCAAAGAGCAAGTAACTATGAGTAAACACCAAAATAAGAAAAATTTGGATCAAACAACTCCATCCAACAGAAACGCAAACTACAACATAACTAGAATCTCATGCGCGCACTTCAGTCCTAGTCCTAATATATTCTTCAGTTACCAAAATTCTGAAAAATTCAGCTTTTGATGCTTAACACTGGCCAAACCTTCAGACAAAATCAAGCCATTTCATTTTAAATACCTTTTAAATTAAGATTATCGCCAAACTTGTTTCTATTCCTGATTGATTCATCACAGCGCACCAAGTCAGGAATTACGCCATTAACTGATTAAATCAAATCCAAACCAACAACAAACAAGCAGAGGTTTCAATTTTAAAATGTACAATCTTTAACAGGATTTAAAGCCATAGTTAATATCCTTGTACAAAAAACTGCATGTCAAGATCCAAGATCAACTCAAATCAGGTCAGTAAAAAACCCAAAAGCCAATTTAAAAAGCAGTAACTGGATAACAGAACTTTCAGATCAAAGAAAACAGCAGAAAAAAACAAAACTGGATACGCATTGCAAGTTGCAACTCCAATATATGTTAAAATAAAGAAAGATACAACGTTAACCAGATAGTAATCTGGACCACAGTAATAAAAAATAAAAAAAAGGAACTTTCCACAAAGCAAAACCTACTTTAAATTAAAAAAATAATAACAACAAACAGCAAAACTCCCATCAAAGGATATCAATAACACTAGACCCAGATAACAATTTCAGATACTATAACACAATAGGAAAAAAAAAATACTTCATAAATCAAGAAAGTTCAAAACTTTAAACTAGCATGTACCTTATATTGATAGTGGGGTACACAAATATCTAATAATTTAAACTGACTAACATACATTCATTACATTATATTTTATTCACTTCTCTTTTCTGGTGGGCCATAAAAAAATAACTTGCCTCATGATCAATTAAAGCATAAACTTGTATTGGGGGGAAGGTGAACATGAAAATCACAATAATATAGCAACACAAATATCCAATAATTTAAAAAGACAAACATGCATTTATATTTTATTCACTCTTCCTTTCTGATGGGCTGGGAAGTGAACATGAAAATCATAATAATATAACAGCACAAACATCTAATAATTTAAAAAGACAAACATACATTCATATTTTATTCACTTCTCCCTTCTCTGGTGGACCACAAAAAATAACTTGTCCCATGATCAATTAAAGCATAAACTTGTATTGGGGGAAGGTGAACATGAAAATCATAATAATATAGCAACACAAATATTTAATAATATAAAAAGACAAATATACATTTATATTTTATTCACTCCTCCTTTCTGATAGGCCGGGGGTGAACATGAAAATCATAATAATATAGCAACACAAATATCTAATAATTTAAAAAGACAAACATACATTCATATTTTATTCACTTTTCCCTTCTCTGGTGGGCCACAAAAAATAACTTACCATGAGATCAATTAAAGCATAAACTTGTATTGGGGGGAAGGTGAACATGAAAATCACAATAATATAGCAACACAAATATCCAATAATTTAAAAAAACAAATATGTATTCATATTTTATTCACTCCTCCCTTCTAGTGGGCCAAAAAAAATAATTAGCCAGGATGAATTTTAATTTAATATTTTTTCACATGAAAAAGCCTTCAAATAAACTCATGTGCCAATTAATTCCAATGATGGGATAAACGATTTCATATAACAAATTATTTCTATGGAAAAAAAAAAGGGGAAATTGGATGAATTTAGAGTTAAAAAAAAAAAAACAAAAGAGTTACGTAATATCACTACAATAATCAAGAAGGTGGGAGATATAGAATTTCACGTCCACCATTTACAAGGCACAAGAAGCCATGGGCATTAACATGTGAGGAAGATTTGCAAAGGAATGTATGTTCCCACCACAAATGATCTTTCATCCTTCACTACTGCAAGTAATAATTTTCCTGAATTCAGGGATATAGCTTAACTTATCATGTTTTAAAATTTAATTTTTAAAAATTATTAATTTGTATTTAAATAGATTATTGGGATTTCTTGTCATTAACTTCATAGCCTGGGCAAAATTATACCAATTCAAAATAATATAATAATTTACGCTATAAATTTTAAAGTCGATTTAATTTGGATTAAAGAATAAATAAATAAATTGATTTGATTTAATCCCATAAAAAACTAAATTGACTCGTGATTTGGTCAATCAGGTGAAATCTGATAAAATACTCGTTAAATTTTTTTTATGATTTTTTTTAAATCAATATTGTTTTGATTCTTTTTAATAAAATACTTTAGATGAGCTCAACTAATTATCTCGATGTGAAACTTGAACCTTCCCGAAGTCAATTTCAAGTCGGTTTTAATAACTCTTCCCGTAAATCAATTTTAAGAAGTTGATATGATGGTTAGAAGATTGTGTTCTATTTTTTTTTTTTCTAGAATTAAATTCGAGGGTTGCATTTGAAGGAATTTATTTTTAAAAAAAAATCTGAATGCACCAAAACAAATGTAATTGTTATAAAATCCATCTTAGATTTGTGAGTATAATTGAAACCACGTTGTTTTATCATTTATTATGGGTTGGGTGTTTTAAAGAAAAATCAATTTAGAATTAATTAATTTAACTCACAATCCAATCAAAATTCATAGAAAATCTAGTGGTAGATACAATCAAAATTCAAAGACTTCCATAACTGATTGTCTTTGTCGAAAAGATGTAAAGGTTATTGAATCTGATAATTGTGGTTAAACTTATGAAGCATATAAGCACGCATCAGAACGTCAAACAATTTTTCTTAATATTTCATGCATCCATGTTAAACCATCTACAAATATGTATCTGAGGACGTGAATTTTCATGGAAATGTAGGATCCTTGTAATGTTTTTCCATCCAGAGGCTGGAAAATAGTATCCGAAACATCGGCAAGCGATGGATCGTACTTCAATTAACTTTCCTCTGGTTTAGAATCGGCATCAGCAGGTTCAGATTGTGAGGATTGCTCATCTGCGGAAGCAGGGGGCCCTATAGGTTTCTTAAACTGTACCACGATCATGGTCATGTTGTCACATCCCTCACCACCTGCTGTTGATGGCGCCAAACACCTATCCAGCACTCTCTCACACACTGCAGAGAGCTTGTTTTCCTGCATTATTGAGGTTTCCTGTCAGATTTTTGCAATGCATAACCTCGCAAATGTAGATTCACATCATAGAATCAACAAGATCATTTTTTTTCCCTCCACGTGAAAGGTAGACTGGTACTAATGTTGATAGCATAAGCTCTCTACCCAAACATTCCATCAACATCTAAATTTAGAAAAACAAAAGTGGAGGGACGAATGAAAGAGTAATATTTCATAACCTAACAAGAAGAGGTCTAAACCACATACCGAATGTAGTTGTTCATGAATAAAATCTACTAGTTGCTGGCTTGACATGCAATCCCTGAAACAACAAAAATGACCAGTTATCCACTTGTAACTAATTATTCATGACTTTGCTACTGACAGTTCTACGAAATGAATACAATTGGATTATCAGCACACTGCCCAGGGCCTATCCAAGTGATCCACAGATTAATTTAAGGTGAATAAAAGATTCAAAGGCAGCAGTTGCGATTCAACTTTAGATGATTTCTGGAACTTCAAGGAAGTGTAATCTTCAAGTCATGGAAACACAATAGACACGCCTCAATCCCACAAACAACCGCAATCTATACTTTTATATCACTAAGCAGTGTTGAGCCTCTAATTCGAAGGAAACAGTGTTCATTAATTTCCTAGTTCTTGTCATGTAAATATGTGGCCATCAGCAAGGGCTAAACCTCGCTTTATATATTCCATTTAGTTCCCTTCAATTAAAACTACCAAAGCCTCCACTCAGTTTTTTGTTATTGTATTTTCATCACCAAAATCCAAGCATGTTCTATTTCTTTGTTAAGAGAATCAGCACATCATGGATCGACATTCTAAGGCACTGACTAAGAAAGATAACATTAGATGCATACCATATTCCATCACATGCCAGCACAAGAAAATCATCGTCATCACAAAGCTCAAGCTGATGCAGGAACATAATAAGGTCAACAAAATAAATGTTAATTGAATACAAAGAATTTCAGGTATGAAAAATAAAGTAGATGTTAAAGCAATAAAAGACAATCAAGGT
Source organism: Populus deltoides (assembly GCA_015852605.2). Taxonomy (NCBI): domain Eukaryota; kingdom Viridiplantae; phylum Streptophyta; class Magnoliopsida; order Malpighiales; family Salicaceae; genus Populus; species Populus deltoides. The sequence goes on from CM027587.2 coordinate 16,189,311, forward strand.
GGTATTGAAGATGTGCACAGGACCATAACAGCATGACCAACCAAGATTTGGAGAGTGATAAACAAGGCCTATTAGGAGAGCAATCTGTTTGAATCAAAACATAGCAGAAAGTAGAAAACGCATACAGTGTTTATATCTGGATTGGCTGTCACGATTTGCTTTTCAACGGGTAGATATTTATTCTGCTTGAACTCCACATCACCTGCATTACAAACAAAAATATGAAGAATTGAAAGAACATACCTCTCTCATAAATAAATGCACACGAGCGTGGTCGTCCGCTCATTAAGATGCATACCAAGTAAAATGTGTGCATCAAGGATATACAAACACAGACATGAATATGAAAGTACAGGTGTCAGTGGGAGTGCACATGGAGGGTCGGTGCAAACATGCTTTTGAATGGCAGTGCATGCCCAAAGCTTTTCAATATGGAAAACAGAACAGTTTCAGCCTTGCGCTCTATGGTATAATCACTTATAAATCCAGAGATGGAGAACCAGAGATTGAGTCTCCAAGCCACACTCACGGAGCGAGGGACTGGGATCAGGAGTTCACAGGAATGTTAGGTACCTATAGCCCTTGAAAGATTTAAACTGCCATTGACCCGCCCTGCATGTATGAAACCACCAGCTTTTAAAATCCGTTCTTTCTCAGCCTCAAGATCAGGTTTGTGATCTCTAGACAAATTGTAAGCCTGCATCAAAGAGAGCTATGTTTACTGAAAAAAGTATACAAGGTTTTGTCCATATCAACCATATGCCTCTAAGCCCATTTATCAAGATACTATCCCATCACCTTAAAACTTGGAGAAAAGGTGAATTGATTAGCTGAGGCAGAAGTAAAGTTGTAGGAAATTTCAACAATCCAAACAAATCCTACCCTACAAACAATCTTAAGGTTTTTGGGAGAAAACCAAACCATCATTTCTAGTTAAATGAAAAATACCTGACCCTTTCTTGATATCACACATCTAGAATCACCAGCATTCGCAACAATGAGGTGGTTGTTTCTAATAATCGCAACACAGGCTGTGCTCCCAGAAGTTGGTCCAGAGAAGTCAGAGTGAGGACCCTGTTCACCATGTTAAGGTAAAATAAGTTCTTAAACCATTTATATTGAGTGATACAAAGATCCACTATTACAGTATGTATGGTTGATGCCCAACATATGCATTTGGTTTGTGTATAAAATAATAAAGATCCATTTTTAACGTAGTTATGTTTCTGGGTATTTTATACATATGCATTTGATAGAAGAGGTATGTTTCACTGAAATTAACGTAGTTGGAGACAATTATACAAAGGCAGTAGCTGCAGTGCACTCCATTTGTTTCTAAAATACCTCTTCAAAAGCCCAATCATCAGGCTGTTCATGACAATCACCACCCCTTGGGGACCATATCAACCCTTCTATCATGCCAGTAAACTTGGTTATCTTATCACCCAAGGCAGCTAGTTCCCGCCACCCTCTCTGCCCACGCATCATCTCATCCATTCTGCATGAAATGCATAAAAGGAAATCATGAGTATATGTATCTTTAATTAAAGTTGGGGAAGCATTTTTACAATATTGTTTTGAGAAAATAGTAGGCACTTACAGAACTATAAATCCTGAAATGACCAAATATGCATGCTAAAGAACAAAATTTATGAGTCAAAAAAACCATTAATGCAACACAGAAATGAAACTGACATTATCAAAATTGCTTTAAAATATTAACAAGACATATTATCGCTATCACTAGTTTACAATTACTAATGAGGCTCAAAACTCTTGCATCGAGGATGGAGAACAACATCAAGATAATTCTAAACATCAAAACATTATTAGATTGGTACATTACTGTTCACTTAAAATAGCCTTCAATCAAGTAACCTGAAAAATGCTTTCTGGACAGAAGTTCCCATATCTCCTGCTGCATATGCTTCATTCTTGCGAACCTGCCGATGGAGATACTTGGCACAGAATTTTGCAACTACTTTACCTGCAAGTTACTGGACTAAAGTGAGTAATGATGACCTAAATGCCATTTATACTAACATACTGACCTAGGTATTTCCGTACAAGAGGTATAACAAGGGACGTGTTCAGAACTGAATAACCACCCATAAGAGACAAGCATCAATGGAAACCAAAACAGGAATTCATTGGCTGAAAATTTTATTCCATAAGCCCACTCCACTAAGTCTCAGTTTTGAACATGTTGAATTTGGCCACATGGATTCTTTCCCGCAATCATTAGCAGATCACAAACTTAAAGTGAGTAACAGAAGAAAATTAATCCCAAAAAAAGTATAGGCAAGATAATACTAAGCTTGTAAAATGGTCAGAGACTAATCATATATTCACATGAAATTGGAATTGAACATGGTGAGATTACTTTGACTTGGTTCATCTAAGGGCATAGCCAGAAGTCAATTAAAAAACAACAAAATCGGACATGGTGCACATTCAGGAAATAACATTTTAGTTAAGCAATGAGATGTAGCATATTCAAATATACATTAAACTTGCAGGCCTTACCTCCATGTCCATCATAAACACCAAAGAACGAAGTGGTAGCGTCCAAATCAGTTATTGCAGCATGCTAGGAACACAAATAACAATAAACATATAACAAACAGCATATCGTTTATGTAAAAAATAAAATAAAGTATAAAACAAATGCAATAACACATGTTCTGAAATTTGCTAACATGTGAATGAAGACCTCGAAAACAATATTTCAGAATAGAAACGGACAAGACAGACAAATTATAAATTAAGTGATATGTTCATGCTTAACAAGTTTTGAGCAGTGATCAACTGTTTGTGGAAACCATGCCAAGAAAAAAAAAGTTAATGGAGGAGTCCCAGTTGGGAAAGTTTCTGCTTAACCAAATTTATCATTAGTACTGTCATAACAAAATCTTTCAAGACATCTCCACTTAAATTCATTAACACATTCATATTCCGGACTAATTAATGGGCATCAAGGTTGTTGGTAACAAGACTGAAAAACTTGGAATGTTCGCATAGATCAAATGCTGGGTTAACTACTCACTGCATCTTCCATGGTTGCACGCCAACCTTGCATGGATGATAAGCCATATCTAAGCCTACCATTCTCGCCATCCTCTGAAAATTTCTCCGTCTTAGGAGAACTAAGGTATATCCCCATCACTATCTGAAATCAAAGAGCAAGTAACTATGAGTAAACACCAAAATAAGAAAAATTTGGATCAAACAACTCCATCCAACAGAAACGCAAACTACAACATAACTAAAATCTCATGCGCGCACTTCAGTCCTAGTCCTAATATATTCTTCAGTTACCAAAATTCTGAAAAAATCAGCTTTTGATGCTTAACACTGGCCAAACCTTCAGACAAAATCAAGCCATTTCATTTTAAATACCTTTTAAATTAAGATTATCGCCAAACTTGTTTCTATTCCTGATTAATTCATCACAGCGCACCAAGTCAGGAATTACGCCATTAACTGATTAAATCAAATCCAAACCAACAACAAACAAGCAGAGGTTTCAATTTTAAAATGTACAGTCTTTAACAGGATTTAAAGCCATAGTTAATATCCTTGTACAAAAAACTGCATATCAAGATCCAAGATCAACTCAAATCAGGTCAGTACAAAAACCCAAAAGCCAATTTAAAAAGCAGTAACTGGATAACAGAAGTTTCAGATCAAAGAAAACAGCAGAAAAAAACAAAACTAGATACGCATTGCAAGTTGCAACTCCAATATATGTTAAAATAAAGAAAGATACAACGTTAACCAGATAGTAATCTGGACCACAGTAAAAAAAGAACTTTCCACAAAGCAAAACCTACTTTAAATTAAAAAAATAATAATAACAAACAGCCAAACTCCCATCAAAGGATATCAATAACATCAAGACCCAGATAACAATTTCAGATACTATAACACAACATGAAAAAATAATACCTCATAAATCAAGAAAGTTCAAAACTTTAAACTAGCATGTACCTTATTGGGAGGGAAAGATCAGAGACAAAGGAACAGATAGAAAGAGGTGGGAGAGAGAGAGACAGAGAGACAGAGACAGAGAGGGAATCTAAAATACCTAAAAACAAACACCTTTTCCAAAACTAAGAAAGACCCATCAGAAGTTTCAGATAATCTCAGAGGAAAAAACACAAGAGAGTGAATGACACCACCAAGAATTCGAGAACGAAAAAGACAGACAGGAGCTTGATGGGGGGAAGGGAAAAGGGGAAAGACTTAGTCAAGGAAGATGATGGTATTTTCTCGAGTACTTGAAGGAAAAAATAATAAAGAAAGGAAGAAAGAACTCTCTCTCTCTCTCTCTCCCTGCATTTATAAGGATTTGATTAGTCTGGAAGATCAAAGACTGGACCTTTGCTTTGATTTATTATTGTTTACAGTTTTGTACTGTTGAGTTTGATAAGATTTTGGTAATCATGTCTTGTCAGCAAGAGAGAGGAAGGAATGTGAAATGTATCAATCTAAAAGCTATATTTTTATTTATTAATTTAATCTAACAACTAAAGGGATTTTTATTTAGTAATTTAATTTAATTCCAAGATTCATGACACTTAATTTCCATATTTATGTGTTAGGTATCGTTATAGGGATGTCTAATTTTATTTTCCAAGAATTTGGATGGCAAGGCCAACAATTCCTTCATTTAAATAGATATTAATTCAATATTTTTTTCACAGAAAAAGCCTTCAATTAATGTAGCAAATTATTTCTATGGAAAAAAAAGAAGGAAAATGGATGAATTTAGGGGGGAAAACACAAAAGAGGTATTGTTCAATGTTATATTTTTTTTAATGTAATAAAAGATTTGAAAATGCACATTATACCTTAATCACTACAATAATCAAGAAGGTGGGAGATATAGAATTTCACGTCCGCCATTTACAAGGCACGAGAAGCCATGTGCATTAACATGTGAGGAAGATTTGCAAAGGAATGTATGTTCCCACCACAAATGTTCTTCATCCTTCACCACTGCAAGTAATAATTTACCTGGTAACCAAAGTTATAAGATGTAGATTGATTTCGAAACAAAGCCTAAACCGGTTTGGATTAAAGAAAAATAAAAAAATTAATTTAATTTAATTCTTTAAAATCCCAGGTTAACTTGTGATCTGGTAAAATATTCTTTGATTTTTTTATGATTTTTTTAAATCAACATTGTTTTGATATTTTTTTAAAAATAAAATACTCTGGATGAGTTCAATTAATCCTCTTGATTGAAACTTAAATCTTGTCTGAAGTTAATTCTAAGTCAGGTTTAATAACTTTCCCTGTATAAATAAATTCGGATTCATCATATCACATGTGCTAATGTATGCTAATTAATAATTTTAAGAAGTTGATATAATGGTTAAAAGATTATGTTCTATTTTATTATTTTCTTGACTTATATTTGAGGCACCAAAACCGCTATAATATTATAAAATCCATCTCGAATTTATGAGTTTACTTGAAATTTTATTATTTTATTATTTATATTGGATCGGGTGTTTAAAAGAAATTAATTTTATAATTGATTAATTTACCTGATCAACTCATAATCCAATCAAAATTTAAATTAATTTTTTTTAATTTTTAAAACAGCATAGTTTTAATTAATCTAAATTAATCCATAGTTTTGATAAAATAGTCCACTTATAATATTGCTACTGAACTTAAATTCTTCTGTCCATGGGACGACCTCCAATGTCGGCTCATCACCGAGCAAAAATTGAAGTCAACAATTTGGTCCTAAAGAGGAAAAGAAGTCAACAATTTGGGCCAGCCAATGTGTGATTTTTTGTGTTTTTTTGTTGATTTTTCCTTCAAGTTTAGCAAATTTTATTACCTTTTTTCCCCTTAATATTATCTTATTTTTAAATCAACTTTAAAGCTACTATTATCTGAATTAATGTTAAAAACGCCGATTTTTTTCTATAATAAAATATAAAAATATAATTATTTTTTCCCCATGAGATAATGAAAAAAAAGTAGTAGAAAATTAGTAAATAATTATTTAAGTTAATTCCATTTCTATGCAGACATTTTTTTTTATCTATTTTCCGATTCTCAGCTTTTTTACTATTTGCAATTATTAAGATATTTATGATTTTTTTTTGGAGTAATTATATGATTAGACAGACTATTAATAATATAATTTTTGTTATGGTAGCGTGATTATTTTAAAAAAATTATTAAAATAATATTTTTTATTTTTAAAATTTATTTTTAAGATGAACGCATTAATTGTTTTTTTTCATGATAATTAATTTAAAATAAAAATCTTAATTCTTATAAATACACTTTTCAACGGCGAAAACATACCAGGGTTAAATATTTAAGATTGCCCTTGCTATTTTAACATAGCACTCATAATCTCTTCTCCTTTCTTGTCCAAGCAAAAATAATAATAATAATAATTAAAAATAAAATCTTTGTTATTTTTCTGCCCAAGAAAAACAAGAACACCATCCAAATTTTTCTAGAATACTGATTAGGTATGGCTTTAATTTTATTTAATTGCATGTTTCCTATTAATATAGTGAGAGGATAATATGATTTGTCACCTTATACCAACCAACAACAAAGATGTGACAAATTTTGAGTAAGAAATTGAAGTTAGCGTTTGGAAACGCGGTTGTACCCGTGTTTTAAAAAAATTAATTTTTTTTGTTAAAAATTAAATTTTTTATGTTTTGAATCGTTTTGATGCTCTGATTTCAAAAATAATTTTTAAAAAATAAAAAATATATATTATTTTAATATATTTCAGTATAAAAAACACTTTAAAAAAGAACCTCAACCGCACTCAAACGTACTATTAAAAATATGCAAAACTATGGGTGAAGCCCCTAGGAATTAATTAACACACATAAAGAAAAATATAATATTAATTAACAGCTTAGATTGCTTGCTGGCTTGCAAAGACATCAGGGAGCTCAAGAGTGTCACTTTCAATGCAAGTTAGTGCGTGGCTGTTTTTTAATTAAAAATATATTAAAATAATATTTTTTAAATATTAAAATCATTGAAAATATCTAATATATTTTAATTTAATGCTAATAGTTTAAAAGGTAATTTCAGCTAAAAAACAAATATTCTTTATATTTAACTAAAAAAAAAAAAAAAAGTCATTGTATTGATGGCTTCTTTTCCCTTTGGTCTTCGAAAGTTGGTGGGAGAAGAATACAATAAGATTTAAGTAATGTTAGGGCAAAAGGGAAGATAGCAGGCATGGAATAATTTAATGCAGAAGGTGCCGAGGAGCCTTTCTGGCCTTTGATAGGCTTATCGACTCTTTAAGTTTTGCATTTATTTTTTTAGGTCTGCTTTGTGCATGCCACAATTTTTTAATGAAAAATATAATAATATAATGTTTTTTTATATATATTTTTAATATTAACATATTAAAATCATCTAAGTAGGTTGGCAAATTGTGGCATTAAATTATATTTTTAATATTATACATAAAACTAAACACCCATTAACATCCATTCAAGAAATCATGAAGTGGTTGGCAATGTATTTATTTGTTTTAATGGGAATAGGTGTCTTTGAATCAATTTATATATCTAATATCCCCTTACAGTTGAAGATAATCTCTAAAACTTAATGATTATTTCATTGAGATTTTACTTTTTATATATATATAAAAATGGCTTTTTATCGTTAAAAAAAGATGCATTTTGGCTTAAAATTATATATAAAGCTAAAACATACGAGAAAAGTCCTGATTATCAAGACTCATTGCATTGTGAATCATAATAGTGCTAAAAACAAGCATTGTTCATCAAGACTCGTTGCATTGTGAATTGCACAATTTATGGGGGCATTATGTGTTGCAGCCCCAGGCACAAACACTCGGCGCAAGAGCAGTCCATTCCCAACCACAAAAGTTTCAAGGCTACAGAGGGGAGGGGCTGCGCCTCCGACTGTGGACACCTAGCACTTAGGTTGTCATGCCTCGATTTTGAGGCCATACCCGCGAGTTGCCTGCCCAACCAAGCTAGCAAGGTCTGCTGGCAAGACCCCCTTATGTTGGGTCAGGCATCGAAACCCAGCTGTCTTGGGTCCGGACGCAAACCCCAAACCCAAAACAAACACTCCTGGGTCCTGTCACAAACCCATCCCCCAACCCTTTTGGCTCATGATAATAAAGGACCTAAACCCAAATGCTCTTGGGTCCAGACAGAGACCCGGCCCCTAACCCCTTTGGGTCCGCACTCCAAGCCCACCCCAAATCCTTTGGGGTCCTGACTGGGAAGGACCTAAACCCCTCAGGTCTAAACATGAACCCAGCCCCCTACTCCCTTGGGTTCGCACTCCAACCCCAACCCAACCCATTTGGGTTACAGACAGGGAAGGGCCTGCACCCAAACCCATTTGGATTGGACCCCAAACTCAACCCCCTTGGGTTCGAAGTCCGAACCCTACCCAAACCCTTTTGGTCCGGACACGGAAGGACCCAAACCCAAACTTCCTTGGATACGGATAACGACCCCACCCCACCCCAACCTAATTGGGTTGCAGACAGGGAAAGACCCATCCCAAACCCCTTTGCATCCGGAACCAAACCCCAAACCCAACCCTTGTGGCGCATATACGGCACTACCTTTGCGCAAGGCAGACCCGAGCGCCACCTGGATTTGCTTTCGGCTTTAAATGATTGCTTTAAGGCTTGATTGTGACAAACTACAAGCCATCCAAGTATCTGACCTCTAACAGTAATCCACATAACCACCAATGAGAGATCTCATAAACTCATTTAGAAGAGAAAGATTATTATGCATTTGAGTTCTAACTCTTTTTTTATGTTTATTATGTGTTTTGTATTGTACGATTTAGTACACAAAAAATAAAAGGCACAATATTTTATGTATAGGAAAACCTGAAAACTCTATAAATGATAAAATATCAATTTGTCCACTATATAATATTACATATATTATTTCAGAATAATTTTAAAAATTCATTCAATCAAGTCATTACTTGATTTTTCTAGGTCTAGAATTGTAATTCCTTATATAACTTACATTATAGTCCTCAATTTCTAAAATTTATTTACAATCAAGTCACACTTGATTAATCATCTCATTTTAATTTATGACTAAAAGTTTTTATGTGCGTGACCCATTAGGTTCTCTAATAACTTGACCCAAGTATAAATTATAATTCTAAATAAAATAGGATTAAATTAATTAATTTATTATCAATTCAACAATTGATTCATTTATAAAAACGTATCTGGCCCAATATTATAAAAGTCATAAGTGATTTGATTTAACCTTTTAATAATCAATTTCTAAGTGTAATTATTGTCTTTTCATCAACAATATTTTAATTTAAACATTATAGCATTGAGTGTGTCTACTATGTCAAATCATGTTTGTTCTCAACACTATAGTCATTGATTTTTTAAATAAAATTTAAAACTCTTTACGGATCTCATTTCAATTTGCGCAAGGTTTTACAATCAATATTATTTGAAAACAAACAAAATATTTTCTCTAATTCACCTAAGTTGATGAATTCTCTCTTGATTACTCAAATATCTTTATATGATTCATGTTATACCCAATATTTGTTTGTTTGTTATCTTTGATTAGGACAACGTGTAGCAGGATCAAACCATAACATTCTCTATATAAAATAACTTAATTATCTTAAGTCTAAAGATCAAGTGATCTCTCCATGTGAAATTATTATATGGATCAGTTCAGTATACATATCATCTAATAAACACTTGCACATTAGTTTTAAATATCTCTCATACATTAGCTTACAAGAAATAACTAGAACTAATATGTATCAGTTTCAACAACTTCAATTAATATTAATTTTTAATAGAGCATTTATAACAACTTTATAATTTTCTTTGCAAAGTATTTTTATCTTAAGAACTTATCCTTTATATATATATATATATATGTAACAAGGCAAACCCAATACATTGGCTAGACCAACTCCCATATGCTTGGGTAAAACAGGGAACGTCTAGTTATCAGCATGAAAGCCAAGTTCTTGCATATTCACATATGTCACCATAGCCTGGACTGCATCACCTTTAAGCATGTGTTTCTTGATAATCTCATTGCATTTCCGCGCTTCAGAGGGCAAGAAGCAGTCGAGTTCATTGACTAAACAATCTCCAATGGTTTAAAACTTTTGTTTCTCACTCTCCTTTCGCCTGTTCACTGCTCCTCCTCTCTTTCAATCTAGCTGATAGATTTTGTAAGCAGAGAGAACGTACAGGCAACTTGTGAGGCAAGAAATTGGGGACCAAGAGATTCTCGAAGAATAAGGTGAACTGAACATTCAATTAAGCTAAAAGATAGGAAAAAAGACATCATTAGAGAAAATTGGGCCCCTTCAATGGGAAAGCAACAAAATTTTCAACTGTGGTACATGACTTGAAATCTAAATTTAGGAAGCTGGAAAATGCAAAGACTCGTTGATCTCGAGTGTCCTCTCTGAGAGAGACTTAATGGGCACTCAAGAAATACAAAAGCTGCATGTTTCTAGCATAACAAGCAAAGATCATGAGGAAACCTTGGAAAATATACAACTCTTTTAAATTATCTGTTCTTCCTGGTCTGCTGCTGAAATGCGGTAATCTTTGAATTTCAGTGAATTATGGAAAGCAAAAGGGCTGAATGGTTTGGTTTCGTGGGCTCCACATGGCTGCACAACTTCCCATGAGGGCTAATGAGAATTTTGCTCTAATTAAGAGAGCAAACTCTCACAAGCCTGAATATTAGAACCCTGTGTTGCCAACACTTCTTGCCCAGAAGGGTTTGAATTGATGCTCATCATGGCACTGCTAAATATAGCTTTCCTGAACCTGTCATCTTCCACCTTCTTCAGAACTTCCTTAAACACCTCGAAGTCCAGACCCTGAGCCACAACCAAGCTCCCAAGAATCTCACCAAAGTTATTTGGTGCTTTGGGTAAATCAATGCCAATATCATCCAACGATGAACCATAAAGAAGACATCCAGTTCCAATATCTCTAGCTGTGAGGACATTTTTAGTGAGCAAGAATTCAAGAAGCTTTATGACAGGTTCCACACAGGGTGGGCTCTTCTCCAGTGCAAGAGCAATAGCTTCTTTAGCAACCTCAGGGTGAAAACTAGTATCTTTCAACTCCTCCACACATTGAAGTGCTTCATCAAGAATTCGAACACTGAAATATTCTTCCAGCAGAGAAATGGTTTTTCTGCGAAGATCATCAGGATTTGACCTTGTAGTAGGAGCAAGAGGCTTCTGAGGAGAAGGAATTGCTGACACAGCTGGAGCAACAGGCTTAGGAGTTTGACCTGCAGGTTCAGTTCTTGTACCAAAACCAGGTCGGGAAGGAGCACCACTGCCCTGCAATAGCAGACTTGGTTTCCCAGCTATGACGCCACCACTTCCCTGAGGTAGAAGTCTTGCATTAAGTGGTGGTGATTTGTTGATCAGGGAAGTGGGGACATGCCCGGCGACGTGGGTTGGGCCAAAACTATTGCCCCTTGGCATTGCTCTAGATCGAGGAACTTCCCAGTTGTCAGCATCAAGCCCAGGCATTCCAGGCATTTTCATCATCCCAGGCATTCCAGGCATCATACCCCCTGAGCCAGGTCGGCCAATGGGGAAACCACCAGGGCCCACACCCCCAGTAGCATTACGACCATTTCTCATGACTGCAGTTGCACCTGGACGCAATCCGAGATTCTTCTCAGCTTCTGAATGGATTTCAGAGATGGTCTTTGCTTTAACCTGCCACAGAAAAAGTTCAGTACAGAAGCGCTCAGTTTTTAAACAAACATCAAACGAAGTCTATGTAGCATTACCGTCCTCTACATGAGTACATGTGCTAACAAATCAGTAACAAGTATGAACAAACCCTGGTGCCCCCACCTCCAAAACAATAAACCAAAGAAGAAACGTAGGGAGCGCATGGAAAATTAACCTCTTCACGTCTAGGGACCCAGCTGTTAGCCCGAAGATCAAGAACATCACGAACCATGAACCTACACCGTGGTGCAAGATGTGGATTTGTTGTCAACTCCTTCAACCTGCTGAAATAAACATCATTCACCCGCCGAGCTTTTGGGTTTTCATCCAGTTGCTTGCCTATGGTGTTGAAAAATTGACATATTGCCTCAACATTTTCTTCTGCTGGGCAAGTTTTACTGTCATTGCCCAATAATTCCTGCATCACACAAGATACCCACACTCAGCAATCTAATTACTGCAAAGAAAAAAAAATGAGAAACAAATTGGTTCTAATAAGGACCTGAACAATATGGTGGACAATCTTTTCAGGCACCATCTTCTGCTTCAAAAGTTCCCCGATAAGGCGCATGTTCCCCATAGTTCGCAGCTTAACCAATCGTTCCTTATCCCTGCGTTCCATTTCTTGTTCAGGAGCAGTCAACTTGCTAATTTCTGCCCTCAGATTGCCAGCACCTTCAAATGCCTCCTGGCAATTGTTCAAAAGAATCCGCTTAAAAGTGATTTCTTTCCCACCAGGCTCATCAGAAGGGAATGGAGGAAGCTTCTCATTAAGGTCAGAGCATAAAAGAGCATACATGGGACAGAATGTGGGCTCCAGCACTGCCTTGTCAAATATTAGTGAGATAACACCCTGAAATACAAACAGCTCCAGTTCTATTATCGACTATAAAATTAAATAGTGCTGAAAATCCAAAGTGCTTAAGAGATGTATAATGGGAACCTTTAAAATATCAGGTGTCGTAATTCCAGAGTCAATCAGTTGCCCCTTGAGAACATCAAACTTCTCTGGTGTCAATTTGTTTAATATACTGCACCAAAAATACAGCACTAGTTACAACATAAATCCACTACAAGAAGCTGCTGCATTAATCACATTCAAAAATTGTTTCCAAGGTCAAAGCCTCTAAAAATCTGGGTCTTTTTCTTGGAGGAATGTTAAGAGTAACAGATCAACTAAATGACCACATACCCTTTCACTGTCTTCAAGACACGTTCCTCCTCAGAGAGATTGCCTCTTCGAACTGACCATGGCACTTCAGCCTTGATCAGAGCAGGAGCAGGCCCTACCTGGTTTGAACAAGATGTTAAGACCATTGTTTCAAAAAAAATTGAAATAATACTAAACATGCATTAAAATGACAATGAAAATCATTTTTTTTATCACACAGGCAGTGTTGATACCTTTGGCATTATTATAAACAGGCAAACTATGAATTTCAGAATGATTTAGCTAAAAAGTTACCCGTTGGTTAGCGGTGATTTGAGCACTTGCAAACTGGGAGTTTAGCTGGTCTTGCCGGTTGTAAAACTCCTTATTTTCTCGAATTGCTTCCCGAGATCTGTCCTCTCCAAAAGCTGCTGACCTGCCACGCCAATCACGGTTGTCTGTCTCAGAATAACGACTCTGAGATTGAGGTTGGAGCTACACAAAGTTGAAAAATAGATTATTAAAGTTATAATTTTTCGGTATCTATAAACATAAACATGAGAAGAAAAGACTTGTCAGGCATAGGCACCGAAATGAAGAAGAAAAGAGAAAAGGATAGAAAATCACAAAAGCCACAGCTTGACAGCAACACCTAATTTTGACATTTATACTAACAGTATAAAGAGAACATGAAGAAAAGGCATAATCTGAAAACTTACGCTGCCATCTGCATGGCTCCAAGTTTGATCCTCACCAACAAACTCGGACTCAATTTCTTGTCTGATCTTCAGAATATCCTCTGGAACATTTTCAACCTATAAAAAAGGAGTGGCCACATAAAGTTAAGATGTAAACCAATCTGCATTTATTAAATAGGTTCAATGAAGAAGTATTAAAGCAGTTGCTCCATATTATATACCTCAACAAATGCAACAAAAAAAGAAGAAAAGAAGAACAAATATCCATATTCCAGCCTCAAAACTAGAAAACAATCTTCCACACAATTACCTCTTTAACTTGCAACAGTTGGTCTCGTGTGTAGCGAATGCGCTCGTGGTCTTCAAACCTCAATTCACCAGTCTACTCCAAAATAGCAATCAATCAGCAAAATCAAAGCATGTTTCATATAGCCTTCAATGGAAATAATTAGAAAACATGTCCAAAAAGGAAGCCAATTCATTGGAATTAAAAGCATAAAAATAAAAACCCCCAAAGACTAATCAACAAACTAAACTATCTACCAACCCAATCACAAATCCTATATCAGAAAAAACAGATACCAGGAAATCAACATGCCAATCACATGCTGTCTGTATGACGACTAAAAAACAGGGAAGAGGAAAGAAACTAAACTAAGGAAAAAAAGGGAAATCAAATTTATTTCGTTTGGATCAAGAGAGCTGAGAGTAATTAAGTTTTCTTTGTGTATTGATGGAAAAGAAAGGGGATATTTTGTTTAAAGGATACAATGAGCAAAATCCAGTCAATTTTTTCATTTCCTCCCATCTACGGTGGAAAACTTCTGTGTGTCAAAAAGGAAAGTCAATACTTCCCTTCCTTTCTTTTCCATCTAAAGGAAAGGAAAGTGGTTTAATTTCATCTGTATTATTCCGTTCCATTCCTTTCCCTAAAATCATTTACACTGATAAAGAAAAGACTAAAAAAAGGCGAACACAACCATACTGCATCCTCTAAGGGGTGTTTTCATGTAATGGAGGTTCTTTATGGGCATCACTAAACTCCTTGAAAACCCACCTAAATCCCACATAAACATTGCTGTGTGTCCATATTTACAGCAGGTAACACAAAAACTAAAGTGCCCCGCCAAGAATTTGGACAATCTAATCACATTCTCACTTACAATTTTCACATTACTACAAAGATTACTTCTTTTTAACAAAAAAAAATGGCAATAAAAACTTGTAAAAAAAAACAAACTTTTAACGTAATTACACAGAAGAAATCACAATAAAAAAACTGTCAAAAACAATGAAAGGATTGAATCTTTTCAAAAACCCGGATCTAAGAACATGAAAAACGAAAGATAGATTGAGTCTCGTTTGGTACCTTGAAAGAAGGGAAAGACTGAGAAGCATCAGAAAGCGAAGCAGAAGCAGACTCAAAGCGAGAGGTGGAAAATCTGGTGCCACGGGGACCACCATTGCTACCTCCTCCTGGTCTCAAGCTTATCACCGTTGTCTGATCTGCCTGCATAACTTAAACCGCAATTGTTTAGAGAGATAGGGTTTTGAAATGAGGGATTTTATTCTAATTAATTTAGGGGAAAGGAGAAGAGGGATTTTGGTTTTCCCTCCCTGTCTGCAAGAGAGAAAGAGGAGGCTGGAGCTGTGAGAAAAAACCCTTTTTATGGTGCTCCTACTAGCTGTTACTTCTTTTTGTATTATTATTATTATTATTATTAATTTTGGTGATCTTGACGTTTTATTTTTTATTTTTTCTATTTTTATTTTTTGATAATTTTTTTTCTATTTTTATTTAAAAAAAATTATGTCCGAACTTATTAGAAAATTCATGAAATATTTTTTTTGTGTAAAATTTTTTTATTTATAAATGCTTTTTAGTCTAAAACTTGATAAGGCGAGGATTTAATAAATAAAATTGGTGAGAGAATATCCTAAATATTAAGATATGAAAAATAAAAAATTGCATCGTACAGTAATAATATTACAGTTTACAAATTATTGTCATGGGCTTGTTTAGGCACAGCTTATTACCGGGCTTGGATACAAACTTGTCCTTGTCCATAGTGCGTGGCCCATCATACCCTTTGAACTGTGTAAGGCCTCGTTTGGTGTTTGGCATTGTCGTGCTTTTAGAAAAAATAATTTTTTTAGCATATATTTTTTTATTGTTTTGATGTATTGATATCAAAAATAAATTATAAAAAAATAAAAAGATTTTATTTTAATGTATTTACAAGCTAAAGCACTTTGAAAAACAATGTTTCTTCAAATTGTATATTTGCTTTTTGTTCTTTTAATTTGAAAATAAATTAAAATAACTTTTTTTATGTTTATTTTTATATAAGCACATCAAAATCATTGAAAAACATTAAAAAAACACCAATCATATGTTTTTTCAAGTCAAATATATTTTCAAAACACAATCAAATGCAGTTTCAAACGCGAAACACGCTCACACTCTAGCCTTTTTTCCTCGCAAAAAGACAAGACTCGTGAATTATAAAGACCCTATAAATCCTTCAAAAAAAAAAAGGTTCACAATCTCTACCTTTTACTACACATTTATTTTAAGAGTCTCTCTAAAATATTATTATTATTTCTCTAAAAAAAATACTTATCTGAATATCGGAAAGTCCTTAAATCTACTAAATATGATATTTTATAGGTATCAATAACCGGTTACTTTGGCTTACCATATATCAAGTATTGGTTATTTGCCATCCTGGCTAAATAAAATAAATCAAATTGATAAAATTAAAAAATTAATTAATTATCCAACATAAAAATTTTACTAGTAATCTATTTACATCTTTTTAAGAATATCATAGTAAACAAAAAAAAAAAAAGGGAAACCATACACAAAAAGCCTTGTGATTCGGCAGACCAGGCACAACATGTACTCTAGTTTTTATTTTTTTATATATTATAATTACAAGTATTTAAAAAATATATTTTTTTTGATGTTAAGTCTAGGATAAAATCAAATTTTGATTGACATGTAAATTATTCTAATTGTAAAGATAATTATTAAAAAAATTTAAAGTATCCTTAAATCATCTTTTAAATATAAAAAATAATATTTCCTGACTGATATCTTTGAAATTCCTTTCATATTCCATTGATGCATTAACCAAAAGTTTATCTCTATTAAACTTTCACTGAAACATGAATCTTATTATCTAGATTAATCATCCAAGTGTCATGAGCAAAATTATTAAATCAGGTCATTGAAAAGATTATCCTATATTAATATAACATAATAAAAAACAATTTTATTTTAATATTTTTTAAAATAAAATTATATCATTTAAAAAATTTAAAATAAAGTTTCGTCTAGATTAATCAGGTGAATTCTTATCTAATTTAGTATATATTTTAGTAACACAATGCAAAATGCTTCAAAAATAATTTTTAACAAAGATTGCATGTGTTTTCTAGAATTTTTTTATTTTTCACTTTATCACATTAAAATTATTTAAAAATATCTAAAAATATTAATAAATAATTTTTTCAAAAAACTGAATTAAACTACATTGCCCAACACTCCATCTAATTTAAGAATAATGTGATGTAGAATATTTTTAAAATATATTAAAATACATTTTTATTAATTTTTATTTTTAATATAAACGTATCAAAACTATATATATATAACACTCTTTTAAAAAACAATAATAAAAAAAAAAAAACAATTTCAAACCCGCTCTTCATCCACCAAATCAAGCTAGATATGTCAAGACAGTGGTTTTGCATCAACAAATTATTCAGAACTCACACACCTATACGAGAAGTACAAGACTGAAGGTAAGCTAATATTTTTCAAGGAAAACATTTGGTTTTTTTTGGCATTTGGTACCCGCACCCTGATTGTTGTGGAAAGAATTTCTGTCTTCGTAAGCTTAATAATACCTTTGCAACGAGGCTGTCATTTGAATTGGTGTTGATCTTTCTCTCTATTTGATATCTTCTTGCTTGCTCCTGGCTCTCAAAGCCTTTACACATCTAAACATGTGGCCCGATTTGTGCTAGGGAGTGATAGAATTCTGGTGTTTGAGTACTATTAGAGTAGGGATCTGTCTGTCTCATGCGTGTTATGTACATATAATTTCTGCCACCCCTTTTAACGAGCAATCTAATGTTTTGTCATGCATCTAAAGCTCTTCTGACTTTGTACTCGCATGGTTTCCTTAAACCAGAGGACATTGAAAATTTGCAAGATCATGGCTGGCTCCTTGCTTTGTTAAGAATGTAACAGTAACAATATCATCAGATCAATAAAGCATTCATGGACACATATCAATACAAGGAAGATAATATCTATAGGGAACAGGGATATTCCCATACCTGCACCATTGTGTAGCCTCTGCGCATCATTTCTTTAATCGATTTGAAAAATTTAAAGCTCAGTGAAAGTATTTCTTTTTCGTTGAATCGACGAAGCAACATGGATTATATTTCTGGCTTTTCCTTGCAGTCAGTTTGGTGGGCAAGAACCTGGATCGAACCCTGAAATTAAACAATTTGCTTGTGCCAGGTACAAAGCAGAATTTCCAGTATTCGATAAGGTATGCAGAATTATTTCTCTCCTGTCAGTAAAATGTCTCCTTGAAAAAGAACAATTAAATACTCAAGGTGTTGCACAACAGGTTGGTGTGAATGGACCAAGTACAGCTCCAGTTTATCAGTTTCTGAAATCAAGTGCTGGAGGATTTTTAGGTGGCCTGATCAAGTGGAACTTGGAGAAGTTCTTGGTGGACAAAAATGGCAAGGGTGTAGAGCAATATCCACTGCCAACATCACCTTTTCAAATCGAGGTACATTTCCTCTTCTACTTTCAAGCCTTTTGCTTTCCTTAGAATTCTTCTATTTCACATGATTGATAGGAAGTGGTAACAACTAACATCTGTTCTATAAAACATGCTGTCTGCCTAAAAAAATATTACTGTCTTCACAATTCATGTATCAATCGGTTCTCTTAATTTTTCTTCTCCTCTTTTGTTGTTCCAGAAGGACATTCAGAAGCTCATCGTGGAATGCATGTTTTTCATCAGTGTTAAAGGAAGAAAAACAAATCAATACATGTAAATTTGTGCTCCAGTCATCACAGTTTATCCACAAGTGTTTTCTGCAATAGGAATCTGAGAAAACTTTGTTTAAATTGCCAGAAATTTTGAAGTTGTTTCCTTTGTTCATATTGTTTTTGGTGTCATCTTCTTTTTTCCAACCTCCCATCAAGTGTTTGCCTCTCAGCTTGTTTAATTTTCAGTAACATTCCCTTCTAGATTCGAAGATTACTTCTTTACCAAAGAACACAACGTTTCATTGAAGGACATGGAGAATTAGAGCAAG
Organism: Populus deltoides; assembly: GCA_015852605.2. Lineage (NCBI taxonomy): Eukaryota > Viridiplantae > Streptophyta > Magnoliopsida > Malpighiales > Salicaceae > Populus > Populus deltoides. Next base: position 16,208,295 of record CM027587.2, read on the forward strand.
TTGCACCCATAGTCAACGGAAGAAACTAAAATATTGGTCAGCTGATGCAGTCAATCAGGACTTGTGTTATGTGAGAATATGTACCAAAGATATTTGAAGATTATTATTATTGTCTTCAACCTGAAAGATTGTTGTTGTTGTTGTTGTCCTCAATATACATTCACTAATTAGACAGTCAATGGATTAATATTAATGTTAATAGATTAATGTTAATAGTTACTAATATAGGAGGATAATTTAGTAGTTACCAGGTGACAAAAATGCATGGGTGTTCGGATTAGATTGAAATTGTTTTTAGATGTTTTTTAAAAGTATATTTAGTATAAAAACAATATTATTTTTTTTATTATTATTTAATAATTTTGATATATTGATGTCAAAAATAAATAAAAAATCTAAAAAAATTATTTTAAAAATCACCCACAGCTACAATTCTCCAAACGCATATAGTAAAATAACGTTGTCTGCACATGGCAAGCTGTGATTCTAGGATTCCACGCTAGGATTTTTCTCACAGCATCTACTTGCCAATTCATTAAGCATTAAACAGCACACGGAGGATCAAAGACCGCCAAACACCATTTTAGAGTCATTGAAGTCAACACAGATTGCTTCTCGCCTACTCCTTGATATATTCATTCTCAAAGAACAGATCATTTTTTAGGACAGACCTCCCTAAGCCCTCAACATGGATCCCCTTGAAACCCAAGAACTAGTTGGAAAATCTCCAACAGATTCTTCTAAACAGGCCTTGCCCATTTCAGAACAAGATCAAGGGCGTCAGTCATCAGAAACATGTGCAAGAGCAAATCCTCTATCCATCTTCATGGAACTATTTCAATGGTTACAAATGCTCTCTTCCCAGCTAAACCCAACATTCATTTTTGGTGTAGTTGTGGTTTATGGTCTTAGCCAGGGCTTCTCTGGATCTTTCTTTAAAGTTGTCACAGACTTCTACTGGAAAGATGTTCAAAAGGTTCAACCATCAGCAGTGCAGTTGTACATAGGCCTATACTACATCCCATGAGTCATGAAACCAATTTGGGGCCTCTTGACTGATGTTTTTCCAGTCAGAGGATATAAAAGAAGGCCATACTTTTTAGTGGCTGGTGTTCTTGGTTGTGTCTCAGCATTGATGGTAGCTACTCTTGGTAAGGTGCCTATTGCTGTGGCATTGAGTTGCTTGATAGGTATAACTGCTGGGATTGCAATAGCAGATGTGACTATTGATGCTTGTATTGCAAAAAACAGTATTGAGATCAGGTCTTTGGCGCCAGACATGCAGTCTCTTTGTGGGATTTGTTCTTCACTTGGGGCTTTGATTGGTTACTCTTCCAGTGGTTTTTTTGTTCACCATCTTGGACCTCAGGCAGGTTTATATTTTTCATTGAATTAATTTGTTCTTTCCTATTGTTCTTTTCTTGATAGGGAAATTCATGTTTTTGTAGGCATCATTGGTTCTATTGGCAGTCCCGCCAGCTATATTGATAGTGTTGGGGTTTGTGATCTATGAAGTGAGATCTACAACTCTCCAATCTGAGAAGAAGAAGGTAACAATCCACCTCATTTTCATTTTCTAAACTGTTCTTCAAATTCTACAATTAATGACTCAGAACAACTTCTCCATTACTGAAAAATAACTGGATAAGGACCTGGCTTTCTTATATTAGGGACAACTTGACAGTTTGTGTATCATGGAATGCAGTGTTCATATGGCAGGCGCCATTCTAGTTGTTTTTGCATTCAATGTGTGCTTGTTGACTTTGTTTAAGTTGAATTTTCTTTGGTTTGTTTGGTCATAAAAGCACCCACTTGAAGCTGAAAATTCCTATGCCAATAGCCTGTTCACATGCCAATTTAAGCTTCTATAAACTATAAATTGTGTTAGTTGTTGTCTACCCTAGTTGTCACCTTCCATTCTAACAGATTCCTTCTCCTTCCCCAGATATCAACTAGAAAACAATTAAAGAATTATAAGCAATAATTTGGTCTCTGTGTCTTCTTGTCCACTCTCTAGAAGCCTCCTTGAATAATTAATTGCTGAACAATCTCTTAATTAGGATCGAGGGGAGGCTTCTTCTTCTAGTTTTTAATTTTTCGACTGGAGGGCTGAAACTCCTTGCTGATTCAACAAATGGTTGGCCCATATTATATATTATCTACTGACAGTTAGCAGTTCTCAATTCCAACCACTTTAGCAACTTTAACTTGCTTTTCCTGAGATCTGATCTCAGTTATTAATTTATCAACGCAAGCTTATTTCTTTCAAAACAGATACAGAATTGTTGAAAATACAAGTGAGAACAAAATAACCTTAACCTTTACCTTTCTTTCAATTTATCTTTGCCGACAAAAAAAGAGAGAACCATTAGCAATACACATGCCAGAATGAGCTCTTAATAAATAATTTACTATACTTTAGCAAAATCTTTAACAAAGAGGTAATTAATGGAACAAAAATATAGGGAGAGTTTATTTTCTTTTTAGCTATTTAGGTAATTTAATCTTGAACTGTTGCATAAGGAATTACCTCTTGAATGCAAGTGGTAAATTACTCAAGGAGTTTCGAAATCATTAATATATGATGACTCGTGTCTTTCATTTAAACTTCTGGAATGATGTTTTTGCAGGCAGTGGAGGACTTGCAAATAGCATTAAGGGGCATGTCGAAAACTATTAAGCTGCCGCAAGTGTGGAAGCCATCACTGTATATGTATCTATCTTTGGCTCTCAGTATAAGCACTCATGAAGGGCAATTTTATTGGTATACAGATCCAAAAGCTGGCCCTGCATTCTCACAGGTTCACACTACTTTCTATAAACTAATCAATCTTGAATCCCTTGACAAGTCTTGACGTTACACATTAGATCGATTAAATCACAGTGAGCAATTCTCAATCCAATGTTTTCCTGTGAACAGGAGTTTGTCGGGATGATTTATGCAGTTGGTGCATTGGCTTCCATAGCGGGGGTCTTGATATATCAGAAGACTCTGAAGGACTATCCATTCAGAAGCCTACTCCTTTATGCACAACTCCTATATGGCATGACCGGAATGCTCGATGTTATCTTTTTCCTTCGATGGAACTTAGTCATTGGAATTCCTGATTACTTCTTTGTAATTTTGGAAGAATGTGTCTCTCGAATCATATCTAGAATTAGGTGGATCCCAATGATTGTTTTAAGCACTCGGCTATGTCCTCTAGGCATTGAAGGGACTTTTTTTGCACTGTTGATGTGCATCGATAGTCTTGGCTCGCTCTCTTCCAAATGGGGTGGAGGAGTTGTTCTTCATCTGTTTCATGTAACAAGAACTGATTTCACAAACTTATGGTTGGCCATTCTCATAAGAAATGTTCTGAGGTTTGCAACACTAGGTTTGATTTTTCTTGTTCCCAAGGGTAATCAAGAGGATGACTTGATTCCCCCGGATATTTTGACAGCAAATTCTGATGCAAGTCTAGATGATGATGGCTTGGAACTTGCTCCTGTCAAGGAGACAAGTGAAGAAGCCCGGTTGCTTCTTGACGAAGAGAATTCCTTGAAACTTAAATGATGTACAAAATTTTGAATGAGGATCTGATATGAATGCGTTTTAGCGTTTGGCTATGATGAAGATATTGAAGATGGATTATCAAAAGGTTCCTATTACAATTCTACCACTCATGCAAGCAGTAAGTGTAGTATATATATAGTTGATATTGTGCCTAGGAGAGATATAACTGTCGTGATTGATTCTTGCAATCAATTGACCGTTACATGCTTGGATATTGGCTGGCATTGTGGGATCTGTTTGTTGCAGGATTTTCGCCATTATCTCTGATACACCCCCGCAAGATAGGGCTGCCGTCAGCAAGACCAATCTTGAACCGCAACTGTTCTGTGCGATGCTTAGACAGAGGCTTGGTGAGAAGATCCGCAAGCTAATCTTGAGTGTGAAAATGATGAACTTCCAGCATGCCTTTTTGAACCATATCATGGACAAAATGCAGGTCAATTTGAATGTGTTTCATGCGAGAATGTTGCACTGATTAAGAGTAATGTTGGTGGCGAACAGATAGGGAGGCCGAGTTCCTGACATAGGGACAATAACCAAATTGTTTCAGATCCTGCTCTGGAAAGGGCCCTATACTCTGCCTCCATTGATGATCTGGCAGTAGCCCTTTGTTTATGTGAACTCCAGGAGATGAGATTTGGACCTAGGAAGCAAATGTAGGTAGATGTTGAGCTCCTGTTATCATAGTTTCCTGCCCAATCAACATTGGTGTAGGTGGTTAAGACTGAGTTTAGGTTTTTGCGGATATGAATGCCATGATAAATGGTCTGCTTCAAATAGCGCAGTAGCCTCTTTGCTGCCGTCCAATGCATTACAGTGGGCTTATGTATAAATTGCGAAAGTTTGTTAACGACAAATGCTATGTCTGGACGTGAGAGAGAGAGAGAGAGAGAGAGAGAGAGGGAGAGAGAGAGGTGTTGAATACCACCTATGACACAAATTGTTTTTTTTTAAGGCAGAATCCTTAAGATTGTATATGTAAATAATATATGTTTTTTATTGTTTTTTCTATAAGTCCCATTAAAAAAATATATAATTATATCACTATCTCAAACACGTACGAGAAATATATTTGTTTAAAAATTATATTATACTCAAAAAATATAAAATTCATGTTTTTTAATGAGAAGTATCGCATGTCACACTTCACAACAAATATATTTTAAAAATAATGAGTATTATGGATTTATTGAGCTCATGAGCTTTTTTATTTTTTTATTTTGTTTTTTTTTAATTTTGTCTTTTAAAGGCTCGATGAGAGATTAACTTGACTAAAATTATTAATAAATAGCATAATTGAAAGATATAAGTGAGCAAGATATTATTTTTTAGAGGTAATTTAATTATTTTAATATATATAAAAAAATAAAAAGAATCTCTTGGAAAAATTTTTAAAATTTTAATTCATTTCATCATACATAAAATTCATAAAAAAAAATAAATACACCCCCACCCTATCACTATGGTAGACAAATGCCCTTATGAAATGATAAAAATACCCCAAATAGCTATGCATTTAGTCTGTTTTAGCAGGGATAAATTGGGAAAAAACACATTGTTGACCATCCATATTGTGTTTCCCTTTACTTATAATAATATAATTTCGAACTTAATTAACAAAGTTTATACTTTATAGCTTTGAGACACAATCATATATATAAAAAAAATCCAGAAAATTAACGTGGCAATTTTATAGTGGCTCTTTATAATTGTAGGACCCACAAACTTTTCTCAAAGAATCATTTTCAGTCTACTTTCATTTCATACCAAGAAAAAGGCCATAAACCCTTGCCCTAAAGAATCCACAGGTTCCGCTTGCAATTCAAGCTATGGTACTCAAATTTCTCCTCTAATTTTCATTATTTACTGAATCCCCAGTTCGATTCTATTTCAAATCCCTAATTTTTTCTCAATCTCGTTTTCTATTTCTAAATCAGGGTTTCGAAATAATTGAATGAGATTTAAGTTTTTGTTTGATTGAATTGTAAATTATTGAACTTTTAGTTTCTTAAGAAATGGGCTTTTGTTAATTTTGGTTAAGTTTCATGCTTTGCTTCTTCTTCTTCTTCTTCTTTGGTTGTTTTTGACTGGTTATGTTTTCGATGTGTAGGCAAATAGGCACACTATAGTTTTGATGCAGACCTCTCAAAATAGAGCTACCAGAACTTTCATGGATTATGACTCCATAAGTCAAGCTATGGATGGTATGTGATCTATGTCCTGCTGCTGTTGTGTTACTGTAGAGTTTTTTGTTGATTATGATTGGCTCTGTGAGATTTTATTTTTATTTTGAAGATTGGAGTAGATATAGTAGCTTGTTAGGCTTAAAGGGTTTTTGTGTTTTTCGTTTATTTATGCCCTCAGTCAAGAAGGGTGTTTCCTCCTCTCATGTTTGTTGCTTTTAACATCGTACCTGTGTCAATATAGAATGCAGAAGTAATGGAATTGGTGTGGTGGATTGTGGGTTTATGGTTGTGTTGTGCAATTTACAGCTTAAGTAGCTTTGCCAACTTCATTCAGCCATCTTAGTTGCAGTAGTTACATGAATATTGTTATCTCTTTGTCAGTCCACCCCGTATTCCCTTGTTAGGGTTATTGATTCTCCTTCCCTCGTCTACTTTTGATACAGGCTATACTCTGTTCATTTACTTTTACTCCCTTTAGTTTTTTAGCAGGAAATGAAGATAGTTGGTATTTTATACACTGTGTTTGGAAGTTGATTGGTTCTGTTCTGATCACGTGACATCTTGATGTTATTTGGTAGTCCAGCTTTTCACTTTATCCTAAAGGCCCAAACCACCTGTCTGTGCTTGTATAATGGTTGAGGGGACTCTTATGAAATAGGCTGTCAATTTATGAAATGAACCCATCATAAGCTTTTTAACCATTTGCTTAGCGCTTAGATTTACTTTTCAATGAATGTAATGTTGTTAAAATTTCCCTACTCATTGAGGTTGTTTGTCGTGAGCATTTGTAGGTATTTGTGCACTATACGAAAGGAAGCTCAAGGACCTAAATCCAGCCAACAGAAACATCACTTATGATATTGGAGATCTCTACAATTTCATTGATGGCCTTGCAGACATGAGCGCATTAGTGTATTTCTCTCTCTTTCTCTCCCTCCACTCACACACACATCCAAAGACTTTGAAGCTGGCTATTGAACACCTTTAGACGTCCATGTCAACTATCATGCTTGGGTAGCTAAGAGAGTTGCATTTTGACTCTCAAAATTATTTTTACTGGGAGGTGAAAATATTTAATGTGCATTTACATATCCATGAACCTGGCTGGTGAAGAGTATGTATTCCGACCATCACATTCAATGTCAATCTTCTTCCCAAACAGTTGTGTACTTGTGTTGATTGCCAAGAGAATTTTCTTCAATTAAACACTGTTAGCGAATGGCCCACAAAACTTAGATTTCACTTGTTTGAGAATGAGAGTTTTCTATTGGAAAGACTAAGGAACCTCGGGCCATTTGGGCTATGCTTGAAGGGAAAATAAGGCAATTATTACTAAGCTGGGTCATTCTGGTGTCTCTTTATATTCATCGAGCCAACGGCATTCCAACTCTACTATCTATATCCAGTGGAGAAGCATGGAAATTCTCTTGATTTTTTGAATGAGATGTAGCTTTATGTAATTAGCACAAAGACTCGCATGGATTTTTTATGATTGCTTTTGAGGGATAGCTGATGTCCTGTTTATTTATTTCTGTGTTGCAGTTATGAGCACTCAATTCAGGCCTACCTTCCAAATGACAGACAGTGGATCAAACAGCGGCTGCTTCAACATCTTAAGAGATTGGCACACTAAAATGATAACTAGTATTCAAGTTTTCTGCGAGTTGAATCCAATAGAAATGCGAAATATATTAAAGTGCGATTCAATGTATTGCGTAGGCTTTGTTCTAAATCCCATGTTGTTTGATTTGGAAATTGTATCGCTTCTCTGTTCATCTCACTATCTTTCCAACATGCATGTATAATCATAACATTTGAAGCTCTGCTCAGGTTGCTGATGAAAGGCCACTTTTGTTGTTTGGCCAGTGTATTTTTATGTCAAGATCTTTCAGTACACTTGGTAAAACTTCAAATTTGTCCCTTGCCCAAATAATTAATTTTGAGAAATTGTCATATCAACATCTCAAATTCCATTATAAATTAATTTCTTGTTTGTTCAAAATTTTATGTGATGAATGATCGAGGCATGGTTGGATGCCAACCTTTTTTTTTATAATATCAATAATAATAACAATAAATATTATTATAGCTGCTGCTGCTCTACTTTTATTGTTTACCATTTCTCTTAACATTAAAAATTATATATCATTTATGAATCCTTCAAAAAAAAAAAAAAAAGGCTTAAAAAAACCTTATGAGCTCATGCACGTGTCTCAAGCCAAATACTCATTAAGAGATTTTTCTTGGAACTTTACACGGTTTCTTGATATTTTATATTGATCTAATATGTATTATTTAAATAAAATATAATTCAAAATATTATAAATGTAAAATTACATTTCAACTTTTTTTTTCCATAAAATGACGAGATTTATAGTTTTTCCACAAAATGACGAGATTTATAGATTATAAATACTTTATGAATTCTTTAAATCAAATGTTCACAGTCTCTTTATTCTTAATATTTTAAGCATATATATTTTCAAAGTTTACCTTTCTAAAATATCATTGTACTTTTTCTCTCTATAAAGTTACTGACTTTACTATCAGAGAATCCTCACGTTCATCAAATGAGATTTTTTGCAGGTATCAGTTACCAATCAATCGGCTTATCAGGTACTCCCTGCTACTACCACAACTACCCGTTACCTAACTTACTAGACATCACCCACTACCAATTACCATATATCTTGACTATAAATAATAAATCAAATTGCTTAAACTAATAGATCAACTAATTATCTATACCAATCAAGCCTCGTTGATTTTATTTTTTAAAACAATGTTATTTTTATTTTTTTTATAAAATAAAAAATAAATTAACTTGAATTAACTTGAGTCAACCCATCTAATTCATAACTTGAGATTTGTCAAGACTTCCAAATCAAATTTAGAAACTATGAAAGCAACAAAAGGAATGAAAGAGGAGTACAGTTCTAATGTATACAGAGAGGAAATAGTTTTTTGTCTTTTTTTTGTTTCCTTTTGTATTTTCAAAATTTTAATTTAGGTATTCAATCATGTCTCAATACTTCAAATTGGTCTAGAAAATAAAAATATTTATAGTTGGAGTTGAAATTCAAAAAGAATTGCTCCAAGCTTCACACTAATTTGCATTTAAGATAATTTGAAAGTAACCTGACAAAAATGAATATACAAACCAAAGCTAAAAGTTGTAAGCATAATAATAAAATTCTTCAATATATTGGAATGAATAACATTATTCAAATTTATATTAAAATTTAATTGAAATAACAATTCAACCCAACTCTTAATTGATTAATCTAATTAAATTTGAGATATACTCGGTTTATTTTTAAGGATTTTTTTTAAATATTTTTGTCCAAAATAAAAAGACATTGTTTTAGGATTGATTTGGTGACTTGGGAATTGATCTAAAAATTCAGTGACCCGGACCTCTAGTTAAATCATATTTCGGGTTGAATTTGACAATTCGGGTTGAATTTGACAACTATAATCGAATCAACTAATTTTTTTTGACGGGTCAGATCTGGGCCCATTAACTAGTATCCATCTTTTAATGAAAAAAGAAGCCCAAAAAAGTCACCCGCCTCCTTTCTCTATCGAGATTGATTGTTTTACTAGATTGAATTAACAGCTATAACATCACAAGAAGACGAAGACGAAGACGAAGCCGAGAACTTCCTTTACCAGCCCCAAATCACCCTCCACAAAACCCCTATTCGCTCACTGATTCAACTCGATCAACTCAGCTCTACTCGGTTCGTTCTTCTCTGCCACTCACTCACTCACTCACCCCCTCTCTTTCAATTTGTCTTCGACATCAGTTTTCTTTCGTTCTTGCTACACTTTTGTAACTGCAAGTTAGAAAATTGATGTCAATGACTTGGTTCAGTAATTTGAAAGAAGCCCTAATTTCGAATTGGTTGACTGATTAGGTTTAGTTTGGCGATCTTAGAATTTGTTAGTTGAATAATTAGGTTTAGTTTGATTGGTATGCAAACTTGGTGTTTTTTGGAACTGAATTTAGGGTTCTGTTGCTGTTGCTGTGGTGCTCTATTGTATGCTGACTTCATTTTTTTTATTGATTTATTAATTAACGGATTTGAGCTTGGATACTTTTTTTTTGTGAGTTTTGACCGAACTTTGAACTTTGATAATGTCAGAATCTAATGCGAAGATGAGTTCTTTCTCCATCACGAGAAAAAAGACTCCATTCCAGAAGCATAGAGAGGAAGAAGAGGCGAGGAAAAAGGTGTGTGATGTGTGTGTGTTTGCTGTCATTGCCTGAGTTTTGAGCTCATGCGGTTTCTATTAGTTGAGGAAATTTGGTAGTTTTGTTTATGGGCTGATTTTCTGATTTTTTTGGTGAAGAGAGCGGAGGATGAAACAGCTCGTTTGTATGCGGAGTTTGTGGAGTCGTTTCAAGGGGATAATGCGCCCGGATCAAAGACTTTTGTTCGAGGTGGAACTATCAATCCCAATGAGAAATTGAAGATTGATTCTAAAGGTTAGTTAGGAATTTTGATTGCTCATTAATGTTAATCCACGAGTCTCTTTCTCCCGTTGTTTTTCTTTATTCTTAACTGTTTCACACTATGGATAAATAAATAGTTTTATATTGTTACCGGACACATTAATAAAAGTATGGGCCTTTTTTATCATTCGCGGATGGCAGGTGAAAAGTCGAAAGATGGGGTATCTGTTCCAAAGAAGGGAAGTAGGTAAATTAATGCTTTTGATTGATTAACCATGTTCCCATGCTCATTTGGTAAGGCATCACTAGAAATGAGAGAATTGTGTGGTGATAAAATCCTCAAGTGTAGTTTTGTATTTGTTAGTTTTGTACATAGAAGAAAATAGGAAAAAAAAGTTTATTTGTGTGCTTTTCATACTTGATGGCATTAAAAATCGTAATTGATAATCATTTGAACCAATTATAAGTGAGCATAGATTTTGTGTCGACCCCTAATTTAAGCTTTTTCGACACAGCAAATTTTCAATCTCTTAGCATAGCAACCTTTGATTGAATTTTTTGAAAGTGTGATATTCTAAGATGTATTCTTAAAAGGAATAATACTGACTGATAATAACCACGTCGTTTTTATTTGTTGACTGCCAAATTTTTAAAATTTTTGGATTTGAAGGACTAAAAAGAGACTGCAAAGTCAAATAACTAATACATTTTAATAGTTCTAGGCACTTAAAAAATTTGAAAATAGAGAACATGAGAATGCAGACGAGGTTCATCCTTGAAAGGGATGTGGTAGCACTTGTTAGATTATGGCTGCAACAGCAAAATAAACAGTTGTCTTCATGACATAGAAGTTTATCTGCAATATTACTTCTGCAGGTATGTTCCATCTTTCATACCACCTCCTATGGCATCCAAGGGAAAAGAACTTGAGAAGAAGGTTAGCATTTTGATAGAAGGCATCTATATCTGTTGGTTCTTAAGCCTTTTCCTGTAACGTTCAATTTCATGTGTTCTCATATTTTTGCAGAGGGAGGAGGAGAGACCAAAGGAGAAGGAAAAGGGAAAGACTCGAAACATAGATCATTTTATGGAGGAGCTGAAGCATGAACATGAGATGAGGGAGAGGCGAAATCAAGAACGGGAACATTGGCGTGAAGGGCGCCATAATGAAAGTTCTGCTGTAAGTCCCTAGTGCAAATGCGTACACACTATATACTCACACTGCATATTTCACCACTCTTGAACATAAATGGATCTTTAACTAAGGTTTTCCTTTTCTTTTTCTTTTCCCCAGCCATCTAGTCGTTTTGATGAACTACCTGATGACTTTGATCCAAGTGGAAAGCTGCCTGGATCATTTGATGACGTTGATCCACAAACCACGAATCTTTATGTTGGGAATCTTTCACCACAGGTCAGATTGTTACTTTGAATTTTTATTTCTTTTTTGCATCTCTACTTGTTAATTCTCTGCTATTTATACAGCCAAGGACATTTTAATTCTTGCTTTTATGTCTAGGTCGATGAGAATTTTCTTCTGCGAACTTTTGGAAGATTTGGACCCATAGCTAGTGTGAAGATAATGTGGCCCAGGACAGAAGAAGAGCGGAGACGGCAAAGAAACTGTGGATTCGTAGCATTCATGAATAGAGTTGATGGGCAGGCTGCAAAGGATGAAATGCAAGGTTCGGTCATTTACTCTTTTAATCCATGTTTTTCGGCAATTTACTTTGCGCCAAGGTATCTCCTGATATGACGAGCACTGCACATCTTTTGTGATCATTGTGTATCAATATCACTAATTTGTGGTTTATTTTAGCTGGATACCATTTTATTTGAGCTACTATTCAAATATTCATTATATGGAGCGGAACACTAAAGTGATTGAAGTAATTTATTTCATGTCATAGGAGTTGTTGTGTATGAATATGAGTTGAAAATTGGGTGGGGAAAATCCGTGGCTCTTCCATCACAGGCATTACCTGCTCCACCACCTGGACAAATGGCTATTAGGAGTAAAGAGGTATGTTATAGTTTTCCACCTTAACCTATTGCTCATATCAGGTTGATCTATACGCCTTTTCCTTTGACGCATAACTGCCTTTGTCCTTTTGTGCCATACTAACCAGCTAATCCTGAACAAAATAAATGCGTTTTCATGTACATTGATGCACATACTAATCTGATGCTGCGAGACTAATTTCCTCTGAACAAAATAAATGCGTTTTCATTTAACATTCTTAGCATAAATGGGCAGCTTAAGGCGGGTTGCTTTCTTTCTTCATATGGAATGCTTCTAAAATGTTCTTATTGTGTTTGATAGGGTGCCACTGTGATTCTCTCTGGTCCATCAGGTCCACCAGTCACCTCTGTCCCAAATCAGAACTCTGAACTGGTAGGTTCACTAACTGTCTGCTTGCTTTATTCTAGCAAGAATGTTTTGCAGCTATGATACTTATGAAAATGAACTGTCATGTGGTAACATGACTACATCGTTATGTTATGTTTTATTGATAAATGAATTCCTTTTGGAATGATGAGGTTTTTTCTTTTCTTGGATGGCCATCTGATCCTGGTATAAAGTGTTTTCTGTCTTGAGGTTATGTTTGTCAAGCATCAAAAGTTCAAAACAGTTATTTTTGTTGTCCCTTTGAAATATAATTTTGATTACTTGTTAAATGAAATTACTTTTGGTTCATATTTTAACTGAGCCCATGATAACTAAATTCTGAATTATAGTTCCCATGGTCCATTCACGAATTTGATGGTTGGATTCATTGGTCAGAGATGATATAATGAAGTTTTAATATGTTATTCCAAGCACATGTTAGTGACTTAATTTGGTGTCTAGGTTCTTACTCCAAATGTTCCTGATATAATGGTTGCTCCACCTGAGGATGATCACCTCCACCATGTGATTGATACAATGGCTCTATATGTTCTTGATGGGGGATGTGCTTTTGAACAAGCTATCATGCAGAGGGGTCGTGGGAATCCTCTTTTCAACTTCTTGTTTGAGCTTGGATCAAAAGAACATACTTATTATGTTTGGAGGCTCTATTCTTTTGCTCAGGTATACCTTCTTGTATGCATGGATCACATGACTCAGATGTATTTGTACTTCTTTTATAGAAATTTTCGACGTTCTTAGAAAAATGACCTTGCTTTACTGTATGAGGCTGGGCTGAGAGTGCTAGATTTTATGGCATCTGCCATTTCTCCGGTGCCCTTCGACATCCATTGGACCTTGGTTTGATAACTAGAGATAGGTCTCCCAATGTCGTAAACATCCCCTCCTCCAAATAGGATTTAATCCAAGATCTCATATTTTCAATGCTATGCTTAAACTTTTGAGGTTTTTCTTCTCAGTGGCCACAATCATCTTTCTTGATTTCTTTTACTTGTGGTATTTTATGCAAAATTTCCTATAAAGCGATCTCTTTTGCAAAGAGAAACTATCATTTCATTTACCCACCTGTGTGCGGATTTGAGAATGATCAATTATGCTTGGCCTGCAGGGCGATACTCTTCAAAGGTGGCGAACAGAGCCTTTTATCATGATAACTGGTAGCGGAAGGTTATTACTATTTCAATGGCTATTTGTGCTAGCCTTTTCTGAAGGACTCGTGTAAAATTTTGAATATGTTGTTGTACTGGAGAATAACATAGCATTATCCTTTTTTTAGATGGGTGCCACCACCTCTGCCCACAGCAAAGAGCCCAGAGCATGAAAAGGAGTCTGGTAGTACATATGCTGCTGGAAGAAGCAGAGTACGTTTACTTTTTTCTGGTAGGAATAGCTTTCCTAAGTTGTATAATTGCAGAGTTAATTTAACTGATTGAATTTTTTCAGCGAGTTGACTCTGAAAGAACACTGACTGATCCACAAAGGGATGAGTTTGAGGATATGTTGCGTGCATTAACATTGGAAAGAAGTCAGATAAAGGATGCTATGGGTTTTTCCTTGGATAATGCTGATGCTGCAGGAGAGGTACAGCCTTATAATAGTGCATTTTTTTTTTCATTATCTTTTTTCATACATTGTTTGATGGTTGAGTGGGCACCATTTTCTGTTGTTCTCCATCGAAGTCACAAAAAGCACTTTATGTGATCCAGTTTTTTTATGTTCTCTGTCATTAGTCTACAAATTGTTTCAACTAGACCTGCAAATGAGATTTCAAGATCCATCTTATAAGTAAATAAATAATGGAAGCATTGGTGCTATTTATCTTGATGATTGTTATTGTACTTAATTTCTTTGTTTTGCCCCGCAGGTAGTTGAAGTTCTGACAGAATCTTTGACACTTAAAGAAACTCCCATTCCAACGAAAGTTGCAAGACTCATGCTTGTCTCTGACATCCTTCATAATAGTAGTGCTCCTGTAAAAAATGCATCTGCATATCGCACTAAGTTTGAAGCTGCTCTACCTGACATAATGGAAAGCTTCAATGACTTGTATCGTAGTATAACTGGAAGGATTACTGCTGAGGCCCTTAAGGTGAGCTGTAATACTGAATTTTTTTTTCAGTTCCAATTTTGTTATCTTTTCTGCGCTTTAAATATGAGCTCATATGGCTTTCAACAGGAACGGGTTCTGAAAGTGTTGCAAGTATGGTCAGATTGGTTTCTGTTTTCAGATGCATATGTGAATGGACTACGGGCTACTTTTCTTCGTTCTAGTAACTCTGGTGTGATCCCTTTTCATTCTATATGTGGTGATGCACCTGAAATAGAGAAAAAGAGTAGTTCAGAAGACACAGTTGAAGGGGGAAAGATCAATCAAGATGCTGCATTAGCAATGGGCAAAGGAGCAGCTGTGAAGGAGCTAATGAATCTTCCTCTTTCTGAGTTGGAAAGACGTTGCAGACATAATGGATTGTCGCTTGTTGGTGGTAGAGAAATGATGGTGGCACGATTGCTGAGCCTGGAAGAGGCAGAAAAACAAAGGGGATATGAATTAGATGATGACTTGAAAATTGCTCAGAGCAATTCAAGTTCCAGTAGATATTCAAGTGTTCACAGAGAAATGAATGTTGAAGCAGAGCCAGTGGGATCGACAGGGTGGAATGTTTATGGGGAGGATGAGATGCCATCTCAGAACAAAGGGTCTGTATCTGTGGCTTCAACCCTCCCGATTAAGCAACCTGAACTAAAAGCCTTTGCTAAGAAAGAGAAGAACGATCCTGTTCTGCCAGCATCTAAATGGGCTAGAGATGATGATGAAAGTGACGATGAACAAAAGAGAAGTGCTAGGGAACTCGGGTTGAGCTACTCGTCTTCTGGAAGTGAAAATGCTGGTGATGGTCAAGGTAAGGCAGATGAAATGGAATTCGCAACTGATGCAAACATTCCAACACAACCTGATAGTGGAATGAGCGAAGAGCAGAGGTACATACCCACTTCTTCTGTGGTCATCATACCTATTTGTTTCTCAAATGATTTGGTTTTGGAAACATCATCTTTTGTCACATTGAGTTTCCATCCCACTCCCTCCTTTTGTCCCTGTTTAGGGCACAGTCATGTATAACTGTCCTTGGCATAACCAATTTGCACTATTGCACACTTCATGTTTATGCGTTGTCTGATTTTGGCTCATGATATTGCAGACAAAAATTGAGACGTTTGGAAGTTGCTTTAATTGAGTATCGTGAATCCCTTGAGGAGCGAGGAATGAAAAGTTCAGTGGAAATTGAGGGGAAAGTTGCAATACATCGGAAATGGCTGGAGTCTGAATATGGCTTATCAAGTTCTAATGAAGATGTCACTAGCAAAAGTAAGTGATCAGTTTGCAAGACTGAATCTTTCACGTAACATTCCACTGGTTAGGATATTTGTTTCCCTGTGCTCTGCAAGTTTTATGTATATTGTTTACTGTCTCTGTTGATTTGGTCATTAGTCACATATGTTTCTTTGCTTGGTGTATTTGGTCAGCCTAGACGCCAGAACAATTCAAACTCTAAAATTGGAAAACATAATAGTTTCCCTTTGCTTTGAAACTGCAGAGAGCATATCTTCTGAAAGGAGGGATAGACGTAGTGATAATCATGATTCTTCAAGAAAGCGACACCGCAATGAAAGCAGAAGTGAAAGCCCACAACGAAAATTATCACTTAGGGACAGGGAGAGGGGAAATGACTCAATAGGGGACCGGGAAGGGCATAGGGAGAGATTGGAAAGTGAAAGACAGGACCGTGATCGCCGGGAAAAGAGTGGAAGCAGAGAGCTGGATGATCACGACAGAAGCAGGGACAGGGACAGGGACAGGAGGAGACGCATAAAATGAGCCTCTTGGTGTGTGCACACAGGGATTTTATGATTCCTCGTGCTACATGTGATCATCCTATGAACATTATAGGGGGGGCGTTTAACACCAAGAAGACATGGCATGCTAAAGAATGTCTGCCTTGAATTTTGTTTTTGTTCCAACAGCCATGTATTTCGGTTTCACAATTAAATTTATGCTGGCTGTGTTTCAGTGCCTGTTAAAATTCGTGCTCATTACTGCATTAAATCACATGTTTCTGAATCTGTCATCAAATGTATAATTTTTCTCTGATGCAATGATTTGTTATTTTTTTTTTCTTTTCTGGTTAATATGAGCTGATTTTTAATCATTTTTTTCTGGGTTCTTGGTATTATGTGGGACCCTCCTGTTCTTTTCAACTCCGGCAGTCATTGCTATTCATCAGTTTGCGTTGCAACTGGCAAAGCATAGTGGCCTCGGAGTTGCAAAGACTCTTTTGCACGTAGTTTTCTTGATAACCTTTTCTTTCGCAGTGTTGCTCTTCGCCTTCCTCTCATCTTCCAGAAGATCAGAAGCATCTGACGAAAGCTCATCATCTAAAGTGCTGCGACGCGTTTAATTTTATATCAGAAAATATTTATAATCAAATATTTTTATGATTTTCTATAAATTAATAGTTTAAAAAACAACACAAATTAATCTATAAAAATCATGCTAAAGAGAGCCTAAGTCTCGTTCTTGTTAGGTTCTTAAGTTTGCCAGCAACATCAACACTACACTAGTATATTTACAAGAACATGTTTCGAGCTTCCTCCCCTGATATTTAGTGAAGTCTCGGGTCAATGTGTCAATGGCTATCCACCTGCAGTATGTTCATGTATACTTAACCCTATTACCTTTGGAAAAGAGAAGAGATGGCAGGTTATGTTAAATGAGTTCCACTCTTCTCTTGGCTAACAAATCTGCTTCCGACCCCTGGTATAGTATAAGATGCTTTTTTAAAAAATATTTTTTTGCTTGAAAATACATGAAAATAACTTTTTTTCAGTTTTTATTTTTTGACATTAAAACCATAAAAAACACTAAAAAAAATCAATTTAATGTTTTTCCAAGCACAAACACTTTTAAAACACATTTCCAAACTAAAAAACAAAGAACAAAGAGTGTCAGCAGAACCTCAATCCATGAAATTAATCCATGAAAATTTCGAGTAAAAGCTGAGAAGCTTAATGCAGCTGCATAAAAATATTTCTTGAGCTTATATAAATCAACTCCCACGTGCTCCTGCAGTGCATATTTACATACTAAAATTCTCTAGTATTTGCCTACAAACGGAATCAAATGATTGTGTTGAAAAAATACAAAATAACGTTCCTTGTTTGCTAATTCAGGCATCTTTTCTGAACTCAATCTTATCAGGTTGAACAATGATTTCAAAAAATAAATCAGAAGATGACGAGTGCAATTATGCGTTGCGCTGTTCGCAGCAGTTTCTTGTTTCAGATCCCCCAAAGTCAGTAATCCGTGTTCTTGAGAGATTTTAGCATAGGCCTCTGTATTTGCACTAAGAAAACTTGAACATGTTTAGTTTGAACAATCTTGTTTAAGCTATTTACCATCAACACTGCTGACGAGGGACACTAATTCGATATTCTCATTTTCAGCCTCCTCTTTTGCACCTAAGATTTCAGTTGGAAGTATTGAAGCGTTGGGATCACCTCTGGGAATAAGAAATAGTAAACAAAGTGGAGTGACTCGCAATATGTTCCGGGTCAAAATGGCGATCCAGAGATTATCAAATCTTGTCCGAGTAACTTTTAGTAAGTGAAGAATAAAGCCTCCGCCCCATTGAGATGAGAGGAGTCCAACGTTATCAATTGACATTAGTAGAGCAAAGAAAGTGCCTTCAATCCCAGGGGGGCAAAGCTTGGAACTGAGCACAAGAAGGGGCATCCACTTTAGCCTTCCAATCATCTGAGAGACACTCTCGTCAATGACAATGAAGAAATAATCTGGTATGCTGAATTTCAAGTTCAAACGCAGCACCAGCATCAAATCTAGCATTCCAGACAAACCAAATAGCAATTGAATCCAGAAAAGTAGGTTTCGAAATGGGTGATCCTTCAGAACATTTTGATAGAGTAATGCTCCTAAGAGAGATCCTATCGAACCAATTGAGAATATGAAACCAACAGTCTCCTGCATAAGAGGGCATTATGAGTAGCTATTTACCTAGTCAATTTGACAATCGGTTCTCAGTTCTCTTGACGGTCAGGGAAAATGAATGCAGAACCATGTACCTGAGAAAAAGATGGACCCCCTTTTGAGTCTGTATACCAGTAGAACAAGCCTTCGTGGATATCTATGCTCAATGCGATGGATAAGTACATATAAACACATGGTCTCCACACATCTGGGAATTTCAAAGTTCTCCACATTGCCTTACCAGCATCCACAAACTTCTGGTTTACCTGAGCAACAAAGAGAAACATAAGAATATGAAGCTAGAAGTGACAAAGGGTGAACAGAAGCTGCAAAGAGTACCTGTCTATAAGAGAAGTTAGGCATGAAGGGCTCCTCAAGCAAAATTCCAACTAAAAATACGAGTCCAGCTGGAATTGATAGCAAGCCGAACACCCCCTACCAGGGAAGAGGAGGAAATATCCAAGTTTTAGTGTGCAAACTGATTTATTGTTTTAAAGAAGAGAATGAAAAAGCGAAAAGAAAGTGCTGGGGGAATGGACAATGAACTTAAACAGCAGTCAACCTTAGGGCCAATTAGGTGCACAAAAATACCACTGAGAGAGAATCCCATTAATGCTCCAATGGATGAACTGAGAGCACACAAGCTTTGCATGTCAGCTGCAAGGGATGGGCGAGTATTGCTATTCTGAGCCACACAGGCATCGATGGTTACATCTGCTATCGCTGCACCAGCACTACCAGCTGTCAATGACAACAAAGCAAATGCAATATGGAGGTTCTCATGGAAAGACAACAAGAGCATGGAGACCACGCCAAGCAATCCTGAAATTTCCATTAGATGGGTAAAGAGTTAGTTTTCTGACCTATTATAGAAACTAAACACAAAAAGAACAAGCTTTTATTAACAAATGATAACGTACTGGGAAAATCAAGTAGATTCCTATTTTGGATTATCAAGAGTTCTGGATTTAGAATGAAGGCACCGCATACTGTCTCTCTTTAATGACATACAGAGAGCATTTGCTTCATTCTACAAGGTAAAACTAGTATAATTCATAAGGCCACAAAAGATGCTCCATATATGTCTCAGAAAACCAAGTTCTGCGCCAGAAGACATAAGCATCCCGTCACAAGATGGCCACACCAATCATGGGATATGTGGCTCAGATGAGAAGTTATTTATCCTCAACCTGTTTAGAATAAACACATCCTACCCATTTAATCTCTCCTTCAAGATATGCTCAATTATTTCAACTGAGATGATGATTTTCTGAAACAGTTACCTAATTAAGTAGATATTAATCATCTTAAATTGTGTTAACTTGGGAACTATAGATCACACCCTAAATTGTGTCCGCATGACCTCCTTCGAATATGCACATAACATGTATGCACAACTCTATAAAAAAGAAGTAAACTTCATAAGAATCACTCTAAAAATTCAGAAACACTACTGAGTCTTTCCCTTCTTTTAAAGTTCCAGCAGCATAGACATCTCACTCCCTGTATGCAACCCAAGGTCAACGAGACAATTGATACGTGCCTATTGTTACTTGGGCATAGTTACTTACACTAGCCACTTTCATTCTCACCATATCATACAAAACCTTCAAACACTTCTACATAAAGCATGCTACTTGAGAAACTAGAGTGCCCAGGATTAAATTTTATCCTGCACTTAAAAGAGGAGCCTAAATTTCCACTTTTTAAGGCATAATGTCGACCCATATAGATTGATTACCAGGTGCAAGATGAATGAATAATCCAACAAAAGCATACACAAGTAATGACAAGTTATAAAGCATCATTTACAAACTAAAATTGAAGAATGAAACCAGCAATACCACAAAATAAGATCTTTGCACAGTACATTCAGATGCAATGAGAGCCCTAGGGTAAAATTTACCAGCAAAGATGAAATAAGGCCGCCTCCGGTACCCTAAAATTGGAAGAACATCAGTGAGGAGACCCCAGAGAGGCTTGACAAGCCATGGAATTGAAATGATTCCTTGGTAAATCTGTGATTCAGAAGGCTGCACCTTTTGAACATCCTTCATGTAATAGTCAGTGCCAACACGATTAAAAGCTCCACCAAGTCCTTGGTTTATGCCATACACAACCAATACACCAAATACAAAACTCCAATGTGTCTCATTAGCGAGCATCTTGAACCAATAAATTGGAGTCCAAAAACAGTCAAAGAACCCTCCTTTTCGTTCATCTTCTCCCCCCCCAACCTCACTACAGGCTTCCAAATTTTCATCCTCCACCATAACTCACTATTTTATGACAAAAAACAGGAGAGAAAAACAACCTGATCACCTCAAAACTCAATCTTTCCTTAACTGTGCATCTTGCAACTGACTGAATTCCTATAAAAAAGTAAAAACTTTTTAACCTGGGCTCAACTTGAAAGCTCCCAAGACACAAATTTTACTAACAAATCAATAAGTTTCCTTAGCCTTGCAAAATATCTCAGCAAGATGTAGACTTTCCGAGGAGGGTACAAGAAATGTGAATGGCAACCCAGTTCAAAAACCAGTCGTTTCTGATCTAGGCTTCTTCAAATCTAAAAAAGCCTAGAAGCTAATGTCTCTGATCTCTTTTGGTTTTTGTAAGGATTGATGATCCACAACAAGAAGACAGATCTTTTCAACATAGAACAAACAAAGAGGAGGCAGTTTCAATGTAAGAGAAAGATCCCTTGCTAATTACCATATTGACCAATCAAGCTGCTAAACCAGAAGATTAGTACCTAAGCAAGATTTTCATTTGCAAGAAATGGCTGCAATGCCCTGTAAGGCAATACTTACCCAAAAATCTCAAATAAATATAATTAAAAAAATCATATATGATTGGCTACTTTTTTTTTCCTTGTGCTGAAACCAATCAACTGCGAAGAAATCAGATAACCATTCTTTTTACCATCTACGATATTACACGTGGCGGACTCCCATTGCACCCCTTCAAGTAGGGACAGGTTCATATGGATCTAGTTTCGGAAGCGCATGTCATGCCTGATCAAGAGAGGATTTTAGAAGTCCAAGGTTACTTTAGTAGTTGCCAAATGGGACAAAAAACAAGAGCAGAAGTCTGTTGCCGGTCTTGTAGAGTAAATTATATAATTTAGTCCCTATTATTTAGAAGGAAATTATTAATCCATCCTTATATTATCAAAAAAAAATATTAAATAATCATCTGACCATAGTTGACGATTCTTTACTTCATTATTTTTTTTTAAAAAAAAAATTATAGATGCATGTATTTAATAAAATAAATCTAGAATTACATACATTAATAAATATATAAAAAAATATTAATTAGTTATACCATCATAATACTCAAGCATATGATATTACTCATGCATTGTCATATGTGATTTTTTGAAATCTATTTTCTTAATTAGTTGTGAGATAATAATAATAAAGAATTAACAGGAAATCCAATGAATACAATTATGGAAAAATGTGTATTTTTTCATCAAAATCTTCTTTTTGATTCATGTAATGTTATTTTTTTTGACAAAAAAATTATTATTTTTATAAGATGCATAGTATTGAATAAAATTTAATAAAAATTTTTTTTTAAAAAAATTGGTGATAAAAATAATCAGTTAAAATCCATTTTCATAAGATATTTATGACCAAAAACATAAAAAAAAGACTACATGTTGGTTCACATATAATTATTGATGAAATGATCACTAATATTATAAAAAAAAGCTAAAATCTTATTTGGAAATAAATTTCAAATTGAATAATATCCAATGGAATAATATCTTAAATATAATTTTATTTATTGAACTTTAATTAATCTTGATTAAGATTTCAAAAAAAAATTATGAAGAGCTATATAAAAAGTTCATGTACATATATTATAAAAAAAAATAGAATATTATTTGAAAACAAATTCAACATTCAATAATGTTTAATAGAATAATATTCTAAATATAATCTTACTTATTTTATTTGAATGAATTTCAATTAGAATTTAAGAAATACAAAAAATACAAAAAACCATATAAAAAATTAATTTTAAACAAAAATAATTTATTTATTTTTCCCAAATAATATCAAATAATATAGATCATTTGGAGTTTTAGAGCCAATTGTGGTATTTGTATTTTTTATTAAATTAATTTTTTATTTAAAATTATTATTTTTTTGATATTTTTTAATCGTTTTGATTAATGTGTTGTTATTAAAAATAAATTTTAAAAAATAAAATAAAAATATTATTTTAATATATTTTTTTAAAAATAACCAAATTATTTCTTAAAAAGAATATCCATTCATCTTGAGGTCTGGGTTCGAGTTACATCAACGATTTGTTAAAAAAAGATGATATATTAACATCCGCTTATAACCATTATGACCTCTGGTGTCATTGAACCAATTTTTAGGTAAAATCAAATGAGTCACAGTGTTCATGCTTTTATAGAGACAAGCTCAAATCCTCTCGAACAAGTTTAGAAATGCACTGTATTTGGCTGGCTGCCCACTTCTCCCATGAAACTCATGGGATAATTGATGACTAGCTGGGCAACTAGCTTGGCGCAGCGGCTGGCATTCTTACAGCAGAGCAGAAGGCACTCAGTTTTTACCTCCACCTTCGGATTTTGTCAAATTGCACCGCTTAGCATTGAACATGACGGGCAACTTTCTCTCGTTTTAGTAATAGATGAACAAAGCTATTTGCAGGGATAGAAAACCAAGATAGTGCATGAGCATGTCTGTGCAAGTTATAGCTTCTTTGCTTTTCATTCTTGGAAACCAATAGTTTCCACAGCACATAAAAGAAACATATGCATTCAGGAATAAGTGATTGCATTAGTTGCTACATAAAATTTATTCTGAGCATGACTGGCCTGCAGTCAAAGAATTCCCATAGAAAATCATGAAAGGAGAGCCACGAGAATCTCATACGAAGAAGCAAGTTGCTTCTTCTCTGCCAAAATTTCTCAAAGCGTAATGCCAAATAGTCTTTAAGAAATAATCTGGGGATGATTCAAATTGGTATCCAATATCTTGTTCAAATGGCTGGTCTTTAAGAATCTGCAATCTTGATTACTTCTGGAGGGTTTAGCCTTGATAGTAGCAGTGCATTATCATTCCAGGCAAAGTAAATTGATAACCAACCTTGGCCATTTCTTTCATCTCACAGGCACAGATAACCAACCTTGGACGCATTTGGCAAAGTCATTTCACATCCTGGCAATCACCATAATTGAAAACTGTTGTTAGCAACAACCAGCAATTGGAACAAATGGGTCCCTCCTTGTGGATATTGGCATGCAGCTCCAATCCTCATTTGCTTTGCAATAAAGCATCTTCTGCACATAGAAAATCATATAGCATTGTGCTGCTCTCACAATTCTCTCATCAACTTCAGTAATCCACGCGTCATCGCACTTGTACCATTGGTTTTGTAGGCGCAGATAAGTGACATAATGACCTGAGTCTAGCATCCCTGAATGAGTGACAACAGCAAAAATCTCGAATTCTGAAGAGATATCTGGTTTGTCACTCTCAAACCCAAAAACTCTATTTCCAAACCTGTTTCTGACAATTGAGGGTGATAAATATGGGGTCATGTCCAAAGAAAAAGGAAACTGCAAGTACCAATCAATTTTTCTTGACGATCTTCTCAGGGAAGAGTGCTCAAACCGCTTGATATGTAACGACAAGACCAATGGAAGCCTTTTAATAGACATTTGTTTCATCGAGTCCCTCTTTTCTTGACAATTTTGGCAGTACAGTTTCTGGTCAGACCCCAACCTCTCAGGCCTTGTGAACAGATCCAAACAAGCCAAAAGGGTAGATCTGCCTGTGTCCTCTCTAACAGACTTGTTAGCCACATTCACTGAAGAGAAGTTGGTTGTATCCATGTTGAGCGAAATATCAACACAAGGGTCATAAGTTGTGGAAGTAAATCCACAAGTTGTGCAGGTCACATCAGATCTCAACATCCCTGAGAAAACCCTATGAGCAATACATTGACAACCTCCATTATCTACACAAAAAACATCTGTATATTGTAAGTAAATCAGAGCAAAGATGACAAGTTAAGTAAAATTCACCACTGCATGAACCATCCCCTAGCACCCTGGATACTGCAAGCAAATCAAAGTTTTTTTTTCTGTCCACAAGTTATTTCACAGAAATTGGGAACAAGAACAGCAGCATATCCTTGTACCCATATCCATGGTCATTTGCTGAAACCCTGCTCCACACCCTCCTCAACACAGACTTGAGGAATCAGCCTCCAAATTTTTTAGAATAAAGTGTCTAATATATCAAATACAGAAGTTATCTTACAAAGGAAAACTACTTGGTAGAAATCCCAAATATACTCTAATGCATCTAGGAATCATTTTCTAGGTGTTAGCTGATAAACAAGAGACAAGAAACTATATATCATCTCTAAACACCATCATCTGATAAACAGAACACAACACAAAGTAGAAAGTACACCATATCCCAGAACCTAGAGGCATTACCTTTATTTGAATTCCTCTCCTTTCCCTCTCTCTCATGGATTCCATCTAACACTGAAATGAAGAATTCATGAGCATCCTGCTGCTCGTAACTAGCTAGATTTGCTGAATGCTGCCACCAACTTCATATAGAAACAAAACTTCATTACTAAAGCATAAGTCATCTCCAAACATCTGCTGGGAGATTAAATGGAAGGCCTATGAAAGGATCTAAACCACATTCAAATCAATATCAAAATCCGAACAACAAACAGCTCAGCCACTACACCATCACAGAAGACTTCCGATTACAATCAGTGATACACCCAAGGCACAACCAATTCCAGCACAAGATAATGAGATTTCAATCAGAGATCTAAGAGAAGAGAAGAAAATTTGCTTAAAATTCCTGAAGACTCTGCTAGCGGCGGGATCCAGTCTATTTTAACATTGGAGGGAAAAATGAATCTAATAAACAAGCTATGTGAATGTACTAAAATTTGTCAGAGAAAGAAAATCAGAAAGATTACGTTGCCTGTCAACGGTCTAAAACAGATATGGTAGACAATTTGGCATGAATCAACCAACAAAATCATGATAATGAGAATTGATTTGCTATCAAAACACACTGAAACTAAAGGGTGCATACATATAACAATGTCAGACCTGTAAAGGAACTGAGCTGGACTATAAGGAGTCCGATCCCCTGAGTACACAGCTGAGAAAATAACACCAAAATCACAAGCCAAACACAATTGATCTGATGATCTTTTCTTACAAGTTTCGGGGTCGTGTCTCTCACTCAAGAAGTAATTCCTGAATGGTGGTGCATGTAGCAATGCTTGCAACACAGAGTTCATGAAACAAGTACTCCCCAAATTGTTCAGTCCTCTCAATCCCAACGGATAGCACGATTTCGCCCTTCGATCCATCATTGAAACCAGAAGTTTGGACCTTTTCAAATCCAAATCCACCACTGGATTCAACCTCCTCCTCTTGCTTGATCTCCTCATCAAATCATCAACAACACTATCATGTGTCTTACTTGGCATATCCATAATATTTTTAGACACGACAACCTTATCAAAATCAGGATCATAGACCTGATCACTACATAAACAACAATAAAGTTCCGATCTTTCAATATCAACAGCTATATCATGACCATTCTCAGATTGAGTGTGCAAAAGGGTGTGGTCCGAACAAGACATTGAAGAACAAATCAAACACAGAAACAGTCTACCTTGATGAAACCCACTACAAAAACGGCATGTGGGCATCTTTGTTTCACACATTTTAATGCTTGTCTTTCCATATGGACTTGCTTTGAGCCACTGTTGAATGGATTTGTATCCACTCAAGCCATGCCTCAGTTTATAATCTGCAAGATGTTCACAGGGTTTTGGATTTGCAAAAACAGAGTTCCTTGTAGCCATGAAAATAATTAAGGTAAAGTTTTGATCTTTTACCAAACAACAAGGACTTATTAGATCAAAATGACAAAATCAATAAAAAAAACAGTAACTTTGATGTTTCGGTTACAAAAAGACTCAATCTTTAAATAGAACTACCCAGAAGATATAATAAAGGAGAGGAAAGATCTAAGATTAGATTTGCAAGTTTGTTATTTTGATGGGATTTTCTAGATTTGACGAAAGAGAGATGATGATGATGAAGAAGAAAAAAAGGAAAGCTTGGTGGACCTTTAGGGAATGACTTGAAGAGAAGAGATTCTATTTTGTTTCTGGTGAGTAGACAGACCTTCGGTTTCTACTTTCTATACAAATGAAAAGACTGTGTTCACTCCTTTACGGGAATCTGAACCGTCCATTTTGTTGACGAAGATACCGTCCGGGAACGGGGTCCGAATCCTTGGCAAAAATTTATTTATTTGGAATTGTTTGATGTATTAATATTAAAATAAATAAATAAATATTATTTTAATATATTTCTAAATAAAATATATTTTAAAAAATATCCATTAACACAATACTAAAAAGAGACAGGGTCAATAATTTAGCAGGCAGAAAAAACAATATAGAGACCGGGTCAATGATGTAGCAGGCACCACTCGTCCATGGCTGCTTCCATGGATGATTTGGGTTTTCTACAGAGAAAGGTATGGAATGGGATATCTGAATACGGAAGAAGGTGTTAGTGCTCAGTGGAAGTTTCTTTTGAAAGTGAGAGGATAATGGCCTGTTACAGTTAGGGCATTCCACGGGACTGAGCTTGGACAACCTAACACCTCCAGCAATTATTGATTCAGAGCACAGTTCTCTCTGGTTTATTTGGCTGGCATCAAGATCTAAGTTCTTTTTTTTTGGTTTAGTCGGAAGTAGAATACTTTGGAGATTCATGAGAAGATTACATTCTTATAGTGATGTTGGAGTTAAATCTTAATTACTCTGACGAAAAATATTTTCATTTGCTTTTATTTTACAATGTTTAAATTTTGAAAAGTTGTGTTAAATCATGCACGGCTTAGTGAATTGATCTAAAAAATTTAGGATTAAAAGTTTGATTATGCTAATATTTTTAATTAAATTAAATTAAATTAAATATTAATCCAATAAAACTCTATTAATCTAACTAGATGATCTGATGAAAATTGATATAAACTATCTCCTGTATAAAAAAAAAAAAAAGAAGTTAATTCGAGCCGTGTATGACAAAATTTAAGAGCAGCCATTTATACATTACGAACGCTTATGTTACATTAATGGGAAGAATAAGTAAAACAAAATTGATGGTATATGTGATCCCTTTACTCTTGATTTTTTATCAATCTAGCTCCTCTACTCTTTTTTTTTTCTGTAAGATTCATTCTCTTCATCAAGGTTGTAAAAATCACGATTTTGACACGGCATAGAAAATACAAAATAAACTCGTGTCGTAAAAACAGATCGTAAAATCATAAGGAATTTTAATATATATTTAAAAAAAATTCATGCTTTAAATAAAAATTCATACATAATTTAAGCATCTTAAAATATATATTTCAAATAAAAATTCATACATAGTTCAAGTATCTTAAAATATATGATTCAAATAAAAATTTCAATAATTTAAAATTAAATACTTTTTTTTCTTCATTATCAATTACTATTATGGTACCATTAAGTCTTCACTCAAGAAAATTTCTTAAAATAGTTTCATTACCCATCCAATTCCGTCAGCTAATCGTAAGTTGGAAAGAAGTTGAATGGAGAAACCTTAATGGAGGATCCATGCAAGATTAAAAAGTACAGATACCACATTAATAAAATCTGAAAACTTCAAGGACCAGATAAAAATACAATTTAATCTAGAAGTCAAAAGATAGAAAAGCGTCGACAGCAGGGTTCGAACCTGCGCGGGCGAAGCCCAACAGATTTCAAGTCTGTCTCCTTAACCACTCGGACATATCGACTGTTTTGTTTTCTCGTTTCCCTTCATTAAGATATATTTATATATTATATCTCCTCTTTGCTTCTCATTTCCTTTTAACCCCTTTTGGTAACTCTGTTAGAGGGTAGTTTTGTTTTCCGTTACCAAAGTACTTTTGAAAATGCGTTTGGGTTATAAAAATATTAAAAATATATATATATATATATATATTTATATGTCTTGGACGGTTGTTATGCTGCCAGGGCATGCAGCTTTTGAGGCTACGGGCTAATTTACGATAAAGACAATGCGTCTACAGTGTCAGGTTGTATATGCTGCGAGGGCATGAAGGGAAAAAAAAACGTCGACAGCAGGGTTCGAACCTGCGCGGGCGTAGCCCAATAGATTTCAAGTCTATCTCCTTAACCACTCGGACATATCGACTTCTTGGTCTGAACGCTACAAACAACATAATTACGTATACTCTTACTCTATGAGGGTCTAGACAATGATCGGAACGCTGGCCTGTTAACGGGATTTGTCCATTGTTTCCCTTTTCCACGTCCTTTTCCCTTCATTTCTGCCTGGAAATTTAGTAGTCTCTTTAGAATCTACTCGAGAATCTCGAATGAAGAATTTGAAGAGGGTCTTATCATTTCCCTGATCAATGGTTACAAAGGTTTATCATGTCAGGGGTCAATGCAGCATGCAATAGCAAGATCTGACTAATAAATCTGTTGTGAGCAGCACTTCTGCTTTCAACATGATGGTCTCAGGTTCAAATCCCATTTTGAAGGGAATTTTACATGTTTGGGGGGGAAATGATTCTTTCCATGTACTGAACTAATCTGGCGCACAATGATTTTAGAGTTTAGTCTTCTACGCAGTACCTCTTAAGAAAGTGATGTGCCCCAGTTCTATGCAAGCATGGAAAACTATCATGGAGTTGATCTGTAGATCATATTCATCAAGAAACTGTAGAAAACAACACAGCATAATCTGTTTCAGTCAACCATCTTTGATTCATTAAGAAACATGGGCCCTAAAACTGCCAATGTTAGGAAACCCTAGTGTTCATCTACCCACATAACAAGGTACCAGCAAAAAAGCAAAGCTAGAGATGCCAAGAAATAAGCAATTCTCACAGTAAACCCAAGTTGGAGGTACAAGGGCACGCCGGCAACTCAAAGTAAAAGATCGAAAACATCAAGAGAGTACTCCAGATCCAAAGCAGCCAACAAATCTTGAGATATATCAACTACTCAAGAGTACAAAACCAAAGTACAAAGAAATTACCCTGAATTTGAAGCAGCCAACAAATCCTGAGCAAGTTATTCATCATCCATCCATCGATTCATTCATGGATTATTAGCATAGACATAACCCTCCTTGCCTAAACCAATGAAAATAGCAAAACTTACCAGTCAACATAATGAGACGCATGCACGTAGAAACAAAAAGATGCTAGGAACTTAAGAAATAAGGCATCCAACAACATGATGCTTGGCCTTCTCCCAGTCATTAAAGCCTTCAGGAGTAGGGCCTTAGAATCCAAGTTCTCACGTGCTAGTTTATTAACTCGAGAAGGCTAAATTGTTTCTAGTGAAAATAGGAGCGCACACACTAAAAATCAAAGTGCCAGAACTTTCTCTGAGAAACTAATAAGAATGATCCTTATCAATGGTCTTTCATCTTAAAAAGGGTTACAAATGAAGTTTAAAACAGCCACAGAACATCAACAATATCTATACACTCCATCTCCGTGCATCTTGGTTTGCTGTCTTTTTCTTCTCTACAGAGAGTGGGGAAAATTAATTTCAACTACACTTAAAAAAGTTTTGATTCATTAAAACGGAGGAGGATAAGCTAATAGTTAAGTCACCATATTCATCCATCCATCCTTCCATGGATTATTAGCATTGACACAACCATCCTCGCCTGAACCGACAAAACAGCAAAAAGTACCAGTCACCATAATGAGATGCATACGAGTAGAAGAAAATAAATGCTAGGAACTCAAGAAATAAGACATCCAACAACAGGGTACGTGGCATTCTCCTAGTCATTAAAGCCTTCAAGAGTAGGAGATACATCTTCATCCTTAGATTCCCAGCTCCCATATGCTAAATCACTTGATAAATGAGTCTGCTTCTGAGTTCCAAGTCACATTCAGATCACTTCAGCACTAATTAATAGTCCCTACTTCTGCTGCTACTTAAAACATAAACTCAAAAGACATGGCATGCGCATTCAAGAAGGCACGAGTTCTCAAATATCACACATAACAGCATGCATAAATTGTTGCCATTTGTAAATAGCAACACCACACACTCAACTTTCTCCAGACAACTGATACAAATGTTCATTATGAATGGTTCTTTCATACTAAAAAGGCTTCAAACAAATCAAGTAGAAAACAGCCATGGCATATCAACAAATCAATTGGAAACTTCCCACGAGTCAATTCTTGTGAAGTATCACTCACTTTTCAATATACAAATATTTATAAACCCTGTCCCCATGTTCGCAACCTTTTCCTTACAGATATTGGGGAAATCTATTTTCAAGTGTGTAGGTTCATTCATATCTAGTCAATGATATCCACCATCAGGCTATTATGGAACAATACAAAACGCTTTTACAACACAACTAAAACTTAATAAGAACTTCCTAGTTGAACAACATGAACTAAACCATTGCTGAAAATGGACAATACTCAAAAGTTGCACTTCCTAATAGATCCACCAGTCAAATATTGTCCTATTCAAAGCACACACCTGTTCTTTCAGCAGCGACGTACTAGCATTCTTTCCCACCATCAAACAACCACGTCTGCAACACCTCAAAATTGTTCTTTCCACTCCATTAATTGTCCATAACAAGTAGAGCAAGGATTGCAATTAATCAACAAAAGCATACACCAGGGAACAGACAAAACAATCCCCACAAAACGAATAAAATCAAGTTGCAAAGACCAAAAGGTATTGCAAGCAGTAAAGAAAAAAAACAGCCAAACTATCAAAAGCCAACAAAGCAAACCAGCCATTATCCCCTAGAACAGCACGACTAATAGTACTAAAATAACATAATTTCTGAGTAAAGCATTAAACAAACATAAAAAACTCAACTTCACACAACCCAGATTTATTCATTAACCCCCAAATTGTAGACGTTACACACACACACACACACACAGAGCCTTCACTATCCAAACCCAACAAGAACATCAAAAGTCACAATCTTTTACATAAATCATATAAACCCATTCTTGGAAAACACAAATTGACCACACTGCTCCAAACTTTCTAAGACACAACACGACCAACAACAGGGTACTTAGCCTCAAACTTCTTCTCCCAATCATCAAGCACACCAATCTCTTTCTCAGTAAGTCCATGTAATGAAGAAGAGATATCTTCATCATTTTTGCTCATTTTAGCTAAAGCCCTGCTTGCATCCTTGCCTGCAAACATTGCATAAGAACCACCTGGTCCATAGAAGCTTTTGCCCGTTGTGACATCAAAGACTCTTCCTTTGAGTGCTACATATATGGGGTTTGAAGGGTTTGTACCATTGTACTGAAGAAGTTGATCTGCTGTGAAATCCATCGGTGCGTTTTGGTAGATGACAAGATAGAGAGAGAGCGAGAGAGTTGTTGATGACCTGTTTATCTATCTGCGGTTAGTTTTTAACCACATGTTAATGTTTGGACGTCATAGACCCAACTTGGAAAAGAGTACGATGAGTGAGCAGAGTCAGTGAGTGAAGTTATAATATATTTTTGAAATCATGATCTAGACAAAATATAGTTTTAAATTCATGAGACATGGGGTTTTCTTTATGTTTATCCAATTAAGTCTAGTTAATCCATATGAATTATTAAATACTCCATTAATCAAGTTATATGAGATCATCATCTTTCTTTTTTTATTCAATTAAGAATCTAGAGACTCTAATTTTTCGGATTGTTTAACAAGTATGCAAACAGTGAGAGACTTTGAGTTGAACAAGAGGTTTGCTTCTTAACTAATGTCTTTCTCTTTAACCACTTCTTAACTAATGTGGTAAGTTATAATTGATGGTTCTTTAATTATTTCAGCCTATACAAATAAATTGGATCTATTCGATTTCAATCTGGGTAATAATTAGATTCATTTCCTATACTGCCGTAGTGATTGTTTGTGCTGGCAAGTTAATTTTTTTAATTTTTATTTTTAAATTGTGTTGATGTGTTTGTATAATAAAAATAAAATAATATTATTTTAATATATTTTTAAATAAAAAATATTTTAAAAAGTAATTTTTATTATAATTCTACATCCCATACAAATGATTATTGCAAAGTTTCTTTAAAAATAAATTATGTTATATATTATGAAAAACAAACTGTGTTTACTGTTATAATGCTTAATATTTTTTTAATAATATTTTTTAATTAAAAATATATTAAAATAATATTTTTTAAAATATTTTTATTTTTAATTTTAATACAACAAAATAATTAAACAACACTAAAAAACAACAACAGATTAATAGATTTTTCAAGTAAAGTGATTTAAAAAACACTTAATTTTTTATTTGCTTTAATTCTTTTATTATTTTGAGATGTTACTATCGAAAATAAATTTTAAAAAATAAAAATAAATATTATTTAAATAAATTTCTAAACAAAAAATATTTTAAAAATCAATCACAATAATATTAAACAAAAAAAAAATGCCAATACTAGCATATACGTGACCGTGATTGTGAGCTAATGAACAACATGCCGTCATCCTGGTACTCAGAGTCAAAATCTGCTTCTCCATTTCCCGTGCAAAATATTTCTTCTCTCTGTGGAAGACTGAAAACTTTCGAACACACCATGGCAGGAAATTTGGGAATGTCATTAATTTTCCAAGATGGACAAAATTTAACACAGGTACAAGAAGGACTATTAGTTTATTACCTCAAATTCAACAATGATCTACTTTATGCCATAGCTACAAACCCAAGCCTGTTAATGTCTGATTGGTTTAAGAAATTTAAAACAGCCTAAACGGTACATTGTCATGGTGACCACACCCATGAATAACAAGCCACTAGCCAAGAATAGATCCAAATCTGGTCCTGCCATGGCAACTTCTTTTTCCCCACCAGATGGTGAATGATGATATAAAAGAAGCGCATCAGCGCAGAGGAAAACCACCACCTGAATATTCAACCTCCTGGAAATTAAACAAGAAAGTACACGAGTGTTAGTAAGGTTCCTAGTCCTAGAGGAGAGACTTCAAAAACATTTGTGCTTCCAAATTTGACGACATAAGCAGTTTTTAACTAAATTGCTGGATCTTTGATGAGGCAACGTGCAATCATTTAAAGGCAATTGTAGCATCTCTTCAACATGTGAGGATCTTTGAATGAACTACAAACCCCCAGTTTGCAGAACGAAAGAGCACAGCATAGCAATAGTCAAGATATGGCCAGACAGAATCACAGATCATTGGTGTCCTTGGGATAATGACTGGAGGTTATATCCAGCGGCCAGTTGTGGCAGTCTATGGTAGAGATTGCATATAAAAACAAAAATACAAAGCATGAGCTTGGCTGGAACTCTTAGGACCCATCTACAGAGCTTGAGTAGAAGCCGAGCAATCTCTTTTCTCCTTGGTTTTCTTAATTTACTCTAACAGGCTTCATAATTGGCTCAATTCTGTATTTCTTTTCTTGTAGAATGTAAAAATAACTACTGATTCAAGTCAATGCCTCAAGCATTTAAAGAAAGAATAGTGGCACAATCCAGTGAAAGGAGATGGATAGCAATAATAGGCAACACATTTTGCAGTATCCACGTCCTTGCAAAAATAACAGATCTTTTACTATAAATAAACACACTGGAGCCATATAGTCCAAGTGGCAAAACCTTTTAAAAAGCCCTCAGTCTTAAATGTAGAAAAACCTTCTACTCCAACCAGAAGTCATTTACCACACAATATAAGAACATGCAAACGAATTGCAGCACACAAAAGGAGGATGACTTGTTAGTTCTGTCTTTTCTACTCCTTTCTTTTTAATGCTTAATTGCAACTTGAAATTGGGAAGAAGAAATGAACCTTAGCAGGGGGTAGGGATGAAACCCAGTCTGATACATGTGTAGGAAGAAGTCCCAATGTGTTAAGCTGCAAAAATAAATATAAAAATTGAACATGAAAACAAATTGTTGGGTATACTTGCTTTGAATTTTCTGTTTTTCCTTTTCTTTCTCAAACTGTAACCCATGCAAGAAAGAAGCAGAAAATGCATCTTACCTTCCAAATACCCAATGCCAAACCACCCAAATTTAGGGCAATAAAGACTAACTTAGGTGCAAGAAGATCCACTTTACTGTCTTTGTATGGCTCAAAAACTGCAAGCAAATCAGAAGGGATTGATGATCAGATTAACGAGCTTCAGGACATAAAGATGCAAATGCCAGCTATTATGGGAACCTGTCTAATCCCAAACCACTCTAAAAGCATGGCAGATGCAGGTACAAATTTTGACAAGGAAAGTTAGTGAATAAAACGAGGTCAATATGGAAAGAGCCAAAAAGAAAAGGCCACATATTAGAAAATAAACAGAATAAAGATAGTTAAAAACAAAAACTCTGAAGGTTAAGTTCAGGGAAATTATCGAGTGAAAAAGAGGAGTCTAGTTAGATTGCCCACAAAATGATCTGATTCTCATGTACAGATTAAGCAGTTGATGAACATTGATACAATCCCTCTACAATATATTCTTTATAGGAGCTGGATAGTAGCAAATAATATCATATTGGAGGGAGGACAGGGTACTGCTATGAATTTTGAAAGACATCTTGTATTGTTAGAGAAGTTCCCAGATATACAGAAAAAGAGAGTAATAGAAGCAGCTTGATTTCTTCCTAAAACCTACAGTAGAATTCAAAGATTTTTAGAACATAAAGAATGCCTGCTTAATTTTGTATTGCCTTATACCCATAAAGGTTTGGCAGAAGTACCATGAATGCATGAAAAACTTGATGGCAGACAATGTGGGTTGTCCCCCCCTTTTCCTAGATTATAATTCCAGACAAATAGAAACAAGAAACAGAATAGAGAAACATGAAAAAGAGCAGTAAAAAATAGGACTCCGGCCAGCTTACCTTTCCCAACTCCTTGAAGAGCACCTATGGGCTGCCAAAGAGCAGAAAAGGTAATCCCAATGCTAAATAGATGCACTGTATTTCCAGCCATCCACATCATGAAACCCATCATTAGCAAGTTCTTGAAGGGGGCTTGTGCTACTTCCCAAGCTTTCTGTTTACATATCAAAGAAGATGTTTTAACAATACATGCATTTAAAAACTTAAAAGAAAATAATAATTCAGAAACATGTAAATCAAAGTAATTTATGATCAATGAACAGCACAGAGCTGTACTTAACAGCTTGCAGGAAAAAAGGCATGTGCGTCCTTTGGCCATGTCAATTTTCTATGAGCAGCCAAAACTGAAATCTAAGGTTTATTACTTGTTTCAAGATTCAAAACAGTATCATTGAAGACCCCATAATTGTGATTGGTGAAGGGTTTTTTTCAGTGTGCCAAACAACTTCTCTGTCGAATCTCTCAGAGATGGTTAAGAATTTTGTCCAGTTGATGCTATATAAGACGTTGCCATTGCAGAAGGCACTGGACAATTCAAAGTATATTGCTATTTGTAATTGACTGGAGTTTGCAATAGTTATTTGATTCTTCAGTTTGTATAGTAATTGCTTTGTAGCAGGCTTGAGCAACCTGCTAAGGTAAATGAAATCTTCATTCATCAAACTGTGCTATTTTGCCAAATATTTTTGGCTGCTAAGCTATTTTTCAAAAAAACTACACAAAATAATCCTCGCAGTAACTCCCTTTTATATTCTACCCTTTTACACACTACCCATTAAAGATAAAAACTTGAACTTGTTAAGACCCTCTACATATAGAATATCAACTTTCTTTACAGTCCCATGCATCTCTGAAGCTACTAAATGTAGTACTCATAAATCGCGAAATTTCTCTTATTTCTACGCATATAAATTAATTCCTACAAAACAATACATCAACAACAAAAACCCACATTTTTTTTTCAATCAACAACAAAACCCCAGATTTTTTATTAAAAAAAAAACAAAAAGAAAAAAGAAAAGAAACCTGAGATTTCCAAGTAGCTTCAGCATCCTTTTTTTGCTTGGTGACGGCCGAATCATCCTGCAAAACATATCACAATCAAAAACCCACAAAAACAAAAAAATTAATCAAATCAAATCAACAGAAAGAGAAGGGGATTATGGGAACTGTACCTGCTCTTGAGAGGTGCGATAGAAGCCAGGAGGATCAGGGATATCACGAGAGGAAGGAGTGGTTGAATTGTCAGTGAAATCAACGGCCCATCTTCTCCCTGATCCCATCACTGCTTTCCCTTTGTCCATTCGATTGGTTTTGCAAATTCAGTCAGATTTGACTGTTTTTTTGTGTGATCTTCTGATATTTTGGAGCTTACAAGGAAGAGAAGAAGGGGTTTGTAAACGGAAGTCTCTTAAAATAAGAAAAAACGGTTCGGTTTTCTGTTCTGTCATATACGTTTGTTTTTTCTGATGAACTATAATCCCCCCCTTGTAGTTTCATTAATACTCCACTTGTATTTCAATAATTTATGATTTTTCAATCATACCCGTTATCAATTTTCCTTTGCTATCTTTTTGCTTCGTGAAAGTAGAGGGTGTTTATTTTTACGTTTAGAAAGTGCTTTTAAAATTTTTAATTTTTTTTAATTAATTTTTTTTATAATTTTAAATAGTTTTAATAACCTGATGTCAAAAATTTTAAAAATTAAAAAATAATAATATTTTAATACATTTTCAGATAAAAAACAACAATTATTATAATTCTAAAACACTAACTAAATGGTATTTTTAGACCAAGTTCTATCGATTAAAATTAAATATCAATCATAAATGATTTTAAAGATATAGCCCTACATCAAGAGAATAAATCCTACCGGATAAGATGATATTAGAATTTAAAAAAAAATCAAGAGAAATAGCAAATCTTCATGGCCAATCCCTTAAAGTTATTTTATTTTTATTTTTTTACTATTTGATGACTAAAAAAAAGCTTGCTTGTATCTATAAATGCTATCTTATCTCACAAAAACACCTGAAAATATAGAGAATCTCAAAAGCAATTGTTTTTTTAAAAATAAAAATAGGTCATAAAAATAAAAGATGATAGTGGGAATTTTAAAACCATAGGGGTAGAAGTAAAACATTGATGAATCTATATGATAAAAAATAAAGTACACCCTCTTTTGTGACCTTTTTATCAATGGCTGAAACCTAATATTTGCCTGATATGAATTTGTGAAGGTATCTTCAGTGTCTGGTGCGGTCATTCCTTCCCCCATGCAAGGGGGGGCAAAGGAAATAAATGAGACTTTGGTTCAATGGCCATAGCCTCTTGGTAATGCTAGGAAGTAAGATAATTTGATTAAAATAAATTAAGATTAAAACATGATTAATTGATGCTTAGATTAATTTAACAATAGACTCTACAATCTTCATATATCGATTAAAATAATTTGATTAGTAAGTTGATTGATTGATGCATTAAGACAGTCCACATGAACAGGTCGAGCTTTTAAAGTTCAGATAGGAAGCTGGAAGTAGCTCAACCAAGCATAATCTTGGTGTGATTGATGTTGTAGTAGTTGTTAAAAAAATATAGGTTTAAGAAAAAAATAGTATGGGTTTTAAAAAATAGTAGATTTATAAAAAATAAATAAAAAAAACATGCTTCGTTAAAATTGTTTGTTTTCAGCCAGGACACGGGAAGAAAAGGAAAAAAAAAGTGTCAAAGTCTGTAAAGGGCAAGGTTGATTACTTATCTGGTGGTAGAAACTAATGATA
The DNA here is from genome assembly GCA_015852605.2 of Populus deltoides. Taxonomy (NCBI): domain Eukaryota; kingdom Viridiplantae; phylum Streptophyta; class Magnoliopsida; order Malpighiales; family Salicaceae; genus Populus; species Populus deltoides. The sequence continues at coordinate 16,246,711 of CM027587.2, forward strand.
TTAGCCCAAATCCGTCACATGACTAAAGATATTGTCCTGCGTTCAGGCTCATGGCATTGCAGTAGATTTTATCATAAAAATGCCTTTCAAAGAGAGATGGCAGATGAAGCTTATAAGCTGACTAGAGCTTAACCTCTGTGAGATAATGGTATCATTATAGCATAGGTCTTAGCAACTTATTCGAATTTCAAATGAGAAACTCTACTTCCATGGATGAAGGATGACTGCACCAGTAAATACATTTGACAGACTAGCATGGCAGATGCAGGGCAAGAAGCGGCTGCTTCTTTTTGTTCATGGTACAACAGATGGGAGAGAGCTGTTTCTTACCGAAGTGTGTGTATAATTCCTCTTTGTTTACAAGCCTCTGCTAAAATAACTCCCTCTTTACAGAGAATTTATCCGAAACTTCTGCTATAATAAAACCTGTAAAAACCTGTGTCCAGGAAAGCTAATTTGTAAGAGTATGTGCTCTTATCATCGCCTCAATATTGCTTTTTCGAGTTTGATACTGACTGGGGTGAGAATGCTGTCAAGATTTCAGAATTAGAACAGGACTTTTCGCTGTGTGACGATGTCAAAGGGATCATACGGATAACAGGAACAATGTTGATGTTTTCAGTTTCTTAGAGTCAGAAACTTCTGACAAATGGTGATTTTTGAACACAAACGCATCCAGTTCTTGAGCAGACCGGCAGCTCATGAGGTTCACTGGGAAAGAAAATCAAAGGGACTCCATTCGCATACTGTCAAGTCCCTTGGGATTTTACCACACGAGTTTCAGATGCCATGGCAATACTTTGTGGATTCTGTATTCGTGCTTACAGGGATCAGTTTTCTCCTTTGGGACACAGTTTCAGTTACTTCGCATCCTTGAAAGTTCTTCATTTGTTAAGTTTCATTTGATGAGATATATCGACACTGAAATTTGTAGAGACTGTCAAAATGTTAAAACCTTCAGAAAAATATGTAATATTATGTTTTTTTAATAGCTTTTCGATAATTTTTATATAAGGATGTCAAATCATGGAAACAACAAATTAATATTTTATATATCTTTTATTCGACAATCAAAAATCGATATATTTCTTTCATTGTCATATAATTAAATCAAAAATCAAAAATTAAAAAGCTCCCCTATCATATAATTAATATTAATCTATTAACTCATGTAATTTTTTATTTATTTTATTAAGCAAATACATCAATTTTTTAGTTTTGCATAATGCTGTGCCTGCTAATTTTTTTTTGTCAAAAAAATACCTTTTATTCTAACCGCATCAAAGGGATCTTAGATGGTTACTTCGTTAAATTTACTGGTGTAAAAAAACCAAATGTAGTGGATGAGCCTTGGAATATCCTGGGATGCCTTGGGAAAGCCAAGGGCAGAGACAGCCGCCCGGAAAAGAGCAGAGGAGAAAGGGTTAAAACCGGCCAAAACCAGCCACCATCTGTTCAGGTCCAGGATTTTCTGGAGGAAATCCAATGGACACCGTTTCTTATCTTAAAGGTAAGTTCCAAGTATTCATTGTTCACAGTGAGTAGGATCTGGCATCATGTTTTGGCTTTCCTGTCTCAAAAACAGAGATTTAAAGAAATGGTTCATGGAGAAATGCAGGAGGGCAGGAACTGTTTAAAGATGGCTTGCCTGCTAGCTTGCAACAGCAAACGGAAGTATCTGGGAAAAAAATGCATTGAACCAGCGGGTTCAGCTCATGTCAAGGACACATCACAGCTGTTATGATCCATATTAAAACAATTTTTTCATGCTTTGCCAGTGAAATATATCAAAACCAAATTATATCAGGCATAAAGCTATTAATTTTAAATCTTCTTTCAAGATAAGAGAAATCTGGGATCACTACAGAGAGAAGATATCTTTCGTAGTTTCTTGCTAAAACGTCAAGAATCCCAAAAGAAAATAAAAATATTAAAAAGATGGCTCAGAGAGTTGCTGTATGTGCTCAAAGAAGAGCTCCGAAAAGCTCCTCTCATACAAGAGGTGTCAGAATTATGTAGCACTCTTCATCACGGCCCTAAAGAAAGAAGAAACATAAGAGACGCAAGATGTAAAATGCAATAAAGCGGCTATGCAGTCATCTAGGGTTTTTGAGAGACGGTGAGGAACACCGTGGTGTTGAGGGTTTTTATAGATCTTTTATGGGCTTTTAGATTTCCCTCGGCCCCATCATATCATACTTGGCCCAAGTACACAGGTAGGCCAAAAATCACTATTGGTCCCCCTACTTGTTTTTGGTCATTTTGACTCCTATGCATACTTTTTCCCTGCCTAATTGACCCTCTTATAATTGTTTTTTTTTTGCTGCCTTTCTTCCTTTTAATCCTCATGCCATCTTCTTAGTGCCCGTTTTCTATTGAAAAGCATAAAATTAGGAGTTATCATTTTTAGTTCGATTTGGTTTTTATTAAAATAAATAACCAAACAGAAAATTTTTTTTTAAAAAAACCAAAACCAGCTCAAACCGACCGAGTTCAGTATGGCTCGATTTTTTCGATTTAGATTCTGTTCGGTTTCAGGCTTATAAAACCGAATCAAACCGGTTGGTTTTTTTAAAATTTTAATCGGTTTAATCAGGTTTTTTTCACAATTCGCTTTTTTCAGTTATTTTTTTCCAGTTTTCCAGTTTTCTCGGTTTAATCGATTTTTTTGCTCATCTCTAATTAAAATGATGATTTTCACTAGAAAACACAAGTGTAAGATTTGACTGTATCAAGAGACTATTTCGTGATGATTAACACACTGCATCTCACCAGAAAAAAAGGAAGAATGAGATTAAAAGGAAATCATTGATTGTTTTTGCGTTTTAAAAGTATTTTTTAAAAAAATTAAATTTATTTTATTTTTTTTCTTTGCTTAAAATTAATAATTTTTTGATGTTTTCAAATTATTTTAATATACTGATATCAAAAATAATTTTTAAAAAATAAAAAAAAATTATTTTGATATATTTCCGAATAAAAAACACTTTGAAAAGCAACTACTACCACAATTTCAACAACAGTGAAAAAAAGGTAGGAAGCGGCATGAAATCAATACAATGTCATCGAATGATATGAGGTAGAAAAGGCAAATCTATTTTTCTTTTTTGGTTTCAATTGGAGGCTCAACAGGCCTTGGGTTAACCCACTATACACCACTCTGAACTCATCAAAATTGATAGGTGGTGAAAAATGTCAAGTAGCACAGGAATACTGGGGGACAAAATTTCTCTGTCTAACCAGCTCATGGAGATCATGGACAATCTTGAATACAGAATCAGGTCTGGCCAGCTTCAGTGCATTTAGTGACATGGCCTTGAGTTCATCTGCCTTTGGACCAAACCATTCTGCAACAATCTTTGCAATCTCTTTTGGTGATTTTGAGAACTTCCCGCATCCATTCTCCACCACATGAGGCACGTTGCCTACTTCCTGTATTATTAAAGATCAGGTGAGAGTTAAAAGCATGCCCAGTTGGGGACCTGCAAAGTGCTGCTTCAGCAAGAATGTATTCAGGATACCCATTATCTACTATTCCATCCACGTTATAGAAACATATTATGCAGAATCCTTGCAGATACAGGAGAAAGGGGCATCTTAAATGGTAATTCAACCTTGTCTGATACCGATCACTCTAATAGGTATGATACAAACAAGAGGTTGACTTGAGCCATTTCTTTGAGATCTTGGCAAGATGAACAAGGAGGTTAATAAATGCAATGAATGCCCTGAGGGATAATGCTTATGACTTTACTTTGGCTGAATTGCATCATATTCCTAGCCTCGGGCCCATTCCATAACAGACTTCAATATACTTAATTTCCTTAATACACAATTTCCTGAATTCAGGAAGGATAGAACTTGCACTGCTACTCGATATTAAGCTAAATTATTATTTTTAAAGAGCACACATCAGAGATCCTGCCAGAGTACAAGCCTCATCCTACAATTGTCTGGTATTGCTATTTTAGGGTCTTTCGGCATTGCAGGTATGCTAATGAGGGATTTCCGTATGCTAGAGCAGCATTGCCAAAACCAATCGGAGCTCAAGCCTTATTACAGCATATAATATGCTGAAGTCTACAATAAAGTTAGCCGACTTACTTGTCCAGCAATGTAATCATTCAAAATTATGGGAAGACCTCGAATCATTGCTTCTGCAATAGTCCCTGGTCCAGCCTGCAGAAACAAAGTTATTACAAGATGGCAGATAATAACGAGGCTGAAGAAAAAATAACAGCAGGGTCATGGGAAGCTAACCTTTGTGATAATACAGTCACAAGCACCCATGCACTCCTCCATTTTAGTGACAAAACCCTCCACCTGTATGATGGAGCATCATATTCAGTACTATGCATGCCTTTGTGGCTGGCTACGAATGCACAAGGATGCTTAATGCCTTGTGAATATGAAAGAGATGTAAAATCCCTACACTATAGTCATCCAAATGACTGCTGCAGTATGTTGATGGACTATATCAATGACAAGACAGCAGTGGATTATTTAAAGGGGATGCGAATCATTGTCTCGAGAAGTAGAAAAAGACTATTGGGCAGCAAGCACTGCCTAACTCCATGACACGGATAGAATCTAGAGTTCAACTGGAAAAATCATGAGACTCTGATTGGGAGAGAAAAAAAATAATAAGATGATACCTTGACCGGAACCTTCCAATCAATCGAGAGTAATCTGTTAGTGAGCTTTTTGTTGCGACCACATATCACGAGGACTTGACCTTTTGGCTCTCCAAGATTCTCATCATATAATGAATCCGCAAGTGCTCTTGCAGTTGCCTCAATGGGACCCATCCCTTCCCCTCCTCCCATCAGTAACACAGCCGGAAGATCTTCATCCATTCCTAGCTCTCTTCTTAATTCACCCTAATAAATCCAAGTGAAATAAGCCAAATGAGTTAAATAAATGACTTCATTTTTCATGCCTAGGGTCAAGTTTTATCAGGTCAATTTGTCTTTCTAAGGAACCTGCTCGATATCATTTCTTACTTCAACTTCAAGTTTGCATAGACAAAAACATAACTTCAATATAAAAGCCATGTTCCTGAGAATAAAACTGTTAAGTACTGGTGCAATGTTAATACATCAGGCTGCCAAGAGCCCAAGAGAAATAGGTAAGTAATCAACTAGAATGATAACCAACCTTCGGTCTAACAGGCTTCACAAAAGAAGGCCGTACAGGAAGGCCATAAACCTTAATCTGTGAGGGTTTGAGCCCAGCTTTCATTGCCCTCTTTGATACATCTGTTGATGGGCAATAACATCTCGTCACAAGCTTATGGAACCTAACCATACAGATGTAAGATATCAAAATTCTAATAATGAGGTACCGCTAAAACAACAAAAACAACATATACAGAATCAACCATGTAGGATGACAAGTGCTTAGATCGGTGACAACAGTGGTAAAAACTATCTTCTGTAAAAGTCCCTTTGCCCTCAATATATGAAGAGGAACATGTTGCATCAGTGGATGGACACTGATAATGATGTCAGGCTGGTATTTCATCAATCCTTTTGCAACCTCTCTACCACAAACAGAAATTAATGATCAAATAAGAACAGAATTGCATGCTACCACAGAAACTATCCTGAACAAACAATACAAGTTCAACATCTGAGAAAATGATGAAGAATCAGGACAAGAAATAGAAACAAAATTTGGTCATTAGAGTTGCCCAGTGGGAATTATAACTGATAGTGCCTTTTTTTTCCACCAAGAATATATGATAAAACAAAAGCTGATGTTGCTCTTGGAAATATAACTAACAGATAAATATATATATCCAAAGAAGATAGAAAGTCCCACCGAGCTATAAATGTTGAAGTTGCAGCAAAATTAGATTGATGAATCACACGTGGTGCAGTTCCATAATATGTCATTTTCCACAATGCCTCATGTTTCACCAGGAAATTATAGCTTCTGGGCAATTGATTAAATGGCCAAGGCGTATGTTCTGACCACAAATCAGTAATAAACACCTGCGACATGCACTCTTAACACACAGAACATGATCAACATAAACGTATCCAATCATCAACTAACCACTCCCCCCTTCTACACTAAATTGCTCACAAACCACAAAAATAAAAGAAAAGAAAGAAAAAGAACTGGATACACAGTCCTTTCTTTTTTCATTACTTTCATTATCATAAACCAACATGTAGAAACTCAATTAACATAATAGCTGCACAACACTTGAAAGAACATAAATTTTCATTTTCTCAGGTTCCAAATGATAAAAAAAAATAAAAAAAAAATCTCTTCCATTTCCTTTCCTTTAATTCCCTATTGGCAATGCACCGAGATATTCCCTAAGCAATGAAAGCAAATTTATATAGTATCATATTAGAAAAACTGACCTGATAATCATCACCGAATTCTTCATTGAAGGCAGCCTTAATAGCCTCAGCAGAAGCTCTATGACCACCACCAGTATCACTCATCAAAATGAGAACCCTTTTAGGACTCCCACCTTCTACACCATTTAAACGCACACCATCATCCAACAAAGCACCACATCCATCATCTCTTAACCCATTAGTATTATTACCATCATTGCTACCAATATTATTATTACCATTATTATCTCCTGAACCAATCTGAACTGAAGCAAAGCCAATTGGGATTCTCTCGGAATGGAGCCTAATAGTCCTATTAAACTCACTCCAAACACTTCTAAAACCACTTCTACTACTCAAACTCAATGAAGCATTAACCCTTCTCGTTTTTAGAACAACCGGGCTATCAAAAAACAGAAAATCTGACCTAGAAAAAGATAACCCATTTGAGTTTATGCTTTGAACTGCTCTATTAAAAGCAAAGCCACCCATTTGAGCTACAAGTTCAAAGACAGAGCCTGATTCTTGGGTGGTTGTTACTGCCGAGGGGTTATGCATTGTGAGACAGAAAAAGTTGCAGACTTCCAAGTTATTAGAGGATAATTAAGCATTCCATGTGGTCTTTAACATGTAAAAACAAATGGGTTATATATAGACAGCAAGAAAGATAATTGCTTTAAGATAAAATGTTAGAGAGAGAGAGGTGATTGTTAGGTGTTTGATATTGTGGCTGTGAGAGGATTCAGATACTGTAGAGAGAGGGGGGGTAGATTCCGAGAACATTTTTATTGGAAGAAAAGGATGTTCTTTGGAAAGAACGGAGACAAGTTGTGAAAGGGGGAGGGAGATGACCACTTCTTTTCGTGGGATTAGTTTGGTTGGATTTTGGTTTGAATCTATGTAAAAATCCATGCATGTAATATGTTATTGGCTTCTTGCCCTAGCAGGAAAAATTCTATCATCCATAATTAATATTATATTTAAGTTAATTTAAAGTTGATAACTCAATTTGTCCTGATATATTAAGGTATTTCTCTAATTATCTTTATATATCTGATTTAGTAAATTTATCCCAAAATATATGCTAAATTTCTATTTCATCATCCCAGCGGATATTCATGTTAATTTATCCAAATTAATTTACCAAACTTTCTAATTATTTGATTAAGGTAATGTTTGCCATTGCTATTCAACAATCTTTTTGAAAAAAAAATTAGTTTTAAATTATTAATTTTTTTTTTTTATGTTTTGATATGCTAATATCAAAAATAAATTTTAAAAAATTAAAAAATATATTATTTTAATAAATTTTTAAAAAAAAAACACTTTAAAAACTATATTTTCCTAACAAAATTGCAGTTATAAACCATTTCACATCTATCAAGATTAAGTTATTTTCTAATTTTTTTTTTAGAGATATATTTGTTTGCTAATATAATGTACAAAGTATTTTTAAAATTAAATTTTAATTGAAAATATATTAAAAAAAAATTTATAACTTTTTAAATTTTTTAACATTAACACATTAAAATAAAAAAAAAACTTTTAAAAAACACATCACATCTATTAATATTTTATTTATCAAACACCAAATTTACCTAACAAAATTGAATACACTTTTCGATACAAACCATTTTATATCTATGGAGATTAAATTCTTTTCTAATTTTTCTCAGGAACATGTGTGTGGGATAAAGTGATGAATAATATTTAAAAAAAATAATTAAAAATATATAAAAACAATACATGTTTTAGGATTTTTTTTAACATTAGTATATTAAAAGTATTGAAAAAATATAAATTTAATATTTTTAAAATAAAAAATATTTTGAAAAAAAATTAACGCAATGTTAAACAAACACTTGGTTTTGGTTCATTAAACTGATATTTATCACATAGAAATCCTTTACCAAGCTACTCCCGAGATACTTAAAAAGCAGAAAACTCTACAATCTAATCAAAATCTATGGTAATTCAATGAAATATTTTAAATCTCGAATAATTTTTTATTATTATTATTATGAACCTATCATTCAGGCTCACAAAGAGCCTGTTTGGCTCTACGGTTGAACCTGTGTTTGATCAAATTTTAATTTTTTTTGCTAAAATTGAGTGGGATTTGTATTTTTTGGATCGTTTTGATGTGCTGATGTCAAAAATAATTTTTTAAAAATGAAAAAACATCATTGACATGTATTTTGACATGAAAAGTTATTTGAAAAGTAACCACTGCCACACTGTCAAACACACTTAAAAAAAAAGCTGTGATAACGTCTTTGCGCTGACTTTTTTTTTTTTATAAACGTCCTGTCCAGAAGCACGAGAAGATCATCATGTGATATTTATGAAGAATTGTGTGTATAGTTGGTGTTTAAAAATGTGATTACGGTTGTTTTTTAAAAAATTTATATTTAAAAATGTATCAAAATAATTTATTTTATTTTTAAAAAATTATTTATGATATAAGTGCATTAAAATATTCTAAAAATACCAAAATTATATTAATTTAAAATATTTAAAAAAACATGTTTAAAATATAAAAACAAACCAGACAACCATGAAAAGTTGACAACTTTCTCGTGCTAGAGAACATGTGGTGCATAAGCCAGGCACTGGTTGGATTTTGTGAGTGGCCGAGTGGGGAACTCAACTTTCTCGTGCTAGAGAACGTTGGTGTTTTTTTATTACACTTAGTGGAAGATCCAATATGATCCAAGAGATCTTCCAAGTATTTTTCATGTTGAAAATTAGTGATGCGAGGCGTGCTGGTATTACTTCCATTTGAAAGCATTAATTTATTTATATTATAAGGTAAAATTAGCTATTAATATTCAAGTTTTGATCAAATTACGAGTTCATCCATCTATAATATACTAGGAAAATAAAATCAAAATAAAATTTTCAATTGATTCCAGGATTAACCCAAGAGTCAGCACGGCGCCCTGTCATTCCTCATGAAGGCAATGCCTATCGTGGAGACAGCCCTCGCGGGCTCGACAATACAGGCCAGCGTCCTCGCTGGACGCTGTGCTCACACGGTTACAGGGTTGTGAGGAAATGAAGAGGGTTCTAGGAGCTTCATCAACCCGGAAAATTCTCAGGATTTTTTCAAAAATCCACCGACCCACATGAAGGCTAAACATGGAAAATTGCGTGGAAAATATCTTTACGGGGGGGGGGAGCGAATTCTACCTTTTGCTCTTTAAAAGGCCTCTTGATTCAGCCACCAAGTACTCGAAGGCATTGTATATTTTTTATTTGTTTTTTGTGTTTATCTCATAAAAAAGAAAAATAAAAAAAAAAATTTAAATAATAAAAAATTTTTAGTTATTAGATAAACACGAGTAAAAAAAAAAAAAATGAGTCTTGTAGAGAACTGGGCCGCTGCGGAGTGGCTGGAAGATTTCGACAAGAACCGGCCTGGTTCTGTAAGTAATTTATCTTATTCGGATGTTGCCCTCTCGGCTCTTGCCACAACGTGGCACCCCAAGGATGTAGGCCACGTGTTGCATAGCATGGGTCAATCTGGATGCATCAATTGCATGGAAAATAAAGTTTAGGCCAAGAAGCAATTGCCAAAAGCCCATAACGAGAAATTCTGCATCCCCACATTACATCTGGAGCAAAGCCCATGAATCTTTTGAGCCCATACAAGAGCCGATGACGACTTTGTAGCCCATAGATTTTTGGGCATCTCCTAGATAAAACAATGAGAAATTGCACTATTCACAAGTCGATTAGAATCAATTCTAATTCGAATTTGATTTAAATTTAATTAATAAATAAATTGAATTTACATGTTTGGATAAGATAAAATATAATTTATTTTGTTTTCTACATTATTTTCATCTTATTTCTTCAAAAGTTTCTAAAACAATGAATAAACAAGTATTTTTTTTAAATAGTTTTCATATTAATTTTTTAAGATAAATATATCATCAAATTCTTGTATCAATTTTTATTTATTAAGATTAAGTTGGTATCCTATAAAATTTTAAGCAAGTCATTCATATCTGAAATATTAGTGTATTTATATAAAAATTATTTGATAATAAGATTTTTTTTATAATCAGAATAACACACGAGATATATATTAATTATTTTTTAAGAAATACATGCACTCTAACAATTAAAATTTGAGATTTTTACAAAAAAAAAAAGAAAATATATTCAAATTATTAGAAAAATAAAAGTGAGATTGTATAGAGGACAACCTCATGATGCCGTTTAAAGCTAATTATATGTTTAATAATGTGGAGTATGATACTTTTTAAAAATATTTTTTAATTAAAAATATTTTTAAATGATATTTTTTCTAGATTTGTCTTTTAATTTTGATATTAGCACATTAAAATCATAAAAAATTCATAAAAAATTCAATTGATTGAATATTTTGAAGGGAAAAAGCAATTTGAAAAACTAGTTTCTTCTATTGTTCATGAGATTTTCCCCTCTATTTGGCAAAGCGAAAGGAAGCAAAACGTGAAGGAAGGAAACTTAAATTCTTGGTGTGATCAATCAATACAGTAAAAAAAGCAGGTAAATCACCTTTTTAGCTTTGCCAAGGTTAAAATCCATGCTAGAAACAAACAAGTGACCAAATCCGCCATGAAAGTGGCTTGATGCACTTGTTTCTAGCAAAGCCTATAGCAGTAAAACTCTGTCTTGCGTATAGAAGACAAACATATCTTCTTACCCCAACTAGCCATTGGCATCAATTCTCACATGATGGCACTTAGAATTTTCTCCTCCATCTTTTACAAAATTTCAAAGGCTTATAATACAAAGAGGGATATGTCTTTTCCCAAGAACCATTTCAAAGAGGTATAAGCAACCCTAAGCCCTTGATGTTGGATCATAATCATGGCTGTTTCTCTCTTTTAGGGCAGTTATTGAGAGCTGCTTGACCTTGTGAAAATTGAGGCTGAGGAGAGAGCCTCACGCATGTATGAAATTGATTTGGGGGAGACAAACTCGTTATCATAAAAGATATACCTTATCTAGGAAAGTTATGAAGCAATGATTCAACATCGAGAGCCTATGAAGTAAGTTATGAAACGTGGAGCGAGATTTCACCAATTAAGTGATCAACCCCCTTCAATGAACATGTGCTATAATGCTATTCATATTTCACGGGATTTTATTGATTTTGATTGTGTTTGAAACCGTGGTTGAAATTATATATTTTAAAAATTTAAATTTTTTATTTTAAAATTAATTTTTTTATGTTTTCAGATTATTTTGATGTGCTGATGTTAAAATAATTTAAAAATATATATTATTTTGATGCAATTCCAAGATAAAAGTACTTTGAACCGCATAAATATTAATGGAGGGCTTATTTATCTTAAAACTATGTCATTTTCATCATAAATATTAATGTTTTCAAGGTAAAGTTGTCGTGATCAGGTTTTGTGACTGCCATGGTGTTCTTTCTAGTAATTAGTTGTTTTTACTTAATTTGAAGAGAAAATCATGTAGTTCTCCCGATAATGAAGGGGAAACCTTATGGTGATTAGAGGATAAATATAAGTAGTCACTACATAAATCTAATTTGAAGAGAGATAAAAGGATGGTAAAAGAAAAAAAAATTAAATATAAATTCCATCAAAAATTATAAAATTATTTTTATCTATGCTGAGATATATATATATATATATATTTATATATATTTTCTCTCATTGTATTTCTCTCATAAATTAAAATTACCTGGTTTTTGTTTGCCTTCTTTGTATGAATTTCCATGAATCAAATGCTTGAGATTGAAGGTTTCGGGATTTTGAGAGTCTAGTAATGTTTATTTTTTAAAGTTTTTTTTATAAATGCATCAAAATAATATTAAATTTTTTATTTTAAAAAATTATTTTTAACATTATTATATCAAAATGATATGAAAACATTAAAAAAATTAATTTAAAAAAAATAATAACTAATTTTTAAAAAAAATACTTTTAAAATATAAAAACAAACAATCTTTATATCAATAACAATCAAGTAAAGTATCAGTTTAGGTAGATTAACGAGTATCCTTGGTTACCATTATTTACTCATGCATCATATATATCTTTTTGATGTAAAATTTGATTAACTAAAATTAACTATTATCTTAACAATATCCTAATTAAAGAGTGTCAACATCTTATGATACAAAGCCGAGTTTGAATTACATGTCTATTTTTTTATCTATTTGAATGTATTTTAAAAATATATTTTATATAAAAAAATATTAATTGATGATTTTTTAGTGTTTTTCGATGTTTTTAATATATTAATATCAAAAATTAAAATAAATTAAAAAAAATACTTATTTTAATATATTTTTAAATAAAAATTATTTAAAAAAAATCCTGTACACCACGATACTAAACACACCTTTCTTACTTTTTCTCATTTAATTAACACCAATCATCAAATGATTGGGAGATTAACCAAAAAAAAAAACCTCGTTGGGAATAGACAATGATTGTAAACTTCGTTAATCCTAACATCTGCTGGACTAATCAAAACCATAGAAAAAATGGAGCAATTCCTTGACAAAACCCTATATTTTGGGTTTAGATTGTAGTTGGTAGATTTTATACAGGATTTGACTCTGAAAAAGGGTTTGGATTACTTAGATTATCAAGTTAATTAGCAAGCCATTAAGTCAATTCGGATGAATTAATTTTATTAATTACATTTTTATTATTTTTAAAACAAATTCTTTGGTATTGATTTATCAGGTCAATTAAATTATTAAAAATTCAATTAGAATGGATCAGTAAATATTTTTTTTATTCCACTAGAAATACAATCTGGATTAGATTTCAGAGTTACGAATTTCTTACATGAAGTTATCATGAAAGATTGAATTTAGCAACTAAAGTTCAGAACTGGTTAAGTCCAACAACATTAACAATCATGTCCCTCCACGACACACACACGAATCTCCTAATTTGCTCGTCAAAATAGTAGAGACCCGAGCCACAAAATTGTGTGCTGTAAAGTTATCTCGAGTCGTCAGAATTAATATTGTCAGTTAGTAAATCATGAATTTCGAGTGATTTAATGATTATAAAGTCTATGCACATAGCAATGCCATAATTTCCTTGCATTGAATATGAAGTGCGAGACCACGAGCAACCATATATCATGCCCTTCTTGACCATTATACGGCTGTGAAAGAGACCTCGAGGCAAATTCCATGTTCGTATGAGATTTCTTTAATCAATCATTAAGATTTAGATCTTGAATTCGATGATAAAAATAGGTTTTTTACGAGTAGAAAACTAGCGGAGGAGGATTTTCATGGGTGTTCGTGGGTTTTGCTTGTTTTTTTCTCCTTTTTAGGAATTTAATTTATTCGTGAATCTTGACTCGTTAAAAAATTAAAGTTTTTATGGATGGAGAAGTAGGATTTTACAAATAAAAAGCTCCTAGGAGAGTATCTTGATGAACTGTTTATTTACTATCCCAATCCTTAACCGGGGCTGGCAATCTCACTAGCTTGCTCACCTTCATCTTAAGATTACACAATCCTAAATGTAAAGAATACACATGAATCATTTAAGATTATGATTCAATGACTCATGTATGTGTATTCTTGAATTTTCTTTTTTAATAATATAATATCAAGATGAATGTATATATTATATAATTTTTTTTAAAAAAACAGTGTATCATATATGCTAGTTTGCATGCACTAAACCAAGTTCTTACGGCCTATAACTAGTCTGGTTAAGCTCTGCAACCCGTGGAACCAAGAAATTTAGTGCTGATGGGATTTGAACTTGAGATATTGAGGAAAACAAACCCCCAAAGCTCATAGCTAAATGCCGCGAGATCAACCCCATGGGGGTTTGTATTATATGCTTACGTTTTCTTCTCTTTTTGATTAGTTTATCAATGATTTCCATGAATTTGTATAAATGATTTGCTTTTGATCAAGTTTGAAGAAAGTTCAGATGCAGAAAAAAAGATGCTAACATCCTACCTGTCTAAACTACAAGAGTAAAATGGAAAATGTGAAAGCTAATGTGTTATGCCTCAATTCATGTAAGTGAGTCAGAAAACGAAAACGAGTTGCGCGCCTTCGAGAAGGTAAACTTATCGTGTTAGACTAGATTATGACTTGGGTTATATAGTGGACAATATTTGTCTTTGAAAGCTGTAAAGGACATGGGTTATTAGGAGAGCAACTCTTGAAGACTTTCATGGCTTCATGCTCTTTCTGAGCTGGAAAGCAGTGGACGGGAAACCATCTTGTTCACACCCAGCTTGGTGCCATGGTGCTGCGGTGGTTGACAAGAACTAAACTGATCCTGTGTTCATGGAAAACGAGACTCCATTAATTTTGTTTCAAGAAAGGGAAGAAGAAATTGCATGTATGTATTGACAAACATTAGTATTAATCTGATTTTGTTTATGTTTCTGTGATAAGTTGGACAGTGAGTGAATAAAAAATTTGACTTTTCGGCTTAGATTTGATTGTTGCTATGAATGTATATGCTCGAGAATATATTTCACCACAACACCAAATATTTGAATGTTGAAATTTCATAGTGATACGGAGGTTTCTATGCAAGCAAATATTTTAATTGAAGAAAAAATTGTAAGATATATTAGAATTAATTTATGATTGATGAGTCTCCAAATTCAAGATATTTAGAAATAAAGTTGATGTGTTGGATAATCAGTTAATTTCTTAGTTCAAACAATGTAATTTATTCTTCTATCTGGTGGCTTGACATGGAAAGCTCGGGTGGTTGAGTAGTTGATAACTAGTAATGTTTAGTAAGCCAATGTGATCGGTAGTTATTACTTGCAAAATATTTCATTTAATGAATGTGGGGACTCAGGTTTTTAACCAAGTAATTTTATAGAAAGAGATAGTGCAATTATATTTTAGAGAGATAGACTCTAAAATTATATATGTTGGAAGTATTAAGAATGAAGAATATAAACCTGAAGTTTGAAAGATTCATGGTGTATTTATAACTCATGAGTTTTGTCCTTTGGTGAATAGGATGAGTTGGATTGTAATTTCACCCTTATGATATTTTGAGTTATATTCTACTTAAAATAATATGTATTGGACCAGTATAAAATATAGAGGTACCCTCTGAGATCCAAAAAAAAATCCCAAAGAAGTGTTAAGCTCAGGAAAGTTGCTTGGACCTGTTAGATGTGAGAAATAGGTTCAGACGCACTACCTGGGATGAGCCCATAGAGTCGGGCTAGACTATGGAGTCAGGCTTCTCCCCTAAAGCAAGTCTATAGAGTCGGGCTTCTCCTTTAGAGTGAGACCATGAAATTATTGTGTCCAAATACATTGAATAGGGTCTCTTATGGGTTTTTTGGGTCGTTAAATTTTGATTTATCAACTATGTTTATTAATTTTGATTAATTTAGGTGACATGGGGATTTTGATTAATTTTTCAGTTAAGAATATGGGGGGGAAATAGTAAAAGTAATTATGAGTGATAAATACCAAAAAATAAATTGTTGTTGTTGAACCCAAAAAATAACTTTGTTTTTTACCCCTTTTCACTATCGCGAATGACACTCATGATCTCAATAAATAACACACATGATCTGATCTGAATTAAGTTTTTAGTTTAAATAAATAAAATGCAATATTAATATTATTCAATGAGAAAAAAAATAATTCAACGAGGTCTTTAATAATCTGGTTTATCTAACTAATCAATATTAAAAACAAATTGAGTATTTGATTGCTCTATAGCTTAATATTTTTTTTTCAGATAATCAACAAGAAAGCTAAAACTCATGGTGATATTATTGTGCTCCAAGACACGGTTTACTATTTATTACAATAATATAATTACTATATTACCTCTTGATCATTTTCTCTTTTGCCTTCTGCACAAGGGCATTTTTGTATTTTCATGTTTGATAGAACGATGGAATTACTACATTACCCCTGTCATTCCAATTTTAAGACTTGGATTTAGGGGCTTGGTAATAATTTTCTCATGGTTTGTTTGTTATTGTTGATTGATCTGGAAAGCATTTTTAATTTTGTACAAATAAAAACAAACAAAAAAGCTATTGGCGTGCACCAACACGTTAAACGCTCCAATAACTTCGAGCAACGCTTGCAGCTAACTTAGATGGTTGTAATGGCGCTTTCAAAGCATCATTTGATTCGTCTCAATATTTTTTTTCCTCCCTAAATGACTCTTGTGTAGTGGTTCGGTAAGGTATGGCCAGAAATGACTTTTCTTTTTTTCTTTCTCTTTCCTCCTAGGATTGCGTGCTAGTCATGCAAAAAATTATACAAACCCTTCAATTTATTTTTTTTCTTTAGAATCAGTCCCTCTTCTCTTATTTGCAATTTTTTTTATTTACGTTGATTATTTCTAATTGGATTTTATTTTTGATTTCATCCCTAGTCATTTAATTTTTGAAATTTATTTTCAAATTTGATGCTCATTCTTTGAATTGCTATTTATTTTGTTTTAAATTATTTTCTTGATTGATTTTTTTTTTTACATTTCCACCCCTAGATATGTATTTTCATTCAAGTTTTGTGTCAAATTTGGTTTTTCTTCTTTTAATTGTAATTTTTTAATCATTTTCTAAATGAATTGGTTTTTTACAATTCCATCCCTAAATATTTAATTTCATTTGATTTTATGCTAAATTTAGTTCTAATTCTTTTAATTACTATTTTTTCATTAATTGTTTTTCTCAATTTCTTCCCCTGGTGTTTTTTGGTTAAGAATCTGGTTTCTTTGTTTTTTTTTTGTCTTTAAAGAGGTCACATCGGTCTCGTGAGCCGGGTCATAAATCTAAAAGATTAGCCAGGGTAGACTTCTGTTTTTTTAAGCATTCTTTTTTAATATTCTTTTACTGGTATTTTTTAAGCTTTCCTGTTTATAGCGTCATCTCAGTCTCATGTCCTAGGTTATATATTTGATTTGTTGGCCCGGGTTGGCTACTGGGTTAGCTCAAGGCTTTTTTTTGTTATTTTTTTGGGCTTTGACAAATTTTTCAATTTTATATTTTAAAATTGACTTATAATGAACTTCTTAATAACAGGTTTTCATAGTTGCAAGCTTTTTAAGATTTGATCATGTTTAAGATGTTTGATTGAATTTTTTTAGTTTTTACTTATGTTTCATTATTTAAAATTAAATTGGATGACATTTGAATTTTTTTATTGAACTCGGGTTCATGATCTAACAAGTTACATGTTTTTTAGATTAGATTAGGTTTAGGAAAATTGCCCGAGATTGCACTGTTTTTTTTTCTTTTTTTAAAGCTGTTGTTTCCTTTTTTAAGAAATTATTTTTTTATATATATTTTCCAGTTAGGTTAGCATCGGGTTGTTTAATAATCTAGATAGACTTAGGTGTGGTTCTTTCTATCTCTTTTTTTTATTATTTTTTTGTCAATTTATTTATTATTGTTTTTTTATATATTATTTAAATTATTACTTTAACAATAACTTGAAACTTGAAAAAAAAATTAACCAATTATTTACTTACATTAAAAAAAAATATTAACTATGATATCTCCCCCCTTCCCCCTCCCAAAAACAAAACAGAGTTTGGCACGAAGATGCTTCGTAAATCTCCTTCATATTTTGTCAGACCTTGCTTTTAAAAAATACAAGGGTTTATCTTGTTAGTTAGGCCTTAAACACCATATATGCTCTCTCCATCAACATCAACGGCAAAAAAACTGCATGGGACCACCAAAGACAGCTTCCTAATGAAGTAATATAGTTTTTTTTTTTTTGTTTTTTTAGTGTCTTTTCTGATTATTTTAATATATTTATATAAAAAATAAAGAAAAATTAAAAATATAATTTTTAAAAATATCTTCCATCACAGTACTCAACACGTACTGGGAGAAGAAAAGGCAGCAGCAAAGGAGACAGTCAAATGTATTGTGCTTTATTCTGTGTCAAAATAAATCACAGCCGTTGGTATTTACAATATAAGGAGATCACAACAACGTCACCACCAAGGTTATTTCTTTCCCAAAGAAAATTATGCGATTTGCTAAGATGATTTTGGCAGCTGTGGAACCAGGGGCGTTAGGAGGGGTTAAAATTAATATAATAAAATATAATATTTATTTTAATTTATTATATATAATTTGTAAATTAAAATCTCTATAATTTAGTTTTATTCAAATAACTTACTACAAACATATAATAATCTTTATGAAACATATTGAAACTGTTTAACCATAACTTCAATATTATATATTGAAGTTGATTCACTAGATTGTGAGTTATCAATATTTTTCTAAAAAAATCAATTCTTTTTATTTTGTTCATGATTCAATATAAAATCAAAACATATATACTAAGAAAAAACTGATAATTTTGATGGCTCTGCTAAAAACAAAACATAAAAAAAAATCTAAGTATAATCAAAACAAAACCAATAAAACATATCTAATTAATTAGAAAAAAAATCACTATAACAAGAATTCAAAAAATAATTGGTAGAACTAGTAGATCTGAGAAAAAAAAGGAGCAAAAATGATAGAAATATAAAAAAAATCTCATCAAATTATTAACAAACATCTCAAAACAAAACAAATATAGATTTTAAATTTAAGTTACCTTATTTTGTTTGATGAAAGATAAATTAATTGGTGGCTCTGCTTCAATTTTTTTGTAGAAAAATTTTGATTTGTATTTTTATTTCTTTATTTGATTGGCTGTAGGATTTATATTAGGTAAACTATTGGTTTTGTTTTTTTATTTCACAAAGTAATGCCTTAATATTTTTTTTCTTTCTATCTAGCTCAAGAGTAAATTAAAAAGAAATCAAAAGTGAAGTCAATAATAACCCAAAATAATGCCTTAATTATTTGATGTCACAAAGTAATGCTTTAATAACCCAATAATAATAATAATAATAATAAATGTCTTCAAGGGGGCCCGGGCCTACTTGCCCCCCTACTTCCGCCCCTGAACCATGTATTTGAAAAATTTTAAATTATTTTAGTTGCCAATTAATTTTTTTAGGAACCATGTATTTGAAAATTTTTAAATTATTTTAGTTGCCAATTAATTTTTTTATATTTTTTTGAATTGTTTAGATATATTAATATTGAAAATAAATTAAAATATATATTATTTTGATGCATTTCAAAGCCAAAAATACTTTAAAAATAGAAAAGAAATAATAAAAATAGAAAAGAAATAATAAAAATAGAAAAGAAATTTTTCTTTCATATATTTCTATTTGGAGAGTCCATAAATTTATTTAAAAACTGTTTAAAATCAAATTTATTTTATGTTTCTGTATTTATTTTTTGTATTTTACAATACTAATTAAAAATATATTAAAATAATATTTTTAAAAATTTTTTGATATCAACATATTAAAATCATTAACAAATACTTAAAAAACATTAATTTAATTTTTTTCAAGTAAAAAACGGTTTAAAAAACATCTTGAAAAACAAGTTATACTACTAAAACGAACACTCTCTTAGTATGTGCTTAAAATTATAATTTAAGTTGTTTTTTAAAATAATTTTTCCCATTAAAATACAGCAAAATTATTTTTTTATTATTTTTAATATCTACATTTCAAAATCATTATAAAACGCTAAAAAGATTAATGTCAAGTTAAAAGTACTTTTGAAAAGCACTCTGAAACACCCTTTAAATAATGTTTGGCATAGTGATGTCGATTGTTTTTTTAAATATTTTTTCTTAGAAAAACATTAAAATAATATTTTTTTTCAAATTTATTTCAATATTATCACATTAAAATATTTTAAAAAATTTTAAAAATTTAAAATTTTTTTAAAAAATGATTTTTTCTAAAGCGCGGCCACACAACTTAAACAAGCATGTTTATATACTATGTTGATCGAAAAAACCTCGGATTTAGAATTTGATTTTAATTGAGTTTTTAGTCGAAGTCAATAAACATAACATTAATTCCACGAAAAAAACGGTTGACTCATAACAGGGTTTTTAATGACCAAGTTTAGCCAACCAATCCTAACCGGTCAATTGCATGAAAGAAAAAATGTTTATATTTTAATAAAAACAATTAATTTGTACTGATGTGGTGACTTACGAGTTTGGCTGAAAATTCAGTAACTCAAACTCTTTTCAGACAGGATTGTCAACTACGATATCTCCCCCCTCCCCAGAAACAGAACAGAGCCTCACACGATGACGATGCTTCGTAAACCCCCTTCATATTTTGTTATTTTTTTAAGTATTTATTATTATATTTTTTAAATTTTATTTTTATATTGGTACATTAAAATGATAAAAATATATCAAAAATTAATTTTAAATAAAAAAATTCAATTTTTACTAAGCACTGCAACCACGACAACAAATAATACCTTAAATGTATTTGAAATTGAGTTGTGGTGAGGTGTGGTTTAGTTTTTTTTTTTGGAGGAAAAATAAAAGAAAAACATTTATTTTTAGCTTTTAGTGAGATGTGATTTGTTACGTAAAAGGAGGACTGTACTTATAAGAGAATACTCAAACTTAACCTTATCACACTTCCGTGTTATTTGGAATTGCGTTTTAAATGTGCGTTCTGTGAAAATTTTAAAAAACAAATTATTTATAATTATTTTTTTTATTATTTTAATATATTAATATCAAAAATAATTTTTAAAAAATAAAATATTTTTAAATAAAAAATACTTCTAAAAACAACCGCTCTTTCATACTAAGTCGCCGTTTAGAATTGCATTTCATATGATATTTTATGAAAATTTAAATTTTTTTGTTTAAAATTAATTTTTAAATATATTTTTTAATTGTTTTGATATGATGATATTGAAAATAATTTTTAAAAAATAAAAATATATTATTTTAATAAAAAATATTTTTAAACACAACCACCTAAACGCACTCTAAAGCAACAGGAAGAAAGAGAAGAAGAAGAAGAAGCAGCAGCATAAGCATGGAAAGACAGTCTGATGCCGTGAACTTAATTCTGTATCAAAATAAATCACAGCCGTTGATATTTACAATCCAAGGGTTGATGTTTAACAAGGATGGCGGCCACAACGTCACCACCAAGGCTATAGCTTTCCGGTAGAAAATTATGGGCTCTGCTGTGGTCTTGGGTAACATTTTATTATTTTATCGGCGGAGATAGATATGAAATATATTTTTCTACACTTTCTATTTAGAGTATAAAAATTTATTTAAAGTCATCTTAGAAATAAATATATTTTATATACTTGTATCTATTTTTTTATAATTAATATGAATATCTAGAATAACTTGTATATATTTTAATTAATCTCATTATCTTTGAAATTAATGAAAATCTCTAATAATTTTAAAATTTATAAATATTATTTTTTCATCTTCGAAAACTAGCCGAACACCACTTGTCATTTCTTACGTGTTCAGAATTTGATTTCAAATCATTGATCGGCCGTATGAACTCAAACTGTACGTATAACAATTTTTTGAAAGTTAGATTTTAAATTATTAAATGGAAAGCGCCCACATATCAAAATAATTATTGTTATTATGGACTATGTCAACCAAAAAAAACAATCAATCAATCATTATCACTTCCATTGATCAACAGTACTGCCATTGAAATTCCACAGGCATCATCATCATCTTCTCTGATAATGCAAAAACCATCTGCAAGATAGGAACAAGACTGGGAAAAGGGAAAAAAAAAACCTAAAACATGGCAAATGTTTCTTACATTCTTTAAAAACCCAGAACAAAAACTTGATGCAAGATACAGATACGTTTAGTGCTTCTTTAAACATGTTCTCAACAACAAGATAAACCTAATCTTGATTGCTTTGACTCGGTGAACTCAATGGAAACAGAGGCAGCAGCTCAGGTGGCTCGCTCCCTCTTGGTGTATTCAACGGTGACGGATGCAAGTAAAAACCCTTTTCAGCTATGGCCTTCTCCTCCTCTAAAACTGCTGGTGGAGATGGCGACTCGGTAGTGGCTGGGCTCGGGAAAAACAAAAGCTCTGAGCTAATTAGTGGAGTGACTGGCGATTCGACTTGGCGTGTTTGGCGGGTTGGTGATGAAGAGTTACTGAGAGAGGTCAAGCCAAGTTTGATCTCTAGCTTTCTTGAGGTATGTCTACGTTCTTGGAGCTTGAAAGGTGACCGGCGTGGGCCGGTGAAGTCAACGGGACTGTGAAATGATTTTGATGAGGAGAGTATTCTTGTTGCCGGAAGTTGTTGCGTGTCACTAGCTAAACCGGTTAATTTCTGGACAAGGTCTCTAAAACTGTTTGTGTCTGCTTGAACAAAGGTTGTAGGTGATGTTGGAGGAGGAGAAGTTGCCATGGTGTTCATGTGATTATACCCTTCTATTTTCTTAGACAAAGGGGAAGATGGATGCTAGCTGGTAGCTAGTTATAGAGAAGGAGAGAGAGGCCTAAGGGACTGTGAATGGGGAAGGAGGTGATTTTCCTGGTAATTGCTTGGTTTTTATGGGGCGAGGTCTCACTAGCAAGGAGTCAAATATAAGCCTTGGTATAGAGTCAAAGCTAGGGAGAGAAGAGAAAGAGATATGAATGTTGATGGGTTATGTAAATTATTGATTAAGGAGTCAATGTTTTTCATTTAAAGAGTAGTTTCGGGAAGAATTGTAGTACAGCTGATTATCTTAATAATAAATTTTGTTTCTGTTTACGTCTAATTTTGTGAAGTTTAATTCATGAGAGAGTACGCGTGATATAAAGATAGTAATTGTTTTTTAAAATATTTTTTTATTTAAAAATATATTAAGATAATATTTTTTTATTTAAAAAAATTATTTTTAATATTAAATTAAAAATAAAAAAATAATTTATTTATAAAATATTTTTCAAAATACAATTTTAATTTGTTTTTAGAAGAGTTACCAGGTTTTGTAATTTTTTTTTTCTTATTAGTATATCATTATGTTTTTTTAAAAGGTGATATTAGTTTTGTTTAGAATTTATCATTATTTTTTCTAATAAATATATTTTTTAAAAATCAAACTTATATTCTCATTATTGATAATATCAGGTTTTGTATTAATCAAGATATATACATGCTGAGTTTTTTTTATATATATATTTTTTTTTTTCATGTGGTATGAGAAAAATGCAATCATATTTGTACTGGGCATAGCTTCAATTTTGACTCGGTAAACTGATTAATTTCTCTTTATTATGACTAGGGAGTTAGTATTCAAGCATCAAAATTAATTCCATTTCTTCTGTCTAATCAATATTTGAAAATAATATTTGAAAGTTTGGTAATGATTATTTTAAAAAATATTTTTATTTAAAAATATATAAAAATATTTTTTTTTCATTTTAAAAAAATTATTTTTAATATTATTATATCAAAATAATTTAAAAACACCAAAAAAATTATTTTTAAATAAAAATATTTTTTTAAATAACAAAACACGATTAACATCACAAAAATAAACAACCTGAAATCCAAATGTCCACTTTGGGGTTAGGGAATTCTTAAGAAATTTACTTCTCGGCGTCTAATCTAATTAAAGTTTGAATCGGGACTTGTTTAATCATTAGTTCAACTATTTATAATGTTAAATTAAATTGATAGCTCAAATTTTTTTATATCTTATATATTGATTTTGAGTTGATTTTTTTTTTATTTAAAGATATTTAAGATTAATTTTTGCACATTGAAAAAAAAAAAAAAAATTATGTAAATTGGAATAGTTTAAATACTATTTTGCCTGTCTAAAAAAAACAATGAATAGTTATTAACGGGTTTTAGGATCAATTGGTCACTACAAAATAAATAGGGCCATTTTAAAGCTTTGTAAAATTATTGAATTATTTTTAAAAACAAAAGGGTTGTTTTTTTATTTTCTTTTTTTAAAGCACAATCAAATAACTAGATTACTTTTAAAAGAAGATTTTCTTTAACTCATGTTGAGGGTTTTTTTTGTATTTTCATTATATTTTTTTTATATATAATCAAGTTGACTAGAAAATAATTTTATAATTTAATAAATATAAATATTATTTAAAAAATAGTTGATATTTGTTTTTTTTATTTTTTTATTGCTATTTGTTTTATTTGAAATAATTTATAAAATTTTATTTTATTTTTAATTTCATTCTCTTTTATTTTTTTTATTTGTTAGATTATGTACTCATTCTTTTGATTTTTTTGAAATATTCTTTAAAATTATTCCTTTTATTTTATAATTTTATCATTCTTTAGTTTTTTTTCCTATCATATTTGATTCTTATTTTTTTATTGTCATTTCTTTTACTTTGATAAATTTTTTAAATTAATTTTTTTCTGATTTAGTCATTCAATATTAAATTGATTAGAATTAAGCTCGTTCATTGAGTTTGAGTTTAAGATTTTACAAGTTACAAGTTTAAGGGATTAGCCTAAATTCAGGAGATTTGTTTTGATTCACTTGTTTTTTTTTTAATTTAAGCTGATGTTTTTTAAATTTTTTTTTAATATTTATTTAATTAAAAATTAGACCTTATTATTTTTTTATTGATTTTCAATAATTTTAAAAATGATACGGTTACCTCGAGTCTTTTATAACATGGAAAGCAAATCTACTTCCAAATCATGTTAAGAGCCGGCGCCGTTTTATATTTGTATATTTGTTGTGTCAGTAACATGTTATGGGATTAAACACGTTAAAATATTGTTTGATAATGAATTATAGTTTTATATCACATGTAAATAACTTAATTGTTTGATAATTTAATATTGTGCCTTTTAAATTAAAATTTTAATTGATAATATAACTAAAACTAAATAAATTGCACAAGACATGAACTTTTTCTCTGAGAAATATACGGATATTATTAAAACATAAAAAAAGAAACAACAATAAGATATTACATAATTTTCTTAAGGAAATATAACTACTAAATATTTTAATCAGAATTGATAAAAACTTGGAATTAATATACTTAAAATAAAATAATTTAGATTAGTCAAGTTTAAAGTATTTAAGGTTATTAACTATATAATTAACTATTACATTATAATTTAAAATAAAAATAATCAAAGTTAGTTAATTACAATGTATAAGATAAAAAGGATTTATGCTAATTAATTTTATAATAGTTAAAGTTATTTTTATCATTTAAATAAAAAAAACATGTTATTATAAAAGCATTAATTCCCATGCTTTTTAAAGTGAAAGATAATATATACATTTAAATTATTTTTATAAAATCATCTTTAACTCTTAAAAATGTAGTAGTTGATTTTTAAAATCCACACCAATTTTTTTTTATGCTTCACTTTAAAGATAACAGATAAAAATTATAAAAATAAATGATTAAACAGACTATAAATTTTCAGCTGCACAATATAGATTAGAAAAGAAAAGAAAGTGAAAAATAAAGTAGTTAAGTTCCTTTTTTTATTATTATTAACGTGGGTGTCCGGGCCAGTTTACGCGCACTTCGACTAATCCCATAGGCCCTGAAGTTAATAACCATATAAGCTTCTACTGACCATCATATTAGCAATTATAGGGCTCGAATTTGAGATCATATGAACAAACCTTTTAATCATAAGCTCCACCTACTATATGGTTAAGTAGTTAAGTTCCTTGACTTATCAATGTGTTGAGAATATTTTTATTTTCTTCATTGAGATCTAGGAAATATAACCAAAAAAAAATATAAATGAATAGATTTTAATTTGGAATTTATAGCAAACAATTTTTTTTAAATTTAAAATGTTTAAAATTTTGATTTTGGGCTAAATAAATCCGGCTTTGGTTTCCATTTGGGCTTTTGTAATAAAAACAAAATAGAAAGCCATACACAGCTTTAAAATCCAATTTTCAACCCAGCTAAATCACCAGCCGTCATCTCCTGACACTGTGCAAATTCCTGGAAAAACCTGGTTTTTCTCGCGGACCAAACAAGAAGTGGGCCCAAAATCGCCCACCGTTGATCGTTATTTTAACACGCACGCACACAGAAAAGAAAATCCCAAAAATAATATTAATCTCTGGAGAATATAAAGGTTGAATTCTGTGTGTTATTGTAATAGGCCCATTATTACAGCAGCCAAATCAATGGATAACAACATGAGCTGCATAAGAAGAGCAGGAGTTGGTGTTGTAGTTGTACCTCATGGTACAAGTAGTAGAAGCTTAAGGATGGTTCGTGGGGTTGTAGTTGTATCTCATGTTTCAAGTAGTGGAAGCTCAAGGAGGGGTTGTGGGGTTGTTAGAGCTTCAATGGTAGATTCTTATGAGAGTTCATCTGATTTTGTTAAGAGAATGGAACAAGCTTGGTTAATCTCCCAGGTATATTAAATTAATTGGGTTTCTTTCTTTCTTTTTTATAATTATTTATTGGGATTTTTCAGTTTTGGAAATTTATCTACTCTGCATAAAATTTTGGTACAGAGATCAAGTTTTATGTAATTGGTTTCTCGGGTTGGTGAAAATTGAGTTGGAAATGAAAAACGTTGAGAGCTTTTTAAGGGTTGATGATTGAATTTAGCACTAAGAAAATTGAGTTATTTTTACTGTTTGATTATCTAGATAGTTGCATAAAATTTTGTTACAGAGATTGAGTTTAATGTAATCGGTTTCTTGGGTGGTGAAAACTGAGTTAGAAATCTAAAAAGTTGAGAGCTTTTCAGGGCTTGATGATTGAATTCAGCACTTAGAAAACTGAGTTATTTTTAGGTTTTGATTATCTAGATAGTTGCATAAAATTTTGTTACAGAGATTGAGTTTAATGTAATTAGTTTCTTGGGTGGGTGAAGATTGAATTAGAAATGAAAGTTGGAAATGAAAAATATTGAGAGCTTTTTATGGATTGATGATTGAATTTAGCACTAAGAAAATTGAGTTATTTTTACTGTTTGATTATCTAGATAGTTGCATAAAATTTTGTTACAGAGATTGAGTTTAATGTAATCGGTTTCTTGGGTTGGTGAAAACTGAGTTAGAAATCTAAAAAGTTGAGAGCTTTTCAGGGCTTGATGATTGAATTCAGCACTTAGAAAACTGAGTTATTTTTAGGTTTTGATTATCTAGATAGTTGCATAAATTGTTTTTACAGAGATTGAGTTTAATGTAATTAGTTTCTTGGGTGGGTGAAGATTGAGTTAGAAATGAAAAAAGTTGAGAGCTTTTCAGGGTTTGATGATTGAATTTAGCACTTAGAAATTTGAGTTATTTTTAGGGTTTGATGATTGAATTTAGCACTTAGAAAATTAAGTTTTTTGAATTAAGTACATGGCATAGAACAAACAATGATTAATGAATATGGCAATAACCACTGGACGACTGGAATTTAATGATGTTTAAGTGTTTTTGGAATTTCAGAGGAGTGTTAAAGTTGTTTTATGTGATGTGAAATTTTTATCTAGTATTCTAATTGACAATATAGGTTAAATATGGACAAAATATTTGATGCTGTCATTTCTATTTATGATTGTTAATTAAGTTTTGCTTATCAAATGTCTCTGGTGCTTACAGCAACCAAGGCCAGTTGCGTGTACTTCTTGCGATTCAAAGGGGCAAGTTGAATGCCAATGGTGTAAGGGCACAGGATTCTTCATTCTTGGCGATAACATGCTCTGCCAAGTTCCTTCCAGAAATACCACTTGTGTTATTTGTGCTGGAAAGGTATGTTAAAATTTTTGCAAATCGACTTATGTTCGAGTACCGGCAAGTAGAAGCGCAAGCTAACATGTATGTGCCGTTTTGTATCTTTGATTTTTTTTTTCAGGGGTCAATGTGCTGCTCTGATTGTAAAGGAACTGGCTTTCGAGCCAGGTGGTTGGGGAAGCCTCCCATCTCCAAGTAGCAGCACTGTAATTCAGTTGTCAGGAAGTTAAAACCACTGACTGGTACGAGAAATATCGAAGTGACTTTCTTTCATGTTTTGATTTCTTCTCCGTTTCTGTTTTGGAATTGATAAAAGTGATTAAACCTCATTAACTTCATAGTACAACTCTTACTGTATTTTGTAATATGAATTCCACAAATCAGCACATGTTATTAGATTAGATTCTAGGAATGTAAATATCTAAAAATTTTCAATTCTAGCTATTGTCTTTGATTCACAAGTTGTTACATGGGTTGCATCAGGTGACGCCAAACATGCTGTCATGGGATCTTTAGTTTAGACATGTCTGATTCACTGAAAATGCTTTGAATTTATGGTTTGTTCTGTTCGTTTTTCTATTTAAAAAAATCTTTTAGTTGGGATTTTTGTCATGTTTTGATTCAATGGACCTGAGTTCTTTTGGCCCTTTCAGTTTTTTATTTAAAAAAATTTGGTTCAATTATTTTTTTTTGTTTCTAAAACCGAAATCAAACCAAATTAATTTTATCTTATTTTTAATTTCTTAATTGGTTTTCTCAGGTTGATATCTCATTTCATTTTTTTTAATCCAATCTAGATAATTCAGTTATTTTGCTCCTCTCTAATTAAACCAGTTTGAACAATGAAAAAGTCAAGTGTGCCAATTGCCATGCAGCATAACATTCATATCAGGTCAAGGCATTCTCTTCTGGCCCCATCCCGATTCTTTGTTTAAACATGCATACACTCCTCGAAAGAAACATGGGAATGATGTTGAAGGTTAGGCTTATGGTACCAAGCCCATTCCGATCAAATTATCCATCTGGATTTACAAGTAAATCCGATAGGAATGCTATCCTTTCAGTGATCATGAAAACGTCTGCTTGACCATCAAACATCGAATACTAGTGCTTGACCATCAAACATAGAAGGGGGCGATAAACTTGAGATTTCAGCTGCAATATGTTTACATAGCCATGCTGTTTTTACAGGAGCGTTTTGATACAAACAAGCTGTTTTTACAAACACAAAATGCAGGACTTCTCGGCTCCACCAAGCTGTTTCTTTTTTAATTATAAAAAAACTGTTTAATTGTTTTGAACTATGGCTGAGAAAAGCAACTTGTTGATATCCTCAGCGTCAGAATCGTGCTTCTCATCCCCTGCATCGATAACAAGAAGTTAGTCTTTTATTGATACTTGCATATTGTCATTTTTGGTAGTGGCTTGAGTTGCAAAACCTTCAATATCTCATTATCAGCCCTCATTGCAACTAAATTTCAACAGTATCACATATGGTAGCAAACAGAAATCTGCCCCTGGATTCCTAAACTGACAATCAGAGAAGCTAAAGGAACTATGCTCATCACAGCCCAACAAATACCATGTTTTGGAGCAGAATGGCCCAATAAAGAAAACAAATTGCAAGTGGAAATGGAAATGGAAATGGGGCCAAGTTGATATCCAAGACATGAACACCAAGTTTCATGACCGTTAAATTCCTCACTTCATCGTCAATGATGAAACAGGCATTTTATCTAGGCAAGCATTAAGACTTCACCAGTAAATGTTACAGCAAAAACCAGATTTCCTGTAGATTCGTACCTGTTCTTGCTCTGACCTGAGCCGTCCACTCATCAATAATCTGAAAGAACAAAGAAATCAAAGACATAATAATATTGTTTCCCAGATGCAGTAGTTGCATATATTGTTAGCAATAATGTGAGAAATTGAACAAAGACGAGTGTTTTGAGGTTCAGAAATGTAGGCTTTGCTAGCAGAAAAAGACTTGCCCAGGAAATATCTCTGCCTGGGCACGCACTTGTGCAGAGCCTCACTATTTGTTCAATTTTGGTTGCTTACTGGCAAATGGTGCAATCACTTTACACACCACTTGGAAAACATGCAACCTTCTAATCAGCGCATATTAGTCGATCATATGTTACATTGGAAAAGGAACATATGTTCCTTGATTGTCCAGCTGGTTCATATTATGATGAGAACACTTATCATACTTCTTTGTTGAGCATGTATGTTGTATGGTGCTATTTACAGGAAAGAACCCTATCATTTCAAGGACATTGTTTTCCAGCTCAACGTCGCAACAATAGTGTGTAACGTTAAGATTAAAAAAATAATCAATCAATCAGAATTATACATGGAACAGATACATCACGTCATGAACATCAAATATATGCAAAACATTCATCTTTCTAATTGTGAGATTACACAATCTGTTCTGGGAAATTGGGTCACCGGAGTTTCATCATGTCCTGGTTTTTCACCCAAAAAAGATTACTTGGAACTTCCTAAAGAGCCAATCAATTTATGAAATTACAACCAGAACTCCATTTCCATAAACAAACATCCTTAAACACACAAGTTCCCAAATGCTTTTATAGTCTTTCTCAACATTTATTCCAACAAAAAGGCACCGATTCTAAAAATAGCAAATTCAAACCAAAGAGAATTGCGCAAGCGAAAAGTTTACCTGATTGAAGTTCACAAATGCAGGATCCTCGGCATCACCAGCAACATCAACCCCTATCGACACTTCCATCCTCTGTATCAAATTCCTATTCCCCACAAGAACCGTCCGCGCCTTATCAATCAAATCCTACAAACACACAACATGAAAAATCAAAACTTCAAAAACCCTTACAATTCCTTCATTTGGGTCCTCGAATTAAAAAAAAATATCCAAAATTTACCACCCAAAAAAATAAAACCAAGAAATCACCAATTCCTACCTGTTTAGCTGCAAGAAGCTCTTGACACTGATCCTTCAAGACTGTCAAATCTCCTTGTACTTTCTTTATTCTATTAACCAGCTTCACTGGATTTGCCTGCATTTTGTAGTAGTAGTAGTAGTAGTAGTAATAATAAAAATAATAAAAAAAAATTAATTCAATTTAAAAAAAAACAGTAAAAAAATTACATTGTCAGGGTAGATCTGTTGAAATTCTCTCTCGAGCTTGAGTTGGACAAGAGTAAGATCGTTGTTTGCCTTCGTGAAGAGGTTTACTAAACTGTCGGTTGCTTGGTGGTGGACGTGGCGGTGGCCCATTTCTTTGTTGTCTGATTTTAGGGTTTTTTTTTTTTTTTGGTGGAGGAGAAGATGGATTTGTATTTGTTGTTGCCCGCCCAGTCCTGAATTTGATTTTGGGATTTTTGGAAGGAGAGTGGGGAGTCGTTTATGTAGAGGCGACTTGTTGCTCGCTTATGTTGAGGGGGGAATTACATGGATTTTTACACTTAATTAATCCTAGAGTTTAATTAAATTAGGCAAGTGGTGCTGAATTTTGCAAAAGAAAACTTTACTAAAATCTACTGATTATAGTTTTTGCAATTATGATTTTAATTATTTTTTAAAAAACTATAAATTATATTTTTTTATAATTAAGATTTTAAAAGAAAGTTGTTTTTAAGTAGAATTCATCTTAATTAACCAAATACTTTTAAATTTATAATTAGAGTGAAACACAACTCTAATTACACTTTTTCATACTACTAAACGAATTCTAAAACTAAGTTTATTAGGGTCTATTTAAAAATATGGTAAATATTATTTTTTAAAATGTTCTTCATATAAAAATATATCAAAATAATTTTTTATTTTTTAAATTTTTTTTGATATCATTATATTAAAACAATTTTTTAATTTAAAGCTAAAAACACTCAGTTATTTTAAAAGTACAGTTGGATTGTAATGTCAAATAGGATATAACATATATTTAGGATAAACATCATAAAATTTATTAGAAAATATATTTAATATGTAAATTGATTTATTAGATATATTTAACTAAATGATTGGAACTTGAGTAAATATAATGAGTAAAAAATATTTGATTTCATGTTTAAGTATAAAACATGAATATAAAAATGCACGGAAGTTGTATACAACTTTATTAAAACAACAATGCAGTATAATTTTCCTAAAACGATAAAAACAATGGTAACTATTATTATTATTTATAAGTTTAATGAGTCTCAAACCCTAAACCCTTTCATAAATAAATTTTATGAACAAAAAAATTATTTTTAATATAAATATTCGAATTATTAATGAATATTTATTTTTCGAATTATATTTGATGTGAGTAATGTATTTATAAAATTGTTAGAAAAATAATTTTAATTGATATATAAAATCCTTTGATAGCTTTGATTTTCGAAACAAAACGTTTTTTATAATGAAACTTCCACATGAAAAAAATTTATTAATATTCTAACCCAGGTTATGATTCAGGGTTTTTAGTATAGTTTTAAAACCCGGCCCCGGCAGTTGACCCGGGACCCGGCTGACCCGAGTCGGGTTGAAGAAAAAACAAGAAAAAAAAACTCAGTGTGAGCCAACAAGACCAGGTTGAAAACCCGGTTGCAAACCGTTGACTTTTTTTTTTTACTAAAACGACGTCGTTTTGATTTATTTTTTTTTAAATAATTGACCTAAACGACCTGGGTCAACCAGGTTTTTGACAGGAGTTTTTTTGGGTCGACCAAGTCACGCCGAGTTTTTTTTTTTTGTTTTTTCTTTAATCCGGCCTGATTCTAGCTTCGGATCGGCTACGTCTACCAGTTGGGCCGGACGGGATTTTAAAATTACAGGTAAAAGCCTAAAATTATTATTTTGTCAATTCTAAAAACTTCTGGGTATCATATATATTTAGACTATACTATTGGTCCATCATGGTAAATTAAAGTTTTAAAAAAATATAAAAAGGACGACATGTCAATCATCCGATATAAATGACGCAACTGTAGTCACCTCAAAACATCTGTCTGGTCTCCTCCCTTGATCTCGAAGGATCGTTGCAGCAATGGCAGACGAGGAAGAAGAGAGAGCTCTAGAGAACCAACTGGAACTACAGTTCCTAGAGCAGAAAGATTCATTTGCTGCCTTGAATGATGCTCTTGCCTCTGACCCATCAAATCCTGAGCTTCTCTCTGTAACATTCTCCGCCTTTTCTTCCTGGTTTCTTATTTTTCCTTCTGTTTTTATCATATTTATTTTATTTTATTGGTGACCCAATTGAGGGATACGCTTTTTAATGCTTTTGTAGAAGGTAGGAGTGTTTATTTTTTGAAAAAGAATGAAACTTGAGTGGGTATCTCGAGTTTTACTGGTTGGATTTTGTTTTGGTTGATTTTTTATTATGCTTGTTTCTTGTGTAGAAGCTTCTGTTCATTTTGATGGGTAACCTCTTAAAAAGTTGAATTGTATTTTAGTTTAACAAGTTGGGTTTTACTATCCATTGCTCTTATGATGTTTTTTTCGTGCATAGAAGCTGTTTTTCTTGTTACTTATGTGTTCTTGTAATGTTTTGTCTAAAGAGTGTGAACACGACCAGGCAAACTCTACATTACCTGATTAATGCTAAAACCAAAATGGTGTAAAAGAAATGGTCTTTGGTACCTTCAATGAATGTTTGCATCTATTGGTTTACAGAATTGCTTCTTTTGAAAAGCACCCTTTGTGCTAGAAGACCTTTAGACATTGGTGTATGGCTTGTGTTTACAAGGATGTGCAAATAACATGCGCAGCAATGTATATAATGCTTTATGATTGTGGAAGGTGGACTTTCTGTCTGTGTCGTTTCCATCATTTTGAATTATGGTACAAGTTGTTTGACGTTATTGTTTTCATCTCAGGTTCAAGAGGAGCTTCTTCAGGTCATTAAAGATGTAGAGGAGGGACTCCTGCATCTAAAACGTGCACGATTGTTACGAGAGGCAGATTCAGTATTACATGCTTCCTACCATACTTTAGAGGATGTCAAGGCTGAGCCTCTTGATCCAGTTCATGTCGAACCAGAACCACTAGAGGACCAGTTTTACTCTGTAGGATCAAAATGCAGATTCCGTCATGTTGATGGACGCTGGTACAATGGTCAAATTATTGAGTTGGTTTGTTCTGATACTGTGAAGATCGCTTTCCTCACTCCTATATCAGAAAATATGCTGGTGAGTATATGTTTTTCTGTTTATTTCCAAAAAGGTTGCTTCTGCTTTTTGTTTTTGGAATATAGTATGACACAGTCCATTGCCTTCCCAAATAACTAATCTATCCTCTTTGGTGGGACTAACGGTGTTTGTTCTTTGTGGTGCTGATGGAACTGGAACATTCCGATTCACCCATAAATCTTATCCTTCCACTTGCACCTAGTCCACTACCTTGTGCTGCCGTAACTGTTGATTGTATGTTATTTATTTAGGCTTTATCTAATGCAAGGTTTTGATGGATTGTTAGAATCCTCTTTTTTGTCTGAAGAGCACTCTTGGGATGTTTTAGTAGCCATTCACTAAACTATCAGCTCTTTTCTCAAACCTGGTTTCATATGCATAGTTTTTCTCCTAATATTTTTACTGTCCATCTCTTTTGGATGGGAGACCTTTAAGTGAGTCAGATTTGGCATTGCTGAAAAGGCAAAAATACATCCTGAAGTGCCACTTATACACCAACTAGTGTTACTGATGATTATATGTTACAGGGAAAATGTTAGAAGTGCTGAAACTATATTGAGGTAGTGTATGAAATAAAAATGATTTTCGATAACTAATATACTGATGATCAACTCCCCAAGTGCAGATATGCAAGTTTTTTCTGCAAGAACGATGTCGATTTGGCACTAGCTGCCGCTTATCACATGGTATGTTGAAATCATTTCAAGTGTGTGGGGCTAGTAGATCCTTTTTTTTTCCTCTTCTGGAAAAGCTGTATTTATATTTCCATTTTCATAAAATTCAATGCGGTCACAATTCATCCAATGACATTGATGAAGGATGTAGCCTGCCCTTACATTGGGAAAACAATTTTCATAGAATGACTACGGAGGACAACTTACGTTGTTTATGAAATCTCTCTTTAGTTTTAATAGTCTGTTCCCCACACTACAACAATAAAGTAACTTGGGATCACAATTTATTCTTCATATTTGAAGTAGATATGCAGGCTATTGTGTTTGACACCTTTCCTTTTTCCTGCTTAAACCATTCTTTGTGCATTCACAATTGTGTTAGAGCAGCTTTTGCTGTTTTTTCCATCTGGGATTTCGTATATTTCTATTATTTGTCAACCATAATATATCTATTCATTTGTTGCTAAACGTATTCCCTATCTATATCATTTGCTGGAACAGCTATTTCCAGGATTGCCGGTTGATGTGATTTTATATGTGCAGGGGTTGATGTGTCATTATCCTCCCTGAAGAATTTTGTGCCAACAATGTGGGATCAGTCATTGGTGGGATCCAGTATCTGGGCACTTTCAGATAGTAATGTTGGCATATGGAGGAAAGCTGAACTTGAATCTTGGGATAATGAACACAGAGTAGGGCAGGTTGTTTTCCATGATGGTGGAAGCTCTGCAAAGCTTGGGAGTGAAGCTATGACGATATCTGAGTATGCTTTGATGAGTGATGAAGAGGAAACTGATTCAAGCTCAGAAGGATCTGATTCTAGCGATTATGATGAAGAGAGTGCAGAAGGTTTAGGGTTTCTTGAGAGCACAAACTTACAAAGAGGTATCCAAACAGGAACTGCCATATTTGCGACGTGGGAAAATCATACACGGGGCATAGCTTCCAAGATGATGGCAAATATGGGTTATCGTGAAGGGATGGGATTAGGTGCATCGGGGCAGGGCATGCTGGACCCTATCCCTGTGAAGGTCCTCCCACCAAAGCAATCACTTGATCATGCTCTGGAGTCTCAAAAAGAGGGGATCAAAGATAATCATGGGAAGAAGAGAAGCAGGGGTGGGAAAAGAAAACGTGAGAAGAAGTTTGCAGCAGCAGCTAGGGCAGCAAAAGCTGAAGAGGAAACGAGACCAGATGTTTTTACTCTTATCAATAATCAACTTGCTGGGCACAACGAAGCTCTGAACAGCGAGTCAGCTAAGAAGCAGAAAAGTAAAGGCTCAGAGGAGAAGAAAGTCAATAGGCGAGATCTGCTTGCTTATGATGATGAGATTAAGGAGTTGAGGATACGTGTGGAGAAGCTTGAAGAGATGGCAAACAGAAACAAAAAAGAGAAGGTGGTTTATGAGTCTGCTATGAGAAAATTAAACGAGACTCGCATAGCTTTGGCCAAATCTGAGGCTTCTAAAGCATCTGCATCGAATGCTATTACCGGTAGAGAAAAAGAGAAGAAATGGCTTAAGTTTTGAGGCCATAATGCTATACATTGCTGTGCAGTTCAAACTACAAAATTGAGCGTGTATGATTACCTCGAATCCTGAAGTTGCCCCTTTGAATTGGCCGTAGCTTTACAGGGATCACAAGGAGTCGAGCCAAGGTTTCAACAACAATCTTATTTTCCCAGAAAGCAATCTAGTGGATTCAGATCAAGATTTTCACACTGTAAACTTGCACTATACCTTCTGCTTGTACCTGCAGTTCGAGTTATGCTCCAGCGAAAAATCCCATTGCAGTTGCCATATATGGCTGGATAAATTCTCGTCATGACCTCTTTATATGCTTTATGTTAACTATCCAATATAGCCGGCAGCCGGCAACACTGAAACTCGAATTTATATGGGTTGCCAGAGGTGACAAATAGCTTATTTGCTCTGTGCAATAAAAGGATTGATTTTCGCCATTGTTTCTAACTTGATATTACACTGCTAGATTAATATATTGAATGGTTACGTTGAAATTTCCTGCTGATCTGCCAACAAGAAGCCCTACTGTATGGAAGAAATCACTTGCTAATTTTCTTAGACACTATTATTTCAACTTTATCATAGATACAACAAGGAAAAGAAGTCCAGGGCAGAATGCTTATGATCAAAGATTGAGTTATTTTTATGTTTTCTTAATAATATGATCGTATGTTTGCTAAATCTGGATAATTATGTGGACATAATTTAGCACACCATAATGATAATAATTTACTTATTATTTTATTACTTTTATCCCATTCAAATTATTGAATTCAAGACTAACGGTAGGATTGGGAGCAAGAACAGTGATTTAAATCCTGTTATTGGATCATCCTGACTTTATTTAAGAAGTATTTTTTTTTTAGTATATTTGATGAAAAATATATCTTCAAATACATTATACTAAATTAAATTTTATTTTCAATCAATTTTAAAGACATTTCTTTAAATTTCTCATAATCTTTTCAATATAAAACTTGCACACACCTACTACCATTACCTTTATTACGATAGAATAAAATGGTGAGATTGAATTTCTCTGCTACCTAGTTATTAAAAATGTGAAACAATTATTATTAATAAGTAAAACACTAAAAGGCATGAGGTAATGTTGTTCTCCCACACATGGTAGACTCACACTCATGGGTGCCGTAAATTCAATGTACCCATGAATTTTTTTTTCGTTTTTTTTTAATATTTTTTTTTGCCCTTGAGAATTAATTGAAGGCTAATTTAGCTAAAATTATTAAGAAATAAAAAAAAATTAAAAGAGAGGTCACTAAAGTGAAACAAGCAAAGGAGATGAGTAGTGTTTTCAATTTTTTTTTTATTAAATGTGCAACCTAGTCCTCATTCTTTATGAATTAAATAATTGGATCCCTCTAATTTTAAAGTTAAAAAATCAATTTTGATTCAAAATTTTATTTTTTAATTTTTGGTGTTAAATGATTTCATTTGATGAGGAAAATATAAGTTAAGTGTTTATTTTACCTTAAAATTGCTTAAAAACATATATGAGTTCAGAAAGATTTTTGTTGTTAGAATGATTTCAAGTTCTCAGATGATTTTTTAAGGTCATAAATGAGTTTATCAAGGAGTCTAGAGTATTTTCTAAATATAATGGATAAATAAATGGGTTAAAATATGATTTTTGGGTAAAAAAACTTTAGGCATGATTTATAAGACGTCATAATCTATAAAATATGAGGATGTGTCATTTGACATAATATTTTTAAAAAATAACTGGGATGAACAACATACTATCTATCTTATATGCAATAAAAAAAATTAAGGGTCCAAGCGTGTAGGGCCTTACTGAGTAGGCTAGGTGTGCTGGCCTAGCTTCTGAGGCCTAGCAACACCTAGTTTTTTTTCATATATAAATTTATTTTTTAATTAATGAATATTTTAATATCTTTTTTTAAAATATCTTTTTAATCTAAATTTAAATTAATACCCATTCTCTCTTTTATATTTAGACTTTTTTAAATAATAATTTTATTTATTTATTTTGTATGCCTACAATTTTTGAACTGATTATTCTAATTTATACTTTTTCTATGTTTCATATAAATGAGCTTTATTTCTTAAAATAAAAAAAATATTTTTTTTCAAAAATATTTTTAATATGTGTAATATTGGATAATATTTTTTTCTCTTTTATTTTATTCAATTAATTTCATTCAGTATCTATTTCTATTATTATTTAATTAAATAAATATTTAATTTTAGTAAACAAAGTCATTAAACATAACCGGGTCAAAAACCCATATTATGAGGTTAAATATTTTTTGTCTGTTTGGTATTGTGGTAACTTTTGTGATTGTGGTTTGAAAAAAATTGTTTTATAAAAAGTATTTTTGGTTAAGGTTGGTTTGATATTTATATATTTTTGGTTAAAAGCGTGGTTGAAATTGAGGTTGAATAAAAAGTAGTTTAATGTGTTTGGTTAAACATGCTTTTCAAATTGAGGTTATAAAATAACTAAAAACA
This sequence comes from Populus deltoides, assembly GCA_015852605.2. Classification (NCBI taxonomy): domain Eukaryota; kingdom Viridiplantae; phylum Streptophyta; class Magnoliopsida; order Malpighiales; family Salicaceae; genus Populus; species Populus deltoides. The sequence goes on from CM027587.2 coordinate 16,285,493, forward strand.
AATATATTAATATTGATGGTTTTTAATTTAAATATTGTAGATTTAACTACCATTATTATATCATTAAATAAATAATATTTTATATCAAAGATTTTTTATTATTCCATTAACTTATCTACAATTTCATCACGTATAAAATTCATCTGATAAGAATTATAGTTTCCATGGTTTTTTGAATGTGCAACAAAATCAGGTGAAATTCATCTAAATAAAGACTATAGTTTCCACTGCATCATATAATTAATGTCATGTCATATGCTCAACAACTTTTGACGACATAAATAACCTCTACAGTCTAGGTGTGATTAAGAAGTATCTAAATTTTTTATGTGCTACAAGAGTTTTTCCCATACCAGTTCTAGATTTGTAACGGAAATGCCCACTTGTCATGCACTCGATCAGCTTAGCATTTTTAAGGTAGTATAATATGCAAAAGTTTGGACACATGTCAATTTTCTATCCTCCTAAACTGAGGGGTTTCATCATGGACTTAGCAGCATAGAAGTTCTCTTTCAGCATAGAAACTCTCTTTCAGCATATTCCCTTTAGGTAAAATGTTTCTCACTCATTCGACAATTCTGTCATAACTAACCTCATTCAACCCATAATTCGATTTGATGGTAAATACTTGTGCAACAACTGATAATTTATTCTGATTTGTGCAGTCATTCCATAATGGTTCATTAGAATCTTTCAAAAGATCAAAAAACTTGGTCGTGTCTATATTAGGTTCTTCATCTACGATTGGACATTTACTGTCATGACCTTGATTCATTCTTATTGCATCCATAACCATATTCTTGTGAGGATTATTGTTGTCATTTACAACTTTATGCACACTTACTAGCACTAGAAGTTGACCTAACCATCCTTTCTACCATGATCTCGTGATGAATAAATGGTTCTCCGTGTGCATACCAACACAGGTAATCCTCCATGAATCCTTTATGTAGAAGATGCATCGTTACAACATCTGGATGAATAAACTTTTTATTTTTACACCTCCTGCATGGACACCTATACCGTCTCTACTAATATTTCTTGTAATAGATTTTGCGAAATTAATAAAACTCTGAACCCTATTATAATAATCCATCATTCACAATCCTTGAGATGAATCTCGATACATCTATGAACGATCATTTATGACTTCTATCGAATCTATATAAAATAATGATGACAACATTTATTAATTAACTACGTTAAGTAAATGATTTTGCAAAAATATTGGTTTAGCTCAAGATTATCCAACTTACTTTCAAGCTTCTCTTAAACATTCATTATCAATTATCTACGTACATATAAATTTATACATATTAATTTACAGAAATTACAACTCAACAATAAAATTGACAAAGTATAAAACAAACCCGTTAAACAAGCCATTATTTATTTCATCACAATACATCTAGGTCGGTAATTAAACTTAAGTTTCAACAATTTACAAATAAATATAATTTTATAAAATCTAAAACATAACATGTACAAAATTATAAATCCATACAACAAGTTTGTCTGAGAAAAAAACAATAAAAAAAATAAACACTCAAACACAATATATATATTAAAAAAACATTCAATAATAAAATTGACATTTTAAAATTGTGTTAAAATTAAAGAAAGGTAGATGTACTTACTTAAAATGAAAAATCTATAATAAATCAGAACACAAATGTTGTGACTAGAAAAGTTAAAGAAAGATGAGTTGTGTTAAGATAAGAGGCGATGTTTGGGTTGGGGTGGTTGGTTGTTTACAATGGGGGAGGGGTTTGTTTAGATGTAGAGAGGAAGAAGAAGGAGAAATAGAGGAGGGGAGAGTCAATGACCAGGTCATATATTAAATATTACCGATGAAATAATTTTGTCTGGAAACCCATCAACGATTCTGTCAGTATAATAGACACGTTACTGTATAGACATCTTGATTTGAATCCTACTGTAATTCTGTCGGTAAACTTGTTCATAAAAACTTACACATCATCATGTTACTTTGTTTTTTAAAATTCTTTATATTCTGACTTTGATCCCTCGGTATATACCAACAGAATGTTTCTGTCGATATATACCAATAGGGTTAGTGATGAAAGAAATTCGGTTAGTAAATATCACTGTAAAATATCGATAGAAGAAAATCATAAGTGATTTTGTTTGTATTTGATGATTTTCTGGCAGTGATAGAAATGATTTTATAATGAATATATATATATATATATATATATATATATATATATATATATATATATATATATAATAAACTTATCTCTTTATTACTATTTTTATTGTAATAAAAAATATATTGAAAAAATCTTTAAATTGTTTTTATTCTAAAACAATAATTAAAATTATAAAAAAGTAAAAAAACAACTTATCTAACATGTGATTTTTTTTGTACAGGGTTAAGATAGTTATATTTAAAATATTTTTTATTTAAAAAATTATTTTATTTTTATTTTTTAAATTTATTTTTTAACATCTACTTATCAAAATAATAATAATAAAAAAATAATTTTCAAAATAAATAATAATAAAATTTGGGAAACTGCACCGCTGTGTCTAACCGACACTTTCCACTCCAAGATATAATTACAGCGAGCAGAAAGGATTTGATTCTTGCATACGAAAATGGAAAGATCAGGAGAATTGCATTTAAATGAGCTGCCGGAGGGATGCATAGCGAACGCACTGTCCTTTACTGCTCCCCTGGACGTTGCCCGGCTCTCAGCTGTCTCTCCCATGTTCAAGTCGGCCGCCATATCCGACGTTGTATGGGAGAGGTTCTTGCCTAGCGATCTTGAGTCTGTCCTTTCCACTTCCCCTGATGGTTCTCTCCTGCTGGCATCTGTTTCATCCAAAAGGGAACTGTATTTTAGCCTTTGTGACAATCCAATCCTTGTTGACAATGGGAGAAAGGTAAAAAGAAAATTCCCTTTTTATTTTTGTATAGGCCCCTTTGTGTTTGACAGTCTCTGTTCGATTGAATTGCTTTTCATGTGCTAAATTTCATCCATTAACTTTGTTCCAAGTCTTTGTTAGACCCTTTGGCTTTGAGGCTATTTTTTATTCTTCTATAGAAATTAAAAGGGTTTTGAAGTTTCCTAAATTCAAAAATCTGTGATTTTTTCTTATAAACTAGAATAGTGTTGAGGGTTTCCTGTACACCTTAAGATTTTCTGGTCAAGTGACAAAAGTTATACCTCAATATTTTTTGTCAAGGGACAGAAGTTATACTTCCAGCAGTTACTCTTTGTGATTGTTTGATGCAAGTCCTCCCTTAGATTTCCTGTAATGATCAATGTAACTTCTATCTTAGTTATGAGGGACGTTTCAAAATAATTTCAGCATGTGTGTTGATGTCCCTTGATTTTCGTGGCCTTTTTGAGTTGTATTTTGTCTGAAAAAATTAAATCAAAATAATTTTAGCATGTATTTGATGCGCCTTAGACGGCTGTAAATAATGGGACAAGGCTGTCACATTGGAGAGATGAAAATGAAATTTTGTATGGGACAGGTGAAGAAGTTGTTTTGCCTCTTGTCCTCCAATCCCATGTCCCAAGCTCTATGTGACTGAGTTGATATGTCTAATAGTGTGCTGCTTTTTGATTGGATAGAGCTTTTCATTGGAAAAAAAGAGTGGGAAGAAATGTTACATGCTATCTGCAATGGACCTCGTGATTACATGGAGCGATACTCCTCGATATTGGAAATGGAATTCTAATCCAGCATCCAGGTTTTTCTTTTATTTTTTTTCCTTTTTCAGTTTTATGTTTCTGTGCTTATGATATTTAAATGTTGATGGTTCACCTACAGGTTTCCAGAAGTGGCTGAGCTTATTAAAGTTTGTTGGCTTGAAATCCGTGGCAAAATCAGTACTTGTATGCTCTCCCCATCAATATTGTACACAGCAAACCTTGTCTTCAAGTTCTCTATAGAAGCTTATGGATTGGATGACCAGCCAGTTGAGGTTGCAATGAAACTGGATGGAGACAAGATTTGTGCGCGTTCTGTTTGCTGGAATGCAGAAAGGAGAGGGCAGCAATTCCGTACTGCAAGAAGGCCAGTTGATTTTTTTAACTTTAGCTGCAGAAGATCTATACCTGCCAGAGAAAGTGATGGACATTATCCAAAGAAAAGAGGAGATGGGTGGTTGGAGATTGAACTGGGTGACTTCTTTTGCACGGAAGGGGAAGATGGAGAGCTGGAAATGAGAGTTTTTGACAGCACCAATTATTGGAAACGTGGACTAATTGTCGAAGGGATTGAGATCAGACCAAAAGAAGGTAACTAGATAAGCAACTGTTTTCATATTCTATTAATAATTTCTTCATTCTTCACATTATAGTGGGTAGATTATCTTTATTGCATCACTATCTAAAGCTTTTGCAGCTGATCTATTGCACAGCTATGTAGGAGGATTCAGAGAAGATTTATAGCAACTCTTATTGATGCAACGTATAAATGTTTAGTGATTATATAATTTGGATCTCATGATTATGTTGTTCATTTCATTTTAATTTATATCGTTCAACAAATTGCTTCACATCACTTGTTTCTCTCTTGGTGCAGTAGGGGCTAGTCCAAGCAGTTGAAGATAGACAGGATGGATTTCTTCATCTGAAGTGGCATGTTTATTATGAGAAGTGGATTCAGTCGTACAAGTTTCCAACCATATTGTTGATTTGAACTAGAACCACAAAAGGAGCCAAGTTTCTCTGTTCAAATAATGTACAAGTCTGTATTCAAAACTATCCAGTGTGTATATAGTTTGAATCCAAAAGGTAAGTAATAAATTGAATGGGTCATTGCTTTGCCGAAATCTTTCTAGTCTAGCCGAGGTTCCAAACACAGTTTATTTCGTCATGGAAAGCGATCAATGGATTTAAATAAAGAGAATTTACTATAAACCTATACTAGCCATGTGGCCTAGTTGTATGTTTGTTTGAATTATGCTCTGGTTAAAGAACAAACTTGCAACGTTTCATGTATAGATAGATAAATTCTTATCACTTCCTCATTCCTTTTGTTTCCCTTATCAAAATTTTAGTGTAGAAGTACAGCATCTTGTTAGCTATCCATAATGACATGCTCTATAAGGCCAGATGCTGCCATTCCTAGAACTTTTGGGGTTGTCGGAGGTTTTTCAGATATAATCAACTTTTTCCAGCACTGTATGCCCACAACATAATGAAGGACAGATTTGGAAAGTTGTTTCGCGTCTTGGAATTGTAGCTATCTTGCTGTGCATTTGCTTATCGATGGTTTGCTAGGTTTTGTTAACAGGTTTTACCACATTTGTGACATTACTAATATGTACAAGGGACTTGATGACCAAGTAGAAGTCTCCATGGGACTTGTTGGAGAACTACTAGTTGGAATGCAGCACCATGGTGGTGAAACTGTAAACATAAGAAGGCCCATTGGTTCATCCACAGCTGAAAGAAAGTGATGGACATTATCCAAGGGAAAGAGGAGATGGATGGTTGGAGATTGAGTTGGGTGACTTCTTTACCAAGGAACGGGAAGATGGAGAACTGGAGATGAAAGTTTTTGATAGTACTAGTCATTGGAAAGCCGGTTTGAATGTTGAAGGGATTGAGATCAGACCAAAAGAGGGTAAATAGTTAAGCAAGATTTTTCACATTCTATAGATATTTCCTCGTGTTTACACATTCTAGTAGGCAAATCAGTAGTAATCTTAATTAATTGCATAAATGTCATGAGCTGTTTCTGGTGTAATTTCAAAGCTAAATCAGTTTTTCCTTCTGCATTTCATTTCTTGAGCATTTCCCATTTTTTGTTCCTATTGATAATATTGAAACTCTTACATACCTTTAGTATGTGGTAGTTTTTATGAAGTTTATGCCAAGATATTTTGTCAACTGCTTTCGGACTTAAAAAAAAACACTAAATCAGTGCTTTTAGGATATGTTTTCCCATGTCCAGACACCTTTTGGAGATATTGTGCAGGGCTTTTCATAGAAATTTGAATGCTCTCGTAGAAAATGAAATATTATTTACACTACATTGATTTATGTCTTTCAACTTTGTATATTACAAGTACTTATATACTGACATGGAATGGGGTTGATAAGTGATACATGGTTATTCAGGTACAAGATCACATGAGAAATATAAAAGAGATAAATATTGCATAATCATTCACATGATTTCAGTTGATTAAAGGAGATTGTGATTTGATTATTTGATTAGATGATTATGACTTGAAGATTTCAGATTGATAAGGTAGCGATTAGTTATTGTTACCGTTAATTACTGTTACTGTTTTTAAACAAAAGAGACGGAGATAATGGAGATAAATAAAAGATGTTTTATGTCTATTCTATTTAAAAAAAACAAAAATTCATTTCAATCAAATATATTTCTATTTTTCCTTACTAAAAAGTTTATTTTCTGTGAGAAAGTACTCTAAATTGATTGTTCTTTTATATATTGATATATTTTCATGTTTGATATTTTGTAGAAAACAGATAAGAAGAAGTAATAACAATTTGCTGCCCTGAATCTATAATTTATATCTTCCATCAAAGATTATTTCGCGTATTGAGCCTATAATGCACAGGTCTTGCTTGATTCAATGAAGATTTCATCCTATTCTGATAACCATATGAACAGAAAATTAGCTCTGTCTTTCCTCATCACCTTCATCCAAAGAAAAAAATAATCAGAACACACTTTTGCTTGTCTTTATACATATGGCCAAGCGGAGGTTTCAAAGATCAAGTAGAAAAAATAGTGAAGACCCTAGACAATAAGAAGCCATCAAGAAGGCACCACGTAGGTAAATCTGTTCTGGTGCAAATATTTGTCAAACTGTGCTTCCTGCGTATGTATAAAATCTAAAGACAAAAGCCTTAATTTATTATTATAAAGTAGAAGTTCAGACTCGACACTTAAGGGTGTGTTTTGGCACCACCATTTTATGAAAATTTGATTTTTTTAAATTTTAAATTAATTTTTTATGATATTTTCTGATCGTTTTGACGTTTGATGTATTGATATTAAAAATAAATTTTTAAAAATAATAAAATATTATTATGATGTGTTTTTAAGTAAAAAACACTTTGAATCGTAACTGCACTTCCAAATATGTTCTTAATTAATGTTTTAGGATATAAAAAAACAAAAACATGTTTTTCAATAAAAAAACAAACTGAAAACCTGGGAAAAGATGGCTAGTGAAAATGAAGAAGCAGGGGAATTGTCGTTGAACTTGCTTCCAGAAGGATGCATAGCGAATGTGCTGTCCTTTACGAGTCCTCTGGCGGCATGCAGGCTGTCTATTGTCTCTCCATTGTTCAGGTCGGCCGCAGAAACTGATGCCCTTTGCGAGAGATTCCTGCCCCGTGATCATCAATCTATCCTCTCCGAATCTGATAGTCCTCTGCTGGTTTCTTCCAAGAAACAACTCAATCTATCCTCTCCGAATCTGATAGTCCTCTGCTGGTTTCTTCCAAGAAACAACTCTATCTCAGCCTCTGTGGCAATCCTATCCTCATTGAGGATGGTAAAAAGGTATCAGTTTTCATCCCAATCCCAAATTTGGCAACATATTAAGTGACCCAAATTTCTAAAACAAATAGAGTAGACAGGATTGTACAAGAAGATCAGACTATGTTGTCAAATTGAAGAGCTGGGATAAAATTCTTGGTTGTCTTCTATCTTATGTCATGTACTGAAGTCTATCCGAGTATTTGAATTTACTAAAGGATTGGGATCTTTATGGTTTTACTACAGGGATTGTTATCTAATTGTGCCTTTTTTTTTTTTGCATGAAATAGAGCTTTTCGTTGGAGAAAAAGAGTGGGAAGAAATGATATATGCTCTCAGCAAGGGATCTCGGAATTGCATTGGGTGGTGCTCCTGAATATTGGGGATGGACTTCTGATCCTGGATCAAGGTTTCTCTTCTTCTCATCCTGATGACTTTCCATGATATATTTTCTGTTTTCTGCCTTTGTGGTGTGGATACAATTTCATGATTTCGAGCACCTACAGGTTTTCCGAAGTGGCTCACCTTCTGTGTGTCTGCTGGCTTGAAATCACTGGCAAAATCAATACAAGCATGCTAGCTATCACCAGCAACATTGTACACAGCACACCTTGTCTTCAAGCTCTCCGTAGAAGCGCTTGGTAACCAGCCAATTCAGGTCACAATGGGGCTCATTGGTGGTGAAAAGCATACACGAACTTTTCGTCGGCATGCAGAAAGACAGTCGCGGTGGCAATACCGAAGTCCAAGAAGGCCTATAATTGGTTCATCTACTGCTGAAAGTAATGGGAATTATCCAAAGGAAAGAGGAGATGGATGGTCGGAGATTGAAATGGGTGAAATTCTTAGCAAGGAAGGGGAAGAAGAAGAGCTGGAAAGGTGGGTTGATTGTCGATGGGATTGAGATCAGACCAAAAGAGGGTAGCTAGACGAGCAACAGTTTTCACATTTTAGTGATCATGTCCGCATTGTAGTGTTCAAATCAGTAACAATGTTTTGCATAAATATCAAGAGCTTTTCCTGCTCTAATTTCATACCTTAATTTGCTGGACATTGTGTTTTTCTATTGATGATATTGAACCGTGTAGTGTCAAGTGGTGGAGCTCGAACAAATTTTTAGAGTAAACAAATCAAGCGTCACTCAAAACATAATCCTAAGCATAGTTACAAGATCCAAATCCAAGTCTCAAGATGGTTACAAGATCTAATCCAAGAATTAACTTGGAATCTAATCTAGAACGGATTTATATTGAACAAAATTAAAATTAATTTAGTCAAACTCTCGGATCTAACAGGTTAATTCACGACGCGCGGTTAACTCGGTAAAAACTGGGGTGAAACCCAGTTTGATTTCATGACTATGGAAGCAGAGTTGGCAATGTACTCTGCATCCCTGGGACCTGTTAGTGACAAAATCCCCTGCCATGAGCACTACACTAGCACAGGGCAATTTCTTCGTTGAACAAGAAACACATGGAACAATTAGCCATGATACAAGGAGAGATCCATACGAGGGTGGCCACTGCGCCTTTCGTAAGCTTTTATGGACAACATAACCTTAAAGGTTTAAAGTTAAGCTGGGAGGCACCGTCTATGACCCAGTTTATATTTTTCTAATCCCAAGTAACCACATTATAATAATATATAGCTTTTAGGTATCGAGTAAATGTATACGTGGTAATACAGTGAAAAATAATTTTTAAAAGTATTTTTTAATTTAAAATATATTAAACTATTTTTTTTAATTTTATTTTTAATATTAACATATTAAAATTATACAAAAAAACACCTATAAAAACATAAATTTAATATTTTTCAATTAAAAAATATTTTCAAAACATTTTAAAAAATAGGTTAAATCACATCATGAAACGCACTCTTAAATTGGTTTACCATCTACTTTCATCTTATATTCAAAATTTAGGATAATTACAATAATTTATTTTTTATTTTTGTTTCTAAATATAGATTGATTTTTTAATTTATCATTTGATCAAATATTCTCGTACAAACTAAAAAAATTTTCTCATATAAAAAATTCAACTTGATTTACTTTAAAAAGTAAATTCATCTTGATTTACTTAAAAAAAACATGAAGAAAAAATAATTTTAACATCACCTGACAATGTTTTTTTCTCTTCAATTTTGAATCTCTTTTAATAAATTAAGTTTAGTTTGATTTATAAAATAAAGCATTTTTGTTGGTTTATATAAAAATATTTACAAAAATGAAAAATTTTAAAAAATAATCTAAATTATAAAGGTAAATTAGAAATAAATAGACATAATTTCCCCAAATTTAAGAAAGTTATAAAAAGATTTGAGCCTCCAGGATTAATTAATATAAATCTAATTAATAAAGAATATGATGCAAGTAGAAATTTAAAGTTTTAAGTATTTAAATGCGAATTTGATATAATTAGATGAGAATATAATTTAATATATGCTTTTATGGATAAATGAGATAGATTTAGATTTAGAAAAAGATATGTTTATATTAAACTAGATTAATAACTTAAAATAAAAATAATATGAGATCTCACGGTTAGATCATACTTAAATTTTTTCAAGTAATTCTAGAAATAATTTTTCTATGAAAAATAATTGTATTGCTTTTTGAACTACTAGATTTTTTTCATAAGAGAAGTTATTGTGTAGCTTATTAGACTGCCAGATCTCTCAGAATTAGAAATTATGCTTGAAATTGCTATTTAAGTCAATCTTGTTATTTTTCTAGTTTTTTCGGGTTTATTGTTTAATTTGAATTTTTATTTTAATTTTATTTATGCTTTTGGTTTTCTAATTGTTTTTTAGTAGAGAAATACTTTTTTAGTCTATTTATAAGTCTTGTAAGCTTCTGAAAAAACAAATTTTATTATTTTTATTTTCTGAGAAATAAGTTGCAAATTTAAAATTTATATCTCCAATGCTTTCCATTAATTAAAATTAATGTGTTCTATATTTTGTAGTTGTCCTTATAGCATACACCCGCATTATATTTCAAATATGCGAAATATAAATCTTAAAATACCTCAATTATTAAAAAAATCAATTAAACTATAATAATTAATATTTCAAATATGCGAAATATAAATCCGAAGATTTCTCAATTATTAAAAAAAATCAATTAAACTATAATCAATGGCTTAATCCTAAGAACACAAACAAAATCTACTCATCCCACCTGACAACTCGAATAAAAAGATTCATTCTTTTTTAAAAGTAATAATAAAGAAATTCAACTACGAAAAGAAAAGAAAAAACATAAAAAAAGAAGTTTCCACTTTATACCATATTCACGTACTTAATCGCTAAGCTTCCCTCCTCTCGTGCCCTCTATAAATAGCAGTGTCTGCCAGCTCAAAATCTAAAAAAACCGGGAGTCAAATGGCAATAATGAGTTCGAGAGCAGAAGATATGTCGTTGGACGTGCTGCCAGAAGCATGCATAGCCAACGTTCTGTCCTTTACTTGTCCGAGGGATGCTTGTAGACTGTCTATGGTGTGTTCCTTGTTTAAGGCGGCAGAAGAATCTGATGTTGTCTGGGAAACGTTTCTGCCCCGTGATTATCAATCTATCATCTCCAAATCTGATGCTTCTTCTATGCTGCTGGCTTCTGCTTCTTCTAAGAAACATCTCTATCTCATGCTTTGTGAGAAGCCCTTGATTATCGAGGGTGGCAAAAAGGTATATTTCTTGTCAACCTTCCTTGTCTTTCTAAGTATACTAATGGAAGTGGTCAGGATAAGACGAAGACAAGATTATTTCACATCTTGGATTGAGAAAATAAATTATATTTGACGGTAATTTGAAATTATGAAAGGAAAAATCCATGGAGAATTATCTGGATGGAAGAAGATTGTTCTGACATAAGAATTTGGATATAAAAATGAGATAAGAACAAATAAATTTTGTAGTCCCTTCAATTGGATTAAAACGGACTTAACATAACAAGAACAAATTTTGGTTCTTCAGAGAGAATTCTGTAAGATGGACAAAAAATTTACATTGGATGATAAGTGGGATGGAAATTTAGATTGGAGAAGAGATAAGAAATTATGTTCTTTTTTTGTTCTTTTTTTGGAATAGAGCATTTCATTGGAAAAAAAGAGTGGGAAGAAATGCTACATGCTTTCTGCAAGAGATCTGATAATTGTTTGGGGTGATACTCCTACTTACTGGAAATGGAATTCTGATCCTTCCTCCAGGTTGGTTTGTCTTTCTTTTTTTTCACTTCCCAAGATATAGTTTTTTTTTTTTGTTGATTGTGAAATTTTATGATTTTGTTGGATTCTCATAGATTTGGAGAAGTGGCAGAGCTGATTAGTGTATGTTGGCTTGAAATCCGTGGAAAAATCAATGCTACTATGCTGTCTCCAGCAACATTATACACAGCCTACCTTGTGTTCAGGCCAACAAGAGGACTTCATGGATTAGATTACCAGCCAGTGGAGGTGGGGGTGGGACTTGTTGGTAGTGAATGTGGTAAGAGAAATGTGTATTTGGATTCAGAGAGAGGGCGGCGGCAGCAATACCATTTTGTCAGTAGGCGCATCGGCTTGTTCAACCATTGCCGAATTGTGGGGATGCCAGCATCTGAACCTGCCAGAGAAAATAATGGACAATATCCAAAGAAAAGGGGAGATGGATGGCTGGAGATTGAGTTGGGGGAGTTCTTTTGCAAGGAAGGGGAAGATAGAGAACTGGAAATGAGTGTTCAAGAGGTTAAGGGTGGTGATTGGAAAGGTGGGCTGATTGTTGAGGGGATTGAGATTAGGCCAAAAGAGGGTAAATAAATAAAGGTTAATGTTTTATCTTTTAATAAATAATGCTGTTTGCATCAGAATCAAGAGAATTGCTGTTGTTATTTCATACCTATTAGTATCTGCATCTGCAAATTTTCATTTTTGATGCTTGCCAAGGATATCCTTTGGTTATTGTAATAAAAATTTGGTTCATTTCCCCCCATTTTTCCTATTTGGCGATGCTGAATCTTGCTGTCATTTTAGTGTTTTGCAAAGTCTACGAAGCTCTTTCAATGAAACTGTCCTAATTTCTCTCTGTATTTGTGTGCATAAAGCACGGCTTGGTCTTCTGATTAGTTTTAAATTAACCTAAGATCCAAAACCTCATGTTCAAACCCCTAATGTAACAACTCAAACTCTGTAAGAAGCATGTATGTAAATCCTGTGTTTGGCATTGCAACTTGATGGGTTTTTTTTTGGTCATATTGCTTCTTGCCTAAAATGGTATAAGATCGATGCTTCGCAGATATTTCATGATGTTTATCGTCCATGAAGATTAGTTATTTACAAAATAATTTTGTGGAGGAAGTAAAGAAAATTATATATGTTCTCATCATTGGCAATGTTATCTCATCAGAATTAAGAGTTTTTACTGGTGTGATTTTAGCTGCTATTAGTATCTTCTGCAAACCTTCATTTTGATTTTTGACCAAGGATATCCTTTAGTTATTGTAATATAAATTTGGTCAATTTCATGTTGATTATTAAAGAAGGCGTATTATGATCATTAATTGACTGGATTTTCTCTATGATAGTGATGCTTCTTGCTAACATGGATGGGATGTAAATGCTCATATAGAAACCTGCATTGTCTTCTTCCTTTCTTCTTTGTCTTTGATTTTAATGGCCGGATGTGTTCATTATGCTAGTTGCTGGTATGCTAGTTGCTGGGGTTGAACTCTGCTTCGTTGTATCTGTTTGTTCTTGTTATCTTCTAAAATCTTCTGTTTGTTGCAGACACTTGAAGAGGTTGAATATGATGAGTTGCAGCGATGCTCAAGTTCAAGCTCAAGCTCAGGTGGTCATACCATCATCGGATTGCCATGAATCGCAGGTTATTCATTGCAGCTCCTCTCAAGAACCAAAGCTGATAGCAGGTTCTTTGGATTTCTCTGAGGCTGAATGTTTTTTTTGTTTCTTTGTAGTGATTTGATTGGATTGAGACTTGGTCTTAATCTCAGGTTGCAATCAAGCTTGCATGGGGCAGGATGTTCACCCCTTAAATCACAGTTGTAAAACTACAAATTCTTTTGTTGATTTAGTATTTGGTAATTTTCCAGGAATTTTTCCTGTTAGTTATTCTCTTCGATCGCCGAACAGTTGCTCTGGCAACCCAGTTCAAAGTCATCGCATGCTAGTAATATTACAGAAAAGCATCCTTTCTCATTAATTGAAAAAGCATGATAGGTGCCTATAAAAGGAAGAGTCCAAGAAAAAATCTTGAGATCATGGATAGAGAATTGATACAATGATACTTTCTTGTATCTTCCTGACCTGAAATTATATAAACTTACAAGAGGTATTATGACTATCTTTTTCGCTTACAATCTCCTGTGTGTTCTTATGAAGTTCGTTGTGTTCATTGCAATTGCAGTTGAGCATGCATAAACTCCAGCTAAGCACAGACTTGCTGATACTAAGAGAAAGGTCTTCCATTGCCTTCCAGATGCTAGAATGGCCAATGCAGTCAATGCAACAGAAATTGCAGAGAGGGCATTTTTCCAAGCTTGGAAATTTTTTACTACACTAGTGCATCCCTTGCAATGAATTACGTGTCTGAAATATCGGTTGTTCACATTGGGTGCGTGCATTGTTCCAATCCCACCTTTTGCTGGCGAAGAAGCTGAAACTCCAGCAACAAGACCAGCTGGTGCATGTTCTACAACAGCAGGTACTTCTGGCAAAAGAAATGGTGTTGTGGCCAAAATAATAAGGCATTCCATGTCCAACTTTGTCCATCCATTTCCTGTATTCAGCTACCCATGTATCTGATGACTTCAAATTAATGTACAATTCCTTTGTTGGAACCTTTTCTTTCATTAAAACTTCATTCTGTGATGACAGAAATCCCATGTCTTGCTCAAAGATTTTGCACGCATTTTGATGGAAGTACCATTTAGGGATCACCTTTGCCATTTGAGGTCTTTTTGTTGCTCCAAACCTGACAATGATCATGGATTTTCCTTGTCCGGTTGGTCTGCAAAGAAAAAGGCCAGTGAAGTACTGTGTCACCCCCTTCTCATCTGCAAATTCTATGTCGTTGGATAGAACACACGGAGCTTGAAACCGTAAGAAGCTTAGCAGTTTTTGATCCTTTTCCTTACCCCACCTCCCTGCAAAACCTCGATGGGTGCGTTCAGTCACCTCAAATCGCAGTGCCTGGGCATCCTCCCTTTTGGCAGTCCAGTCTGTCCTATCATGTGAGATTGGAATGTGTGCCGGATCCATGAGGTTTTCAAGCAGTATGGAGTGATCATATGGAAGCTCATGAATGGTTGAGGTATCTTGAAATCCTGGCCTGGCAAAGTTCTCAAACCAGGGAACCTTCTTAAAGTTTGGTGGTGTCTTTAGTGACATCCATAGCCAAACAACTCCTTGTGATTCCTTCACCTCATATGTCTTAACACAAGCTGACTGAGGAATTTTAGCATTTGCAGGAAGCTGTAGAAGAATTCATTAACATCCGTAACTGGAATATAGAATTACTGGCATATTAAGAAATGCAAGAATCATAGACAACTGATAAAAATAAATCCACCCTATGATAGAAAAAAGACAAAATGCACAAAACAAAGGAAAATGAAAGACAGACCTGAGGTATTTTTACACATTTTCCCTCCCCTTCAAACTGCCAACCATGGTATAGACATTCAAGTCTTCCGTCGATCAACTGACCTTCTGATAGTTTCGCCAACCTATCATCAGGCAAGTCAAAGTTTTTAGGTTCTGTTCGTTGTGCAGTTGATGTTTCAATGAATTTTGAGGTTACTATTCTACATCAATAATTAAAAGGATATTTATGTGTTAATCAATAACAATTACAAGCTTCCTAAAAGGGTACGTTGTCCAATTTCCTACAACCAATCAAAATTAATCAAGTGATGATCAAAAGAAGAATCTAAGGGATCCAACCAAAACAACAGCATTGAATTGATTAGTAGCAGAAACTAGAGCTCATGCTATAAGATACCTGTGAGGGCACCGATCTTCGTGACATCGCAGCTCACCTTGGCCATCTTTATACAACACTAACTGCTTATCAAAGACATTAAGACCTAGAGGTGCATCATCTGGCACATCCTTGGTGAGGTAAAGCGGGTACCACTCTTCAGTCCAATTATAGTCTACCACCGCTCCATCCCCTCTCCTTTCCTCCTCACTAGAGGGACCGATAAGAACCCCATGAGCATCATCTTCTGCATCAAGTGAAGGAGGAATGGCCGTTGGGGCATCTGCAACTGCATGACACTTCTTTATGTAGTAAGGCTTTGAGTGTATTGATTTGAGCAGGTGGCTGTTTATGTGTATTGTTGTCGGTAGTTTAGTGGTGGGGGAGAAGGAGGCAAAGGGGTTCGAGAAATTTTTGTGGGAGAGAGATAGGTGCAGTGATAATGCCATGGAGGAGAAAGGAGAAAGGAGAAGGAGAGAAAGAGAGGCCTGTAGAAAAATCCAGGAGTGGAGCCTGTGGAGAAGAGGAGGATATTGATATTTGGACAGCAAATTAAGTGGGTCAGATAGTCATTGCCTTGCAAAATGTTTGTCCATTCCTCACCACACATCTTCCTCTCACGTGGCTTTATATTTTACTTTACAAATTAAGACGTTCAGGTTAAGAGTCTGCCAGAAGCTTTGGAGAGTAAGAAATCCGACAGCAACTCTCACTTTGTCCAAGTTAGTGATGGGCCACCTTCAATTTTGGTTCTTGTGAGAATTTATACGCATTGAATATGCTTGGTCTCGGAGAAATTCTTTGGTTCTGCAAGCCCCCATTAACCTTTATATGGAAGCCAGCCGCGGTGGTTGGCAGCACAAAAAACATCATTCTGTTGTCTTTTGTGCGGCCAACCGCACGAACAAACGAGCAAGGGAAACCCACTTGAACTGAATGAATTGCAGAAAATGATGCAGATAAAATCCAAATATGAAACATCAAACTTGCAGCTCCTATTACTGACAAGAAAACAAGAAAGAGAGCATGTATAATTCACTTGATGATATACACACGGTTGTGAATGTTGTTCTATCATCTTCCTCTGCTAAAACTATAGAAACAGACTAGATGTTCACGGATAGCTGGCTCAGAATCTCCTGTGTTCTTATGAAATTCGTTGTGCTCATTTTGAGAGGAGTTGGGCATGCTAAACTCCAGCCAAGCATAAGCTTGTTGAAACTAATAAGAAGGCTTTCCTCTGCCTTCCAGGCACTAGAATAGCTAATGCAGTCAATGCAATGCAAGAGAGATTGCAGAAAGATCTTTTTTCCAAGTATTGAAAGCTTTGAGAGCACTACTGCTTGCCTTGCAATGAATTACATGCCGGAAATATCGATTGGCCAAATAGGGAGCGTGCATTGTCCCAAAACCACCCTAAGCTGAAGCTCCAGCAATAAGACCAGCTGGTGCATGTACTACGGCAACATGCAATTCAGGTAAAGAAATGGTGTTGTGCCCGAAATGATAGGGCATTCCGTGTCTAATTCTGTCCATCCGTTTCCTGTATTCCGCTACCCATGTATCAGAAGACAAAATACTGAGGTACAATTTCTTTGTGTGTGTGTGGGGGCTTGCTTTCATTAAAACCTGATTTTGGGATGACGGAATCCCATATCTGCAAATGCTCGGTCATTACGTTCAGTCACCTCAAAACGTAGTGGCTGGGCGTTCTCCCTTTTTGCCGACAGGTCTGTCCTATCATGCGAGATGGAATATGTGCTGGATCCATCAGATTTTCAGGAAGTATTGAGTGATCGCAGGGAAGCTCATGCCCGGCTGAAGAATCTCAGAAACCTGGCCTGCAAAGTTCTCAAACCAAGGAAATTTATTTACCTTTGGTGGTGTTTTCAGAGATATCAATACCCACACAACTCATTGGGATTCCCTCGCCTCGTAGGTTTAGACACAAGCTGATAGAGGAATTTTAGCATTTGCAGGAAGCTGTAGCAAAAATTGTAATCATTAACTAGGATATGGAAAGACAAGGAGAGCATATCATGTAATGGAAACTGAGCGCATTTACAATGAAACGGACCCGAGGTATCATGGCACAGTTACCCTCTCCCTCAAATTGCCAACCGTGATATAGACATTCAAGCCTTCCACCTATCAACTGACCTTCTGATAGTTTAGCTAACCTAAATCAAGCAAGACCAAGTTCAAAGTTTCATCACCTCTACAACTCATATCTAAGGAACTCTATTATTTTGACAAGGTTTCCCACAGCCATTTTGAGTAAGACTACTGCATGAGGAGACACAATAAGCTGAGAGATCTTTTCCATCAAATGCAAAACATCTGCCGATGTTCAAGAATTTCTGCTTTTTAGCATCAGCAATACAGCATCCCCATACATTCAAATTCAACAGAATTTATATAAAACTGCATTTATTTAACAAGTTATGTAGATTCATGAATGAGTAGCAGTCCATCGTCCA
The DNA here is from genome assembly GCA_015852605.2 of Populus deltoides. Lineage (NCBI taxonomy): Eukaryota > Viridiplantae > Streptophyta > Magnoliopsida > Malpighiales > Salicaceae > Populus > Populus deltoides. The sequence goes on from CM027587.2 coordinate 16,303,453, forward strand.
ACCAAAAATTCTTTTAAATCATGGAAACAATCCAATACTAAACCTAGACAAAGTTAACTTCCCATGCTAAGGCTTAAATCGGTACATTAGAAATGAGGAGCCACCCCACATCAAGAATCTCAACTTCTGTGTTATAGTGATTAGTGCCACAACCTAATAAGTACACTAAATTGTTAAGGTCGAAAGATAGTGTTTAACGTGGTTCGGTAAATTACCTATCTCTAGAGAGCAACCATTACTATTAGAGATAGAAAGACGTACAATTTACACATCATCAATTGAGGAGGATTGCTGTCACGACCCGATCCCCGGATCCATGACCGGCACATAGGCAAGGTTCCCCTCCAAGGTTCCATACCTATGCGAACCCAAACTTACACACAAACTTATCCTAACTCAATCAGAGTTCAACGCAGCATTAATAACAAAATCAACTTCATAATATAATTGAATTGTCTTAATACAAGAGTTAATATAAATTCGGAGTTTTGGAGCACTAACTAGACATAAGGAAAATGTACAAATTACAACCAAAAGAGCAGGTTCGGAAAGTCCAACAAAAGTGACCTGCTATCAAGCTATAAGCCTGAAAAGGATAAATAATGAGATGGTGAGTTCAACAACTCAGTGAGTAGATAACGTTCAATATACACACACGAGGTAATACAGCAATGAGAAATATATATACAAGTATGGCTTTAGGTTCTTATGGAAGTGTTCTCAAATTGGCCATAACAAGAATGTCATATGGTAAAACTCGTCGAGGAAAATCAAAATGCAATGAGCATGAGGCTCCGTACTGTGGGATGATCAGTCCACACAGGTTGGTGACTCCCCCGACCAACTAGGGTTCAGATACGATGTGCACAAAGACTAACACTACCCGTTAGCATGGGTATTTCGACCGACATACCATAGGTTCATAATCATAATCATAATCAAACAAAGCGTATTCATATCTCAAGGCTCAACTCATGACATCAATCAAATGAGGAGCTATCAATTCGAATTCAATTCAAAATATATCTTTGGTTCATATCAAGAATTCAGATTCAATAATTGATCATGCTTTATCAAAATAAGGATAATAATCAACATATATATTATCAAGAAGCATGATTCAATTCATATTAACAAATCAAATATTTATACTATTTCTCATGCATATGGAAAATTATCCACTCACCGACTCAAAAGCAAACAGAAGTCAAGAGCAAATACTGAAGAAAATCCTACTGACGTCCTGCCGGTAGAATATCAGGATTATATGAATACAAAGAAGGCATATTCAAGAATAACTCAAAGGAATATATAACCTATTTAATAAACTTAACTAAGGGTGTATTCCATAACCCTATATGTTTTTGAACTAACTAGTTATCTTTCCTAAAAACCTAACATTTAACGGTTTTCCCGAAATCTAATCCATAATAAAACAACTAATAAAATTGGTAATAATTCACTAAATAACCCTTAATTATTCATCAAACTAATCTGCAAAAGCTAATATTACAGCTAGGGAATAATCTGTAATTTATCCTATTTTTAAGGGTCAAATTGCAACTTTTGTCTAATTGAAGGACTAAATTGAAATTGTCATAAATCCATTGCTATACTGAATTTCTGACCATAATCAGTCCTCATTTCTGTCCAGATCATCTCATTATACTCCAAGGACCATTCTGGAATTTTACCAAATTTTTAGGGTTAAATTGTAATTTTGTCAAATTGAAGGACTAAATTGAAAGTGTTAAATTCTCTTATCTATACAGTAATTCTGTCCATAATTCATATGTTATTCTGTTCAGATTCTCGGAATATGCTCCAGGGACCAATCTGCAAATTTTCCAAAGTTTGGGGACTAAACTGTAATTTTCCAAAATTAAGGGACCAAATTGAATTTTCGTCATCCTCAACCTCCAACCCAGAATTTTTAACAGAAACCTACAGTTCTTGCCAAATTTCTAACTCAACATTCACCATTTACACAATTCATAACTCAAAATCATCACAATCTTCCATAATCAACTCATTAATCAATTACCCATAACAATCAACCCAAACATTCAACTTAATTCATCAATTAAACTCAAAACTCAAATTTTCAAAACCCTAACATTTATCAAAATCAAAATTAAAGCTTAATTAACACATATTTATACATAATCTTACCTTTTTTACTTATTTCCTTCAATTCCTTTCTATTTCCCTTCTAATTTCCCTCTTTTCTCTTCTTCTTCTTCTTTCTCCCTTCTCCCTTCTCTCTCACGGTTTTTCACTCAAAATATTCAGATCCCTCTTTTTTTTTTTTTTTCTATTTATATATATTATGTTTATCTAATTACCACACTATCCCTCATTCATTTATTCCCACACTTTAAGCCACTAAGGGCTTTATTGTATTTTCCTACTTACTAATTCAAAACATTACAATCTCCCCACCTTATAAAAGTTTCGTCCTCGAAACTTAATAGAAAAGATTGAATACTTACCGAGATTATCGAAAAGATGAGGATACTCCTCACGCATCTTATCCTCGAGCTCCCATGTCGCTTCCTCACGTGAATGACCTTTCCATTTCACTTTTACTGAAGCTATATCCTTTGACCTAAGCTTCCTCACTTGTCGGTCGACTATAGCTTCTGGTTGCACCTCATAAACCATATCATCCCTTAATTCAATGGGATAAACCTCTAATACATGCGATGGATCTGACATATACTTCCTTAGCATGGAAACATGAAATCTGGGATGGATAGCGGACAAGTTTGGTGGTAATGCTAACCTATAAGCAAGCGCCCAACTCTCTCCGAATCTCATACGGTCCAATGAATCGAGGACTCAACTTGCCTTTCTTCCCAAACACTGAATACTCCTTTTGTCGGTGATACTTTTAAAAACACACAATCACCCACTGAAAACTCTAAGTCACGCCTTCTTTTATCTGCGTAACTCTTTTGTCTGCTTTGAGCTGTTTGAAGCTTATTTCTAATTACCTCTATCTTCTCGAGGTAATCTGAATCAACTCTGGTCCCATTAGCCTCTTCTCACCAACCTCAAACCAACAAACCGGTGATCTACACTTCCGACCATACAAAGCCTCATAAGGTGCCATTTCTATGCTAGCCTGATAACTGTTGTTGTAAGCAAATTCCACTAATGGTAGGAACTTACTCCAACCAACTCCAAAATCCATAACACAAGCCCTTAGCATATCCTCCAAGATCTGAATAGTCCTCTCAGATTGACCATCTGTCTGAGGGTGAAAAGCTGTACTCAACTGCACTTTAGTACCTATAGCTTCTTGGAATTTCACCCAAAACCGCGATGTAAATCGTGGACCTCTATCAGACACTATCGAGATTGGCACTCCATGCAACCGTACAATCTCACTAATAAACAATTCTGCCAACTTGGCATATCCATAAGTAATCTTAACTGGCAGAAAATGGGCTGATTTTGTCAGCCTGTCAACAATCACCCATATTGAATCATAACCCTCCGACTCTAGGCAATCCCCGTCACAAAGTCCATTGTGATCCTTTCCCACTTCCATTCGGAATCAACAATGGTTGCAACAATCCGGGAGGTTTCGGTGTTCACCCTTTACCCTCTGACAGGTCAAACACCTAGAAACAAAGTCTGCTACATCAGCCTTCATCCTATTCCACCAATAACACACCTTAAGGTCTTTATACATCTTGGTGGAACCTGGATGCATTGTGTAAACTGTCTGATGTGCCTCTACCATCAATTCTCTCCTCAGATCATCTACATCAGGTACACAAAGCCTATCCCTATATCTCAGCACATCATCATCACCTATCACAAAACCTGCAGCCTTACCCTGCTCAACCTCATTTCTAATCCTGAGTAGTGAATCATCTTTCTTCTGAGCTGCTTTTATCTTATCAAACAAATCTGACTTAACCTGAAAATAAGCAATCATTGCTCCAGCTTCACTAAGATCAAATCTGACTCCTTCATCCACCAACTCATGCAGCTCCCTAATCAGAGGTCTTCGTACCTCCTGAATATGAGCTAAGCTCCCTGATGATTTTCTACTCAAAGCATCGGCAACTACATTTGCCTTACCCGGGTGGTAATGTATGGTACAATCATAATCCTTCAGCAGTTCCATCCATCTCCTCTGCCTCAGGGTTTAGATCCCTCTACTGAAAGATGTATTTCAAACTCTTGTGATTCGTGAAGATCTCACAAGTTTCACCATACAAGTAGTGCCTCCAAATCTTCAAGGCAAAAATTACAGCCGCCATCTCTAAATCATGTGTAGGATAGTTACGTTCATGCTTCTTCTTCAGTGAAGCATAGGCAATAACCTTGCCATCTTGCATTAGAACACATCCTAACCCCACTCTCGAAGCATCACAATACACGTGTAACCACGGAACACGATGGTACTGCTAGACAGTCCGTAGTCAATCTCTCTTTCAACTCTAAGAAACTTTTCTCACAAGCTTGGACCCATTGAAACTTAACATTTTTCTGCGTTAACTTAGTCAATGGTGCAGAAATCGAGAAAAGTTCTCCACAAACCTCCGATAATAGCCGGCCAAACCTAAGAAACTTCTAATCTCCGTGCGAAGTAGGTCTAAGCCTCTGCTTAACTGCTTCAATATTTTGAGGATCAAACTCAATCCCATTCCTTGACACTACATGCCCAAGAAATGCTACACTCTCCAACCAAAACTCACTCTTTGAGAACTTGCCATACAACCGATGTTCTCGCAGAGTTTGAAGCATCATTCTCAAGTGCTGCTCATGCTCCTCTCTAGACCTCGAATACACCAAAATATCATCAATAAAAACTATCACAAATCGATCAATAAACTGCCCAAATACTCTATTCATCAAATCCATAAAAGCGCTTGGTGCATTTGTCAACCCAAAAGACATCACTAAGAACTCATAATGACCATACCGAAGTTCTAAAAGTCGTCTTCAAAATGTCATCCTCTCTTATCCTCAACTGATGATACCCAGATTGAAGATCGATCTTAGAAAAGAATTGAGCTCCCTGCAATTGGTCAAACAAATCATCTATGCGAGGGAGTGGGTATCTATTTCGAATGTCACCCGATTCAATTGCCTATAATCTATACACAACCTCAATGACCCATCTTTCTTCTTCTTCACAAACAACATGGGGCTCCCCAAGGACACACTTGGTCGGATAAAATTTTTATCCAACAAATCCTCCGATTGCTCCTTTAGCTCCCTCAATTCTTTGGCGCCATTCTATATGGTGCCATTGATATTGGTTCAGATGCGGAACCAAATCAATACAAAACTCAATTTCCCTATATGGAGGCAATCCCGGTAAGTCATCGGGAAAGACATCAATAAACTCCCTAACTATAGGGACTTGGTCTAATTGAGGAACTTCTTTCTCTACATCCACTATGTATGCTAGGTAGCACTGTACCCCTTTTCTGGCCATTTTCCTCGAGATAGCCGACAACATTATTGATGGAGACCCAATCTTATCTCCTTGAAATACCAACCCAACTTCTTCATCTAGATCAAATATTATTTTCTTACCCCAACAATTTACCGAAGCCCTATGCTTTGCCAACCAATCCATTCCCAAAATCACATCAAAATCAACCATATCTAAGACATTTAAGTCTCCCATAAAGATCTTATCTCCAATCTCTATTTCACAATCCAGATACACATATTTCACTAATATTAATTCATCTAAGGGAGTGGAGACTGAAATTGGGGATTTTAACAAAGTTGGTTGTTTATCTAACCTCATGGCAAAATATGGGAAACAAATGAATGAGTTGCACCCGTATCAAACAACACTTTTGCTTCAAAAGAGCAAACAGGAAGAATACCTGAAACAACTGTGTTGGATGCCTGAGCATCCTGCTGAGTCAAGGCAAAAACTCTAGCATGCCCCTGACCCTGCTGTATCTGACCTCTATCACCTGCACCCCGGCCTCTCTGACCACGGCCACAAAAACCTCTACCCCCACGAGCCCGCGGTGGCTAGTCGATGGTGCCTGAATAGGATCTTTGGGTGAAGCAGATAACCCCGAAGCTGACAACTGTCTCCTCGGGCACTCTCTGATCTTATGACCTATCTGGCCACAACTAAAACAAGCCCCGGTCCTTCTGTAGCACTCTGCACTAGTATGACTTCCTCCACAGTGCTGACATGAAGAACTATCACTAGGTGTAATAAATGAACTACGAGGTGCAGTCTGAACTAAACTCTGAGTACCACTCATCGCCACTCGACCGCCTGAGCCACTAACTGACGGTCTCTGTCTAAACCTCCTCTGAACCCATGAGCCCTGACGGCCACTTCGTCCCCTAGACGGACCTGCACTTAATCCCTGTTGCCTAAAAGACTGACCCTCTTCTCTAGGCCTCTTAGACTGGCCTGCAGTCATATCCTCCAATTCTCGCGCCTCTATCAATGCGCTATCAACGGTGAGGAGTATGATGGAAACACACCGTGACACCATCACCTTATACATAGAGGATTTGAGTCCTCTAATAAACCTCTTTACCCTCCACTCCTCGGTGGGTAGAAGATGTTCGCATACCTAGGCAGTGAGTGAACTTGGATCATACTCATCCACTGTCATGCTCCCCTGAGATAGCCTCTCAAACTCATAAAGTCGAGCATCCCTGACACTCTGAGGGAGAAACCTGTCTAGGAACATGGAGCTAAACTCCTTCCATGTCCACTGAGCCTCTACTGGTCTTGCTCTTTTCCTGGACTCAAACCAAGAGATTGCCACATCTCCTTCCAACCTGAACGATGCCAAACTCAGTTTCGGTGGTGCGACATCCCAAAGCTTCACACCGTCGCCAAATATCATCTAGGAACCTCTGAGGATCCTCTGAACTATCCATCCCAGTAAAAATAGGAGGTGCCAACTTCATGAAGTCATTCAACGGCACATTAACTCCCTAAACAGTGTGAGATGTCGAGGGTACATCTCTATCCCTCCTTCTATCTCTCTCCATAGAAAACTCTATCCAGGTCCGCACAACCTGGCTAAGTTGCTGAAACTCTGTAACAGGTTCAGGGTCAGCTACCCCCATACCTGTTTCATCAACAATATCTTCCTCTTCTATCTCCTGAGGCTCTTCCTCCTTTGGTGGAGGTACCTCCTCAACATGTTGAGGCACGGGTGCACCAGCGCTCCCTTCTGCCTTGCAGTTCTCAACCGCCCAATAGGGACATCATCCTGATCATCCTCTACTCTAATAGTATCAGCTATTCGTCTATTCCTCGGCATTTCCTAAAATAAAAGTGAGAACACTCAAGTCATGCTAGAACAATAGCATGATAATTATCACAAAATTATAGGAAAGCATATCTATCACAAGGAAGAAGACATGCTTGATGAGAATTCAGAATTTCAAAGACAACAAACAAGATATCACGGATCCTAATGCTCCACTTATTACGAAACTTAATTATATTATTGTTTCTTTAACCTAAAGCTCTGATACCAAGTTTGTCACGACCCGATCCCCGGATCCATGACCGGCACATAGGCAAGGTTCCCCTCCAAGGTTCCATACCTATGCGAACCCAAACTTACACACAAACTTATCCTAACTCAATCAGAGTTCAACGCAGCATTAATAACAAAATCAACTTCATAATATAATTGAATTGTCTTAATACAAGAGTTAATATAAATTCGGAGTTTTGGAGCACTAACTAGACATAAGGAAAATGTACAAATTACAACCAAAAAGAGCGGGTTGGAAAGTCCAACAAAAGTGACTCGCTATCAAGCTATAAGCCCTGAAAAGGATAAATAATGAGATGGTGAGTTCAACAACTCAGTGAGTAGATAACGTTCAATATACACACACGAGGTAATACAGCAATGAGAAATATATATACAAGTATGGCTTTAGGTTCTTATGGAAGTGTTCTCAAATTGGCCATAACAAGAATGTCATATGGTAAAACTCGTCAGAAAATCAAAATGCAATGAGCATGAGGCTCCGTACTGTGGGATGATCAGTCCACACGGGTTGGTGACTCCCGACCAACTAGGGTTCGGATACGATGTGCACAAAGACTAACACTACCCTGTTAGCATGGGTATTCTGACTGACATACCATAGGTTCATAATCATAATCATAATCAAACAAACGTATTCATATCTCAAGGCTCAACTCATGACATCAATCAAATGAGGAGCTATCAATTCAGAATTCAATTCAAAATATATTTGGTTCATATCAAGAATTCAGATTCAATAATTGATCATGCTTTATCAAAATAAGGATAATAATCAACATATATATTATCAAGAAGCATGATTCAATTCATATTAACAAATCAAATATTTATACTATTTCTCATGCATATGGAAAATTATCCACTCACCTGACTCAAAAGCAAGCGAAGTCAAGAGCAAATTTCAAGAAAATCCTACTGACGTCCTGCCGGTAGAATATCAGGATTATATGAATACAAAGAAGGCATATTCAAGAATAACTCAAAGGAATATATAACCTATTTAATAAACTTAACTAAGGGTGTATTCCATAACCCTATATGTTTTTGAACTAACTAGTTATCTTTCCTAAAAACCTAACATTTAACGGTTTTCCGAAATCTAATCCATAATAAAACAACTAATAAAATTGGTAATAATTCACTAAATAACCCTTAATTATTCATCAAACTAATCTGCAAAAGCTAATATTACAGCTAGGGAATAATCTGTAATTTATCCTATTTTTAAGGGTCAAATTGCAACTTTTGTCTAATTGAAGGACTAAATTGAAATTGTCATAAATCCATTGCTATACTGAATTTCTGACCATCATCAGTCCTCATTTCTGTCCAGATCATCTCATTATACTCCAAGGACCATTCTGGAATTTTACCAAATTTTTAGGGTTAAATTGTAATTTTGTCAAATTGAAGGACTAAATTGAAAGTGTTAAATTCTCTTATCTATACAGTAATTCTGTCCATAATTCATATGTTATTCTGTTCAGATTCTCGGAATATGCTCCAGGGACCAATCTGCAAATTTTCCAAAGTTTGGGGACTAAACTGTAATTTTCCAAAATTAAGGGACCAAATTGAATTTTCGTCATCCTCAACCTCCAACCCAGAATTTTTAACAGAAACCTACAGTTCTTGCCAAATTTCTAACTCAACATTCACCATTTACACAATTCATAACTCAAAATCATCACAATCTTCCATAATCAACTCATTAATCAATTACCCATAACAATCAACCCAAACATTCAACTTAATTCATCAATTAAACTCAAAACTCAAATTTTCAAAACCCTAACATTTATCAAAATCAAAATTAAAGCTTAATTAACACATATTTATACATAATCTTACCTTTTTACTTATTTCCTTCAATTCCTTTCTATTTCCCTTCTAATTTCCCTCTTTTCTCTTCTTCTTCTTCTTTCTCCCTTCTCCCTTCTCTCTCACGGTTTTTCACTCAAAATATTCAGATCCCTCTTTTTTTTTTTCTTCTATTTATATATATTATGTTTATCTAATTACCACACTATCCCTCATTCATTTATTCCCACACTTTAAGCCACCAAGGGCTTTATTGTATTTTCCTACTTACTAATTCAAAACATTACAATTGCATCCACTCAACTTCCATCACACACACACACACATTTGTTTTTCTGCACACACCAGTCAGCTGCTGCCTTGGCAGCCCATACTCTCTTGTTCTTGCCTCTATTTATATAGTGTAATGGTCAAATATCTCCTTAATTCATGTCATGCTTTCTGCCCATTTTCCAGCCATGTTTTCTATCAACTTGTGGCTCCATTCTTCTTCCACTTCTTTGTGTGGTAGGGTTGGTTGAGGTGGGATCTTTTGTCTCCACCAACCTAACATTCTCCCACTTGGAGACACAAAGCATCACCCATGTCTTTTAACCTCTTCACTTTTCAAAGCTTAAGTTTGCATGACTAACTCCCACTTGATTTGACCATTTGCTGCTGCTAATTCAATCAGCTCTGATACCAAACTGTAGTTCAGTTGATTTTTACAGCTAATAACACTTGAATGTAGCACATAAATGCTTTAAATTTCTGGTACAAAACTCACACAAAAAAAGCTTACAATGGAAGAGAGTTCACTCACATGACAAAATATTTTTCTGCTTTGTTTCTTCCTACTTTCAACTATACCTGCTGCCCATTTTCTACCATAATTTCAACCATTTATCCCTACCATTTTAGACAAAATAATACATTTAACTTAATACACATTGAACTTTAGTTAGCTTTAAACTAACTCTAGTAAACTAACTTTCCAGCATATTTACATTAACATTCTCCCTCTTAACATGATGATGCTCTTGAATTTACAAAGCTTCTTTTAATAGCTTGAACTTCTCTCTTGGCAATGCCTTGATGAAAATATTGGTTACTTGCTCTTTAGACTTGCAAAATTTCAGCTTCACTTCTCCACTCTCAATCTCAAATAAAATTATATTTGATTGCAATATGTTTCGTTTGGCTATGATGAACTGATCTAGCCACAGCTACAGCTGATTTGTTGTCACAATAAAGTGTTGTTGCATCCTCTTGCTTTTCACCAAGACGTTGTCAAGAGAGGCGTTCAAGCTATTAAGAGAAGCTTTGTGAATTCAAGAGCATCATATTAAAAGGAAGAATGTTAATGTGTTGGAAAGTTAGTTTACTAGATTTAGTTTAAAGTTAACTAAAATTCAATATGTGTTAAGTTAAATGTATTGTTTTGTCTAAAATGGTAGGGACAAGTGGCTGAAATTATGACAGAAAATGGACAGCAAGTGCAACTAAAAGTAGAAAGAAACAGAACAGAAAAATCTCCTGCTATGTGTGTGAACTCTCTTCCACTATAAGCCTTGCTTATGTGAGTTTTGTACCAGAAATTTATAGCATTTGTGCGCTACATTATAGCATATTTTGTGAGTGTTATTAGCTAAAGAAACCAATCGAACCACAACCTAACAATTGAATTAATAGCAACAAGTAGTCAAATCCTGTGGGAGTTAGTCATGCAAACTAAAATTATGGAAGGCTTTGGAAGGTCAAGAGTTTAAAAAACATGTGTAGTGCTTTGTGTCTAAATACAGCTCCCATCACACATACACCTGGCAGCTGCTGCCTTGGCAGCCCACTCACACTCTCTTTTCTTGTTCTGCTGCTTGTGCTTGCCTCTATTTATAAAATGTAATGGTTAAATATCTCCTTAATGTTAGAAAATTGCCATTTTGTGGCAAGACCCCACCACTATGCTTAGTGGAAGTTAATGTTGTGTCACCATTAGTGCCATGTCTCATAGCTTTTGTCCACCATTAGTGCTATGATTTATGGTTTTCTTATTCTTCATTGTTGTCTATAAATAGAGGCATTATTTGAAGAGCATGTAGAAAGAGAGTAGAGTGTGAGAGAGAGAAGAGAAGAAGAGAGAAGGGTTGCAATAGCAGCAGCTGCAAATGCAACAATGAGAGATAGGAGTTGAGTAGAATGGATGTGATCCTCCTCCATGTATTTGTATTGTATCCTTTCTTTATCTCTAATAATATGGAACTCTCCCGTGGATGTAGGCGATTTGCCGAACTATGTTAAATATTATGTGCCAGTGTGCTAAGCTTCCAATGAGCAATGATCTTGAACGCCAATTGTAGGGGATTCCAACCGGTGGTGTTCAAGATCATTACCCATTGGAGGCTTAGCATATTGACACACAATATTTAACGTGGTTCGGCAAACCGCCTACATCCACGGGAAAAGTCCATATCATTAAAAAAAGATTGAGAAAGGGTTACAACACACATGAAGGAGGAAGATCACTTCCTCTCTCGACTCTCATTGCTCATACATTGCTGCACAAGGCAGTAGGGCTACTGCCCTTGGCAGCCACTCCTCTTTCTCTCTTCCTCACTTCTCTTCACACTTTCTCTCTCTTATTTTGCTCTCTAAATGATGCCTCTATTTATAGACAACAATAACAGACAAGAGATCATAAATCATGGCACTAATGGTGGACAAAAGCCATGAGACATGGCATTAATGAGGGCACAACATCAACTTCCACTCAACATAGTGGTGGGGTCTTGCCACAAAATGACAATTTCCTAACACTTAATTCATGTCATGCTTTCTTCCCATTTCCAGCCATGTGTTCTGCCCATTTCCATCAACTTTTGGCTCCATTCTTCTTCCACTTCTTCGTGTGGTAGGTTTAGTGGAGGTGGGGTCTTTTGTCTCCACCAACCTAACATAAATAGATCCTGATCTTCACTATATTTAACTTATTCAACAGCATATCTAGTAATTTAATCCCTTTTCTGCAAATGTAAACCATTCCCACGTGACATTTCATAAGAGTTGCTTCAAAGGTCTATTTGAAAGCCACCCCTACAATTTGAAGTTCAATTCAAAAAAGGTTCTCATTAACCTTTCATATAACACACTTAGAATTAGCCTTGAGACATGAACTGGAATCTCTGAACTGAAATTTCTGTTTTTCAGGGTTTCTTGGTCACAGATACCACAGTTCATATAGCCCAAAACATGAAGTGCAAGAACTTCCAGCTAATTCACTATATATCCAACAAAATCCTCAAGCATAACAAGAGAAATCACAACAAGATCATCAAAACAAGAAACCAAGAAAAGAACTCCGATGCTCTTTCCTTGCAAGTAAAATCAAAGCAAGATCCAACTTCTCTAGTATTCAACATAAGACTGTGAAAACTTGAAACACTGTGATATGATTTACCTGTGGGGGCATCTATCTTCAAAACAGCGAAGTTCAATCATAGACTAGTACAAAACTACCTGCTTATCAAACACAGTAAAGCCTAAAGGAGCATCATCAGGCACATACTTGGTAAGATAAAGTGGGTACCACTCTTCTGTCCAATCATAGTCTGCCACCTCTCTTTCTCATCTCCTTTCCTCATCACTTGAAGCACCCACAAGCATCAAGTGATCCTTATTATCCTCTTCTTTACTCTGATCATCAACTGATGAAGGTAGCGTGCTACTTGAAATATCTGTAACTGCACGGCACTTGATGGATCTTTGCTGCTGCTGCTTTACATGTATTGAATGTCCAAGGGTTTTTGTTAGAGGGAGACGGAAGAGAAGGTTATCAGAGGCTTAGAAATGGGAACTGAAGTGTTTGTGAGGGAGAGGTGTAGAAGGAAGTAGAGGAAATGGAACAACAGGAAGAGGATGGAAGAGTTGTTTTAAAATAGAGACTGCCTGTCGGGTGAACCTTGAACCACTTTTTTTGTTTTCCTGTTAAAATTTATTAATTTTTTTATTAAATTATTAAATAAAAATTTAATAATTCTTAAAAGTATTTTTTATTAAAAAATGCATCAAATAATATATTTTTTTAATTTTTTAAAATTTATTAACCTACTGGAACTTTTTTTTTAAAATTTATTAACCTACTGGAACTTATTTGATCTAGTAGGCTAATCCATAACTTAATTAACATAATTAAACTTTATCGAGTTAATTCTAAAAATAATTAAATAAAAAAACAATCCAACACTATTTTAATAAAAATAATTTAACTAATAACCCGCATATTAACCATTTTCTACACAAGTCATTGGGCCACACATGACAAACACAAGGAATGGGGAATACTTTGATCCATCCTTGATACGTGAATTCCACCATAGCAAAGCTAAGGACATCTGATTCTATGAAGGAGAGTTATTTTCTGCCTACCATACCCTTACCTCATCATACATTATTCGAAGAAAATAGAAACAAATGAAGTTCCATACACATAAAATCAGCCATGACAGCTCCTATCAAACTAAAGAAGAAAGATTGAAAAATGAGTGCACAAACAACCTCATATCCTAACCAGATGACTACATTTATGAACAAATGCAGAAGGGTTGTGGTAATATGCCATTGTTGCTTGCTAGGTGCTTTGATGCCTCTATTTGGCTAACATTTGGAAGCACTATCTTGTTTTGAGAGCATAATTTGGATTTCTTTCCTGTTCTCATAGCAATGAGAGGGCTACAATGGAGCTTGCCGACAAAACCAACTCATTCAAAGTTCTTCATCTACTAGTCATTGAACAAGATTGGCGAATTTCCCCTTCCTCACCTGTTTTTACTCCAATGCTTGTTAGCTTCAAGAATGATTGGCTCCAACTCTGGAAAAACTTCTCTTGATCATTTGCAAAATCCTGTACTAGATTCCTTGTTCTTTTGTCATCTAAAAGAACTGAATCTGATTGGAAAAGGCCCTTGTGGGCCACTAGGTTTCGGTAGTACTGATTGTCAAATGATGAGGATGTTTCAGGATCATTAACAACTGTTATTGAAGCGCTTGCATCCACTGGACATCTTTGCATTAGTTCGTTTGCATAATTCCTGTCTAGAGATGTGTCGATGAGTGTGAGCTTCCCCTTAGAGTCCTCTTGGAACCGATCACTGAATGCGCTGCAATGAGCTGATCCTATAGTGTGAGCTCCTGCAAAGCAAAAGCATCAAGCCTGGTAAACAATCCATCTATCACAGTAGTTTTCGGCAGCAATAAGTTCTCCGCATTGAGAAAACAAACAGTCGATGGCTTGGCCTCTCCGTGGTTAGTTGTTCGATCAATGTCAGAAGCAGATATTCTAGTTATTAGCTTGGTGTTGTAAAAGAATCTTGGAATGAGGTTTTAGACTAATTATCACATACCTGAAAGCACAACAAGGTCTTCAAGAGATAATCCTTTAGCAGTGAAGATGTTAATCATCTCATTCATTGTAAAAGTCGTGTCTATAATATTAGGTCTCACATTTGCAGCTGCCGATACCCTCCCATCTCTCCTACCAGTTGGAATCTGAAGCTGAGGTCCACCAGTCTGTTTTCATGTACTTCATAAATGAATAACAGATCAAAAGAAGCATAGAATTCAACAAGCAACAATAGTAACAGTGAGAGATATTACAATTGCAACAGCATCTCTAGCAGCCAAAGCAACAACATCAGCACAAGAAACAGTTCCTGGACAGAAGATTTCAAGCATTCTTTTAGCTGAATCAATAACTTGAAACCCTCCTAGAGACCTGTTCCCTGGATCACTTCGCTCCGTCCCATTTCCTTGCAGCAGCACAGATGCATCGCAGCCCTGTAACCAAGACATCTAGAATTGAAGAGTAGCCACCAATTCCGTAGTATAAGAATATGATTTCAGTTTATTCTTGGGTGCTGATAAATCAGTTGTTACGATTGGATCACAAACAGAGAATTCTTGGTGTTGCTTCAGCCAAGTGCCTCAAATGGTGTTGCCAATTACAGCTAATCATCCATGACTTGTTGTGAAACAACTCAAGCAGAGTCTACGAAGAAGCCCTTGATGATTTAAAAGAAGTGACACATGACAGTTTATACTGTAATAGCTCAATCTCCAAAATACCCTAAAACAAGTTTATTTTTCCTTCAATAATCAAGAAGTCAAGAACAGTTTATTCATCAAAATCATGTTGCAGAATGCCTGTAAGGATTTTGATTAAAGTAATGAGGAATACTTAATTAGATGGCCATGATTCTGAAGTCGTTTTTCAAATTAAAAAACTGGCGAAAAAGAGCTTGTAGCCTAAATTCAATCATGTATTCTTCCCCGTGAAGGAAGAAATTAGTGAAATGCCGTGTGGAAAATGTTGTTTTCCGGCACTCATTAAGCTAACACAAAACACACAGCAAGTGAAAAAGACTCACCTCCACAAAGCAGTCATGGAAAACCAAACGAAGTAGCTTCCCTGGGATGGTAGGGTCTGAAGAGGAAGCTGATCTAACTGTGTTTGAAACAATAAGTTCAGCAGTTGGGCATGAAGCTCCATAAAAGTTGAAAAAGAGACTAGCAGAAGCAGGGGAAGCAACAACAACAGCATATAAGAGACCAAGAACAAGAAAACTACACAAATGAGGTCTTGCAGAAAAAGGTACAGTGTCTGTCTCCATGAGGATTTTCTTTCAGTGTTTTTTTAGGCAAATTGCAGACAGCATCACTCATCACTATTGCTCGTGTCTTGCTTGACGTTGATACATTTCAAGAGAGAAAAGGGACTGAGTCCTCTGCATTAAATGCTGCATTTACATTGTTGGGTGCTGTCATGAGGTAGATGGGATGTTAGACAGCATCACTCTATTTATGTCTTCACATTCCCTCATGCTTATGGGTGTCTGTGCCTTTGCAGCCTTCGCATTTTACACTTCCAATCATTTATCCTTTCACAGGTATATATCAGTAGTGTTCGTGTTTCGGTACCACGCGATTTTGAAATTTTTTTTAAAATTAATATTTTTTGTATTTTTAAATTGTTTTGATGTATTATATTAAAGAAAAAAAAATTATTTTAAAGTATTTATAAATAAAAAAACACTTTGAAAAACAATTAATACCACAATTTCAAATAATTCAATCAAATCTTTCCAAATCATACATGTGTAATGCTTGTTTGCTAATTTAAATGCGTTTTAAAAATGGGTTTGCAATGAAAATATATTAGATTAATATTTTTTTAATACTTTATAATAATTTTAATGTGTTGAAATTAAAAAAAATATTTTTTTTTAAATATATTTTCGAACAAAAACTATTTTTTAAAAATATTCAACAAAGAAAATCTACCACACTCATCAATTTTTTTTTTTTCAACGAGTTTGTTCTATAAAAGAAATTTTAAGTTCATTGAGTGCTTAAAAGGCAAATAGAATATAATAGATCCTTAGTCGGCACTATGTTACAGATAAGATTAATCAAATTTATAATTTGAGTTATGAAATAATTTTATAAAAATAAAAATAAAATAAATTATAAAACTCAATTTTAAATAAATAAAATTAAAAAAAAAACTAGAAAAAAACCTAAACATAAAAGTTAAAAAACACAAAAAAATAGATTAGGGACCTAGTAGATATTATCCTTATAGTTTAGGACTTCTTTAAGGTTTTCCAATTTGTTAAGTTTTAATATAAATTATGATATATGGGTAGCTTTCGCACAGCCCTTTCCAGCCCAAAAATCACAAACCATCCATATGTTGAGTGAATTTACCACTAATTTCTCTTCAAACTTAAAAATACAAACCTTCATAACCTGAGCCAAACCTCGAAAGGTTAGTTGACCACTGACCAGAGTTCAAACAGAGTGGTTGGCAGGTCTGAGTTGACGATTGTTAGCCCTACTAGCCCACGAGCCTGAACGTGCACGTTTCATAATAAATTTTAAGCCTAATTGACCAGCAAGCTAGCCCAGGCTGGTTCTTGCCCTACACATTTATTGTCATCTGGTTGTGGTCCATGAGCAATTACAAGCCAGCATCAGTCATCCATACTGCTTTACATCAATTAAACCAAAACCGAGATTCGGTAAAGAGTACAAACATCCAAAGATTACAAGCATTGCACAATAAGTATTGCCCCTAACAAGGGCTACAAGCTAGTAGGTTTCTTGTGTTATTCTCCTCTTCGCCCATGGCTGAAATGTCATAGACTCTGCACTGGACATAGACCATTGCCTGGGTGGTTCCTTCCACCATGACTAGCTTACTTACAATGGTGCCTGTCAGAAAACCACCACCCTCTTGCATGGGAACATGATGGCTTAAGTCCATGTTCTCCCTCTGCCCATGCAGCATCAAATTACAAAACAACAAAACCATATTTGTCCATGCTGGATTAATCACGAGTTGGAATGACTCATCCCAGCAGTTAACTGGATGGCTGACTTTTTCGATGGTTTCCAGTGATTGCTGATGTACCAACTAATTTGGCCAATTTTTGAATTTACAGGCAATGGTAAGCCACTTTTTTGCTCGCTGCATGCTTCCAGTACAAGCCTAGCCACAATGAAAAGTGAAACAAACAGCCTTTCAGAGAAAGGTTTAGCCACAGTTCTATAGATCATTTCATATGCATTTTCCATCAGCAAGAGGTACAATATCGAGTCATGTACTTTGGATAACTCATCAGTTGGAGAATAACAGCTGTACCAAGTACCAACCTCATACTCATAGAAAGGGATTCAATGAATGCACTCCTGTACCAAATGTTTTTCTAGCTATACAGGGAACAATGAGCATCCACTGAGATATAAGCTAATAGTTTATACAGAGTTATCTAGGATTGTGGTTGAATCAAGTACATGTATCACACGAAAAAAAACCACCATGGCATGTGGATAAGTTGTATTTGACAGTGATAGGGCATATTTCATCCAAGCTAATATACCATAAAGCTTTAGCAAAGAAAATGTTAGTGGTGTGGGTCCATGCAAGTTTCAAACCCAAAAAGCTTTCACTTGAAGGAGTATGTTAGAGAATTATATAAATTATATCTTAGGGCCCCACTTAACAACTTAAGCTTTTAGGTTTAGATAGTTCTGTGACAAAAAAGATGAATGGTAATACAATACATTACCATTGTGTGACTTTCTGAACTACTCTTTTCTAGTGTCCACATCATCAGCTTCTTCAAGTTCTGATTCATCCACATCATCAATAGGAATTTCTTCACTATTATGAACAAAAGAACCTGCATATTTGTAAAATTGGTTCAGAATCAGGAGATAAGAAACACCTCTCAGTTGCCATACAGCAATGAACTGAGCAGTATAAATAACAAAGAATCAAATCTGAAATTATATAGGCACATAATAGTCTGTATATATCAGCTGATGAATCCAAATACTGGCAGAATCACAAAGTCACAGACATCTATAAATGAGAACAAGGGCAGGCAAATTAGTCAAAATTGTGAGCTTCAACAAGGATATAAAAACCTTTTCCTTTTTTAGCAAAGGTAGCAGCTATCTACAATTATGCTAAACAAATAAAACTCCTTTAGTAATTTCCTTCTCACAGAACCCTTCAAGGATTAAGATATGCAGGATAGGATCAACTTTTCTTTTGGCATATTGTAGCCTCTCTTGATACTATTGGCTTGAAAACATGAGACCAATGCATGTGACAACCTCAAAAAGTCACCTGAGATAGGACTGGCTTAAAGAAGAAAATCAGCCTAAAGAACACAGCACAAGAATCCTTAAAGGAGTTGCTCTTATATGGGGTTCTATACCCTCTAACAAGAACTATGAAAGTATGAATAGCATAAATGATCCATGTGAAGATCATGACATTGTACATCAAATTCAAACGCTTCAGTATCCTAGGAGGAAGTGGAAGGACTAGACAATGTCTCTAGCCTTGAATTTGTTAGGCATTTTCAGCTCCCATAATGGCACAATGGGCAAGCATACAAACTGCAGGGATAGGGAGTCTAAATCTATGAATAGGTACCGGCAAAGTGACAATATTTACCAAAAATCCATTTGATGTAAAGATTTAGTCAACTACTGCTTTGGTTTCACAAAAAGCTTTGGTCAAACAGTCCTTCACTTTCTTCTGGTAAGGCAGACAGATTAAAATTAGCATTATGAGAGGGAGTTACACTTTAAATGCATCTGCTATAGGAAAGTTTGAGCAGTTAAAGAAATATACGAGGTAAAGGAAACCAAAGGATAACCCCTTGTTTCACATGAGAAGGCTAAGATTTCAAAGAAGATCCCAAGTTGGGAGCCATCCAAAACTTATTAGCACAACAACATTGACAAGGAAAAGCAAGATTACACATTCAAGGTGTCTAAATGTAAGGGTATTTCACATCGTCAACCCAAGGCATAATAATAATTTTACCTCTCTGAATTGACTGGGAAGCACTAGGACTATATCTTCCTTCTCTTGATTCTGATGTGCTGTCCAAAAGATATGGAAGTTCCAGAAGCTGCAACAATGATTCTGTTTGAGGATTCCTTGGACATCCTGCAGTAAATTTAGAAACAAAAAGTTCAAACAGAATCAACCAGCCATATGACAAGACCATATGCGTCTTGATCATTGCATGTTGAACTACAGATGTACAAGCCCATATTATCTACTTATCTAACAGAAATGCAAGTCAATCAGAGACAATTACAACCTGAAAAGTATAATGCTCAATGCCATCAACTTGAGAAAGAAGATTTGGACCAGAAACAGAAAGGTCCATTAGGACATAAATTGCAAATCACTTGAAAGTACAAAGCTAAAGAGTTAAAGCAAAAGAACATGGACTTGGTGCACAACCACATTGACTCCAAGCATATATGTGTAGACTTTAATCACAAATTAAAGCACTTCTAAGTATCAAATTATGAACTTGGCACACAAAAACATGGATTCAGATCACAAATGCAACTTAGCTTGTAAATGGAACACAAAAAAGGCCTAAACTTGAATTCATTTGTTAAATCTAGTCATGGAAACACTACTGTACTAATTGATGCGGTCCCAATAATTGGTCAACAAATGTCATTGCTCTATAGGGTCCATATTTAAGATGCTAAAATTAAGATGAGTTTATATGGATGATGTGTAATAATAAATCACCATTACCAGAAAAGGAACCATTTGGGCCTGATTGAGTGGGATCAAAAGGTGGAGCAGTCTGTGTAAATTCAAATGGTTTGGTCCCTCTTTCTTGTAGCCTGCTACTGACAAATTGCCGACAATCTTCCATTTCAAGCTGCGTAGCCCTATCATATCAAAACATAGAGTTAAGTGTGCAAAAAGATGGGGAAAACAGGAAGTGAGAGAAATATCAAGCTAAATCATAATAAAGAGAATTTATATGTAATACGCACCCAAAATTTGCATTTTTAAACGTTAATGGAAAGATAGAGTTGAACTTCCTCGTTATGGCCAGCCATTCTTCATCATATTGAATTTCATAAGGTCCAGGTTCCGATTCTATTTCAATAACCTGCAAAATTATTGGAAGCCAGAACCAGTGAAGTAAGGTTCCCACAATAATAACAAAGAAAGACACTGTAGACAACAATCACAGATTACAATAAGTACCTGTAAAAACTTGCGACGCGGAAGACACTTGTCAAGTGCAAGAAATTTTGTCAATGGGCCACCTTCACCATGCTGAACAACAGCAGCAAATTTGCAGTGCAGATGAGCAGAAAACCAATATGCAGGTCTCAATTTTTCCAGCAGTTGAGCAGCAGCTTTACTTCCAAGAGTTTTTTCTTGAATCTGAAATATTACCAACCACATAAGCAACCACCATCAGTTTGAGCAATCAAAACATGTTAATGGATGATGAAAACAAGCTTGCACTAAAAGCAAAAAAAAACCCTCCTTTAATACATCTACTAGATTGAGTGCTTATGTCAGCAATTTTAATCTTTTAACCACAAGAAACATTTTCAAGTTTTTTTTCTCATTTCATTCAGAAAATCCCATGACTTGATATAAACCAACAAACTCCAACAATGTAACACTAAAAAACACATCAATAGTCAATCAAATTATAGAACAACACCCACCTCTTTCTCAAAATGAGGTTTATACCGAACAAGCTGCTTCCAATTCCCACAATCAGTTATCCCAACAGGCCAATCATGTGAAAGAAAAATATCAATCGGTTCCTCAACTTGCATCAGTTTATGCACATCATACTCACGAACATGATACACTGATCTTATACTGCTCTCATTGTATGGCGCCCTCTCATGATGTCCTGCTCACACAATACTTCACTCAAATCAAACACTAAAAACACAATAACCCCTACTCAAAATCTATCATCCTCACAACAACTCATCAAAAAAACACAATTATAACAACCAAACAATACACAATTACACGTAAACATTACATTCTTTACCTGTACGATAATTACGTGCATTATAAATACCGGAAAGTCCACCAATTCTAATATTCCCAAACTTAATCACACCAGCAAATCCCAAAAAATATATATTAGGCGCCGCATATCCTCCATAACACCTAAAAAAAATACAAACAATTACACATATACTAATTATTAAACTAAACTAAATATAATTAAAGCTAATTAATTATGCTTACAATTCCCATAAGTAATTAGAAGCTTCATGATTTCCACCGATAAATATCGTAGGAACGGGAGCAATTTCTCGGCCTGAATAGTACTTCCAAAACGACTTCATCTCCCGATATTTTAACGGCACGTTCAAGCTCTCCATGTCTCTCTCGTTTCTCACTGCCTAATTAACAAAAACGAGGAAGAGTAAGAAGAAAAGTGTTCTGTTTTGGTGGAAATTAGGGTTTAGGAAATTGCTTTAGTACCTGAAAATCGCCGCAGCAGAGGAGGAGGTCGATCTTGGTTCCGTTTTGAGATTCGATGAGTTTGAGTGTTTGGTAGACTTTGTCTAGGTCGCCATGCATGCATCCTTCTATTGCTATCTTCATGCTTCTCACTCTCTGATTATGAATTTGTTGTTAACGGGAAAATTAAGCTCAATACCTAGTTGAAGGTGACTGACTGACGGATAGTTATTTTGTTTGTACATTTTGGTCCTTTGTGTTTTAAGAACGTAGCTTTATAGGGTATGAACTTTCCCACATATCATGTTTATGTCCTTTCTACGGAGTATTTCATGTCCGTTTTATCTACCATTTAGGTGATAATAGTCATACTTCTAAGATACCGTATGTTTTTGTGTGTGTGTGGGGGTCTATATATATAATTTTTTTAATTTAAAAATATTAAATTAATATTTTTTAGTATTTTTTGTTATTTTTTTAATTATTGATGTCAAAAATTAAAAAATTATTTTAATATATTTTTAAATAAAAAATAATTTTAAAAAGTATTATAAATTATAAAATATAATATCAAACACATAATTAAACTCATTTAGATACCTAACCCGACAAAAAGCTTGGATTATTTAATTATATAATAAAATTATATAAATTTTTTTCTATTAAATTTTTTCTTTTGAATTCATTAAATTTTGACTCAACTAAGTCGAGATTGAATTCTGACTCATGTATTCCTTAATATTAAAGAATCTCAACAATTAATTTAAGTAATAAAAAACAATAATACCAAATTGACAAATAATTCTAATAAAAAGTAAATTGATAAAAAACAAGGACCGTCCTGATACTTTGCCTCCTCTCTCTCTCGCTCTCCGTTTCTTCCATTTCGGCCCAATCCATCTTTTACCCCGTCACCAAAGCCCAACTAAGACAAATCAGTAATGGCACATTCGTAAATTCCAGCCTATTCATCTCATCAACCAAAAACCCTAAAATGCACGGACACTTACCTCTCCCACTCTTTCCCCGTCTTCTACAGCAAGCTGTGCAAAGCCCTCCCCCCCCCTCTATCTCCTAAGCCTCCTCTCAGTTTCTCTCTCTAGAATCTAGAGAGAGAAATATCGATTAAACGACATCAAGAAATGGGAGAAATATCACTGAACGAATTAGAAGCGAGAGCCGATGCGGCTGGTATCGATCTCTCGCAAATTGACCTCGATTCAATCCAACTTCCTCCTGGCGATGATTTTGGCATTATTAGGTCAGTTTTTATGATAAAATAGCTGTATCAACTTTTCTGTGTTTTGTTAAGTTTTGTTTGGCTGCTTAGAAAATCTAGGAAAAGAAAGCAAAAAGTTAGTTTTTTTTTCATTATTTGTTTAGTTTTGATTGATTATGATAAGACTTATTAATTAATTAATTTTTTGTTTTATTGGGGGAATCTAGGTTTGGATATTGTGACTATGTAGTTTGTGCTTTGATTATGATTTGTTATTTTACTATTTGGGTAGTGATGATGAAGATGTCTATCAAGAAGAACAGATGGATTTTGACTATGGGTTAGGGAACACTATTGTAGTCGATAATCTTCCAGTTGTTCCAAAGGAAAAGTTTGATAAGCTTGAAGGAGTTGTCCGTAAGATCTATAGTCAGATTGGTGTTATCAAGGAGGATGGCCTTTGGATGCCTGTTGATCCTGACACTCATAAAACTTTGGGATACTGTTTCATCGAATACAACACTCCACAGGTACTGTCAATATGTATGAGTGTATGCATTTACTTCCATTTCCTTGAATTTTCGGATGATTGTTAGTCACTTTACTTTTCCTGTGTCCATATGATCAAATGTGGTTTTATGTGGCTGACTAGTAATTATGTCACAGTAGAAATGTGAAGTAGCATAGGTAGTGAGTAAATGTACCTGACATGCTAATATAGAGCACACGTAGGGTATCTATGCTAATAAGTGCTGGCTTTTGAAGTCTTGGATAGGTAGCAAGTATCGTGCCTAGCATACTATATATAGCATACTTAGGGCCTTGGATCTTGTCTGGATGAATGAAAGTACTGGCTTTTGAAGGCTTGATTGCAATTAGAATAAATTCTTCATTTTTCTGGTAGAAAATTTTCTTTGCTGACGAAACATACTTAGGTTTGTGCCTAGCATGTCTGAGGTTGACAGTCAAACAGGTTTTTTTAATCATTACCAATTTATTTGTTTATGATTGCAGGAAGCTGAGCTAGCTAAGGAGAAGACAAACGGGTACAAGCTTGACAGAGCCCATATTTTTGCTGTCAACATGATTGAAGATTTCAACAGATTTATGAAAGTTCCTGATGAATGGGCACCTCCAGAGATAAGGCCATATGTTCCTGGGGTAATTAGTTCAGTCACATTCATCTCATCCTTTCCCAATTTCTTTTCTGCTATCAACAATGCTGGATGATCTGATTCTCTATTCTTTCAAGCTTATCAACTTATGTTCCTAACAGAGAAAGATATAACAACTTAGACCATAGACATGGTGTTCTTTTGAACTTTCTGGAGTCAATGTTGTATTAAATATTCTGCGACTCTTGTGTCATAAACAGGAGAATCTTCAAAACTGGCTCACTGATGAAAAGGCTCGAGATCAGTTTGTGATTCGTGCTGGCTCAGATACCGAGGTGTTCTGGAATGATGCAAGACATTTGAAGCCTGACCCTGTTTACAAGCGTGCTGTGAGTGCTTTCTTTTCTTTTGATAATCTGACAAGTTTCTTTTTTTTTTTCTCATGGCTTAGAAAATGCACAGACTATATGAATGACTTTACATGTTTATCTATACAGTATTGGACCGAGAGTTATGTGCAGTGGTCCCCCCTTGGGACATACCTGGCAACAGTTCATAGGCAGGGTGCTGCAGTTTGGGGTGGTGCGAGTACCTTTAATCGGCTAATGCGTTATGCTCATCCTCAGGTTTTTTTTCGCGTTTCTTTCCTGTAATTTGACTTGGAATTTTGTTTTTCTGTTTAACAATACCCATTCTGATGATATCATTTGCAGGTTAAACTCATTGATTTTTCCCCTGGTGAGAAATATTTGGTAACCTACAGCAGCCATGAACCAAGCAATCCTCGTGATGCTAATGTGAGTTTTCTCTCTCTTCTTTTTTTCTCCTTGCGGTGTTGTCAGCTTGCTTCTCCATGGTGCTGGGACTAATGTGCTTTTTTTTTTTTCAGAGGGTTGTGATAAATATTTTTGATGTGAGAACTGGCAAAGCAATGAGAGATTTTAAGGGCAGTGCTGATGAATTTGCTATTGGAGGAACTGGTGGTGTTGCAGGAGTGTCTTGGCCTGTTTTCAAGTGATTTTCTTTTTCCACAATATCCGCAATCCTTATAAAGCTTCTTGTTTTCTTTCAAAACTAATTTGTCCACTTTCAGTATTGATCACAAGGTCTGATTTGATATTTCATGCTTTCCAGGTGGGGTGGTGGGAAGGATGACAAATATTTTGCCAAAATTGGGAAGAACATGATTTCTGTGTATGAAACTGAGTCATTCAGCCTTGTAGACAAAAAATCCTTGAAGGCTGAAAGTGTGGTGGACTTTAGTTGGTCACCAACAGATCCAATTCTTGCTCTCTTTGTTCCTGAACTTGGTGGCGGGAATCAACCTGCCAGGGTGAGTATTTAGGTGTTAAATGGATGGGCTGTTTTATTTTGCAAATAAAAGATCTGACTTGTGTTCTGTATTCTCACCAAATTTATAGGTGAGCCTCATTCAAATTCCAAGTAAAGAGGAATTGCGACAAAAGAACCTTTTCAGTGTCAGCGACTGTAAGCTGTATTGGCAGAGTAATGGGGACTACCTTGCTGTGAAGGTGGATAGGTATACAAAGACTAAGAAAAGCACATATACAGGATTTGAGCTTTTCCGTATAAAAGAGCGGGACATACCAATTGAGGTATTGGAACTAGACAACAAGAACGACAAGATTATTGCCTTTGCTTGGGAGCCAAAGGGCCATAGATTTGCTGTCATTCATGGTGACAGCCCCAGGCCTGATGTAAGCTTTTACTCAATGAGGAGTGCTCATAATACTGGTCGGGTTTCAAAGCTCACTACTCTAAAGGGCAAACAAGCAAATGCTCTTTTCTGGTCACCGTCTGGTCGTTACATAATACTTGCAGGACTTAAAGGTTTCAATGGTCAGTTGGAATTCTACAATGTTGATGAGCTTGAGACAATGGCAACAGCTGAGCATTTTACGGCAACAGATATTGAATGGGATCCCACTGGAAGGTAGTGTTTGATAGCATTGATGAGGTGGCTATTTGGGCAATCATAATATTTTTGTTTTCCAGCAAGCAAATGAAATTGCAGTAATCATATTTGCAGTGTTTGATATGTTTCCTTTTTGATAGCTTGAATCAAGTTGATCCATTGTTGTTGAACATGTACTAAGATTGTCATAATTGTCCTGTATGCAGGTATGTTGCAACTTCAGTGACTTCAGTTCATCATGAAATGGAAAATGGCTTCAACATTTGGTCTTTCAATGGAAAGCTACTTTATCGGATACTGAAGGATCATTTCTTCCAGGTAAGATCAGTTATTGTTCCGTCAGAGTCAAGATTTTATCTTGGCAGTGAAAACTGATTGCCTTTACTATCAACTTTAATTGGCTGGAGGTATTTATGCATACAATACCAATATTATCTTAGTGTCACCTTGGTGTTATCATCATTTCAGCAGCAGTATATGTTGAACAAGTGTGCATATCCTGGAGTCTGAACCTTTTTTTAATTATTATAAAAGGAGAGGATTGAAAATGAGATCTCGTAGGAGGTAGGGAGGGGGGCAATTGATTCAGAAGGCTCATTAGCACTTTGTTGTTATTATACCACTTTGATAGTATCATTGGTCGGTTCTTACTTGAGATTGATCGAGAACTTGAAACATTATGTCACATCATTCTGATTCATCTGCTTCTAATCATTTGCTTTGCTGTTGATTTTATATCATTTATGACAGTTCTTGTGGCGCCCAAGGCCACCATCCTTCTTGAGTCCAGAAAAGGAGGAAGAGATTGCTAAGAATTTGAAGAAGTATAGCAAGAAGTATGAGGCAGAGGACCAGGATGTGTCTTTGTTATTGAGTGAACAGGACCGTGAGAAGAGGAGGATGTTGAAGGATGAATGGGAGAAGTGGGTGAGTGAATGGAAGAGGTTGCATGAAGAGGAAAAATTGCTGAGGCTGATGTTAAGGGATGGAGAAGCTAGTGATGAAGAGGAAGAGTATGAGGCAAAAGAAGTTGAAGTTGAAGAATTGTTAGATGTTTCCGAGGAAGTTCTTTTTGAATTCGGACAGGAGTAAGCGCTAGTGATATATTCAGATATCTACACCGCTATTCAGAGGCTGTTTTCTACTTCACGCAACCTTTGCTAATACAAAAAAAAAAAAAAAAAAGCTTGGCTTCCAGGTCAACATTTAAGTTAAGTTTTTTATTTTTTATTATTATTTTTTAATTTTCTGGTAGAGAGTTATTGTTTGGTGTTTTTTCTTGGATTTTGTTAGTCCTTGTAAGGGCATCACTTAATTTTTTTTTAAATGCTTCTTATTATGGAATTAGCCTGTTAGATACACCCAATTTTGTTAGGTCTTTTTTTTTTTAATTATTATTATTATTGAAAAGAATCAATGCTAAGATATCCATTTGATTTTCTTATATCATTCGGGAAATTCAATATCACAAAAATGGTGAAATAGAATGAATCAACTACATAATTGATCCTGCAAATTACTAATGAATTCCATTAAGATATTAAATGAAAAGATGATTTCTTATATCATTCGGGAAATACATATCCATTTTGATTTAAGACCACCTTAACTCTATTTTATATTAATTTATATCTATTTTTTATATGAATATTAATAACTTAGTTAAAATATATTAAAATAATATTTTTTTAATTTTTAAAATTTGTTTTGGAAATTAGTATATTTAAATGATAAAACACAAAAAAATTAAAGCAAAGAAAAAAAATAGAAGAATTTCAATTATTTTTTAAAAACTTTTAAAATATAAAAACAAAAAGGCTTTTAATATTTTAAATTTAATTTGTATTCTTCTTAATTTTGCCCTTTATTCAAGCATTGTTTTCTTCACAAAATTGCTCGAAGCATGTGCTTTTTGAATCCAATAGTAGATGTTCTGATGGTAATCTCTCTCTATGTTCTTTTTTCTATTAGCATATGGCAAGTTGCTGCAAGTTTTTGATGAAACCCTCAGTATGAACGCCTAAGTCCACTCAGCTATCTCTTCCAAGTTCCAATTGAGAAAATATAGTTTTTATGTTACATTTCACAACAATACAGTAAATACACAACACAAGTAGGGCTTGAAAAACAAAAATCCTTTCAAAGAAAAGTTCAGAATGAGTCAGGCTGCGCCTGGCTCCTACCTAACAAGTGACCTCAGCTTTGTCTTGTGCTCATTGTTCATATATAAATAAAGCATCATAAAAAAAACCCTATTTCTTTTGTAATTTTCAGCTAATTTCATCTTCCATGTCTATTTTTCCTTTATCATGCTGGTCATTATCACTTTAATCATTTCACTCGGCATCATCATAAATTATCTAGGCACGAGAAAAAGAAAAGAAAAGAAAAGATTGTTCATCCAGGCTCAAGTTGATTGCACAGTGACTCCAAGGTTGTAGTTTGTACAGTGTTGGTGCTTGTGCAAGTTTGAACGGTCAAATTTTACAATAATTACCTTAATCATGCAAGAAAACACTAGTTGGCACAATTATTTAGCAGCTGCTCAGTATAGAATTTGCCCTTTTCGTTACATGGAAACACAAGAATGGATAGATCCATGAACAGAGAGGAGCCGCACAGAGAAGTGAAGCATGGCCCTCAGCATCTCACTTGACACAGTACTCGACAGAAAATAGACCCGTGTTGATGGCATGCTTGCGTCTCTCTGAAGAATCATTTTATTGAGATGATATCTTTTAACTGTTGAGTTGAAATCTTCGAAAGGGACAGAGCTGAAAAGAAGCTTGAAGTAGTTTGTGAAGTAGAAGGACAAGAAGTGTGAACCTCCATAACAAAATAATTGATGCTCAGTGGCTTCAAAAAGCATCGATCACGCATTCATACTAATAGCTACAAAAGTGAAGACAAACACCAAACTGCATGTGATTGGATTTGTTTGTCCTATCCCTTTCGAAGATCAAACCTCCTTTTGGTTTGATTATACCTACCTGTCTGCACTATGTTGTGTGCTTACTACATTTATTAGAACTACAATTTTATGACCCTTCCTTGGAGTTTAATCCCAATCGATGAGAAGAGAAAGATGAGAAGTGTATTCACTTTGCCAATAAGTTGGAGTTGTTTACGAATTAAGAATAATACAAATTATATTTTTTCGATCTTATCTATCTAATAGTTTAAACTAGATTCTTAACCTGTGCAATGCCACAAGTTAGACAATTCTTCTATAATTTTTATTTTTTTTTGTTGTAAAAACATAAAGAAGTAAAAAAAATTGATGCATACTAAATGAAAACACTTTTAAAATATTGAAATTATAACATATTGGATAATTTAAAAAAAAATTATTGAGATAATGACACATTGGCTCGACTCGAGCTAACCATTGTTAACTCGCAAAACTTGTAATCTGAAGTATGAGATATTGATAACCTCATGAAACCCAAATCAAAATAAAATAGAGAGCTTAATTTTAGTCAACTGAATATTAAAGAATAAAAATAAAATAAAAAAATATAATTAAAAAAAAGTTCAAAAATAGCTATATTTAAGAAAACAAAAATATCATAAAGTAAGCATAGCATGCTTATATTTAAAAAATTGATTTAATTTAATTTAAAACCAGGTTTTTTTTAAAAAAAGTTAAATCTAACAAAGAACAAAAAACAAAAAAGACTCGATATGACCCAAGTAATTTTCATAACTAGTGAAAAATCTTATAAAAAAACAAATAAAAAACAATAGAGTCCAATCTCCAATTAAATAAAATCATAAAGGATAAGATTAAGAAAATATGAGCTTAAAAAAACAAATGAACCCGAGTGAATATTCTCAACCTTGATTTATCTTCTAAATTTGCAGTCCGTTGAATCGTAGACCCAACTTAATTAAGAAACTCAATTCAATAAAAAAAAATAAAACATCAATTTAAAAGATTTGCCAAAGTTAAAAAATTAGCAATAAAAATAAAGGAGGATAAAATCAATGTTGAAGAATGAAATTAGAAAAATAAATCAATTTAAAAGACTTGCCAAAGTAAAAAAAAAAAAAACAATAAAAACTGATGGGGGATGAAATCATAAAAAATCAATATTAAAAATGATCTCAAATAAATTAAATAACAATAAAAATAATAAAGATCAAATTTGATATATTAAAAAAAATTAAAGGAGAATGAAATTGAAAACAAGTTTTATTTCTATAAAACAATTCAAATAAAAAAATTAATTGAAAGAATATAGATCAAATTAAAATAAATAAATAAATTAAAAGACTGCTGCAAAATTTTGAAAGTTCAAATACGAAAACAAAAAAAAAAAGAAGCAAATCAATGCCAAACAAGAGAAAATCAAGCAAAAAAAAAAAAATGAAAGCAAGGTAAGGAAAACCATACTAAAAGCACAAATAAACCCCTCGAGGCAAGGTAAGAAATTTTTAATATAAGGATATTATAGTCATTTTACTATATTGTTAAATGTAAAATATCAAAAAAGTCCATGTATCTAAGCTCATTTATTTTTTGCTTTTGAGGAAAATTAAGTAATTATATTGTATTATGAGAAGAACGAGACGCTACTAATCACATCTAAAATGACAAACAGTCCCCGTTAAAAGACCCAATTATCCTTTAGAGACAACTTTTTTTTTTCCATAACTAAAATGTTTTTGATTGGTCCACGTGTAAAAAAATAACCAACAAATTTAGTATAAGTTGATCGGTTGCTATTATATTAGATAAAAAATAAAAATAAAAAACAAGAATTAGAAAATAATCACAGATTCAAATCTCACAAGAGAGATGATTGTTCAAATATTATTATGCATGGAGGGTGAGAGCAGGGATGATTTCTTATGGTTCAAAGGAAGCCCATGGTGTCTCCCAAGCTTCATCAGCAATAATGATTTCAAATCAAGAAATGAAAATTAGTTGCTTTTACCAACTGGAGTGATAGCAATCGCCGAGGAGTAATGTTGAATAAGGAATGATTGATTGGCTGTTACGGAACTGGCAGGGAAGAAAACCTCGAATGATTAGAATTTATTGCAAAGTAAAATTATTTGTTCCCTTTTTTCTTGCCCACGTTACGATCAAGTGTGAGATTTGAAGAAATGATTTTGGTCTCTGAGAAGAGAAATTTGATCCATCTGAAATGCTGTTTGTAAGGTGATAAGCCGTTAGGCTGTCAACCTCTTTCTTGTCTCCGATTGGGGACAGATTCCAGCTTGCTTCCACCACCCACACCAAGTGTTTTATCTGGCCTACCGCCAAAGATTCTAAAACCATGGCCCTATCTCTCTCCCTCTCTATCTTCAATGGAGATTCCGTCTATCTAATTCCCTCCATGAATATAGAATGGCCCACTCCTACACTAGACTCCATACACACAGTGAAGCTTGGATCTGAGGTCACGAGACCCCACTATTTTTCTATACGTACAAGGAAGCTTGGAGGCCATGGTTATACAGTTGTTTCAGTGGGCTCTGAAAACGATGTGAACAGCCTTTGAGATTCATGGAACTTCCACGCATCAAGGTGGAAATGTTCTACATCGGAGTGATTGATGGAGTTCTGTGATGTCATTCACGCGCAAAAAATAAAACACAATTATGCCGGAATTTCTACAATTATATTAGATAAATACAGAGTTATTTAGGTGCATATCTAGTAATTTATCTTGATTTTTTAAATATTAAAAAAATTATTAGTGGTTTGATGTTATATTTTAGTAATGAGTTTCTTAGTATAATTAATATTCTTTAATAAATAATATTTAAATTTAACATTAAATCATAAAATATATCTATCATTTTAAATTATATTTGTTTTCTACAAAATAATCACTGATCGTTTAAATAAGATTTGAAATTCTTTTTAAATCTCATTTAATCTTAACTAAGAATTTCTCAGTCAATACTATCGGAGAACAAATGAAACATGTTCTCTAATTCTCTTGAAATGATAAATCCTCTCATAAATCACTCAAATACCTTAATATAATTCATAATATGTCCAATGTCTGCCATTTATAATGGTTTTTCTTAATTATTTAAACAATTTGTATGGTTTTTTAAGAGATTATTATTATTATTATTATTATTATTGTTATTATTAAGATTTATGATTTATTAAATCAGAATTTTCTCCTATAATTTAAAGACACATGAAATCTCAGCTTTTTATCATTTGCTATAAACTACTTTGGAAAAAAAAGAAAGAAAGAGATTTATTGTAAATATATCAGTTCATCAGATTCGTGGAAGGTTTATACAAGATTGGAGTGGAGAAAGATTTGGTTTCAATATACAAAAATCAATCCAAGAATATTTTAATGGCTATCATTAAAAAATAATAAAAATAAAAATATAATATAGGAAGTGTATGGTACAAGATGTTAGGCTAAAATTTCCCTCAATATCATATATGGGTTGGTAATATTGCACTTTCGACTACTAATACTTTATGGGTTTTGTGTGGGTCTTGCGTGGACTCAATTATCAACACTCTCGTGGAATTCCTATATTGCATTCAAGCTGTAATTGCAAGAAGGTTCCTATGAGTTGAAGGCAGAGCTTCTTATATATATAATTGCCGGGTAATTTCAGTTGTTGAAAATACAAAAATAAAAAAATAAAAAAAAATCGCCATTTGTTTCCAAGCAGCACTAACTATATTAGGTATCCTTTGCACTTTGTCAAAAGGTTGGCCTCGTACAATATGTCAAATGTGGGCACTAGCTAGCTCATTAAGTTCATGGTCGTATGATCCATGGAACAATGGAAACAACACCTACCCCCTCGGATGCATGTGAATTTATTACAACATGGCTGGGGGCAAGAGTTAGAAAGTGCCCAATTTTGTACATTTGTCTTCGTGGGAACAAAAAACCTTAGATTTCAACTTTCTCAATAATTAGTTAGTATCCAACAACAAATGAATATTTTTTTTGTCATTCTAAAATGAGAGTAAGAGGTCCAAGATAATATATTTCATTAATTATCTCTATATTGTTTTTTTTTTTTGTCTGGAGACAATAATTAGACACTACTTGCTTAATGGTGAATTCCGAAGTCGATCGGATTACAAGAATGTATTGTTTTCATGAGTTTTTCTAA
This sequence comes from Populus deltoides, assembly GCA_015852605.2. Taxonomy (NCBI): domain Eukaryota; kingdom Viridiplantae; phylum Streptophyta; class Magnoliopsida; order Malpighiales; family Salicaceae; genus Populus; species Populus deltoides. The sequence goes on from CM027587.2 coordinate 16,337,006, forward strand.
TTTCAACCTCGATCGATAATCTCTCTTATCTCACAAAGAAAAAAGAAAACGGACAACAATTTTGGACATTCGAGCGAGCAACGAGAGGCATGGCTAAGCAATCCAACTATGAGTAAGAAGGAGCTTTTACATGGAAAAAGGAAGCACAATAGGAATCTTTTGGTTTCAAATCTATTTCAAGTGCAAAGCAATACTTACCATTGCTTCTAGTCATAATCCATATATAATAATCACAATGGACGAATGTGGACCCAAATTCAACTCGAATCACGAAAGAATATGGGTTGCGGGTGACCTGTTTTTGGCTTGCATTGATGCCTGTACCTTCAAGAACAGACAACGAAATTGGAAGCGTTCAAAGAAGATAAAATTAACTCGAACCCCAAAAATATCTTGAAATCAAGATATCAAATTTATATTCAAAATGGAAGGAAAGATCCTCAATCTATCATATATATTCTCTGTATATCCATCCTCAATCACTTTGGTTTACGATGGGAAACAAAAGACTTGAGAGTAAAAAATATATCGAGAGAGAGTTGAGAAACAAAAGACTAAGAAATCACTGAAATATTTTATGGCATCATGTTGGGATCCAAATATTAGAAGATAATGTAATATTTCTTGAGTCTTGCCCTTTGGAAGATCGATATTGTGATATTAAGAATTGAGAAGAAACCTTCTAATTCTGTTTAGTCCACTAAGCTTAATTATTAACAAATACAAAAAAAAAAAAAAAAAAAAAAAAAGCGGTCACCGGCTCCGGCTGCTATCATGGGGTCGAGCTCTTAATTATCAATTAGAGCTAGTTGATCATAACGTTTTTTTATTCCGATCCCTCTTTTTTAAAAATGAAAATGACCCAAAAGAAAAAAAAAGAAATTAATTTACTCATATCTAGGGATACTTGATATGATTTTTAAAAATATTTTGAAAACCCAGATTGACCTGGTATCAATCCTTGATCACAGAACAGTGGGCATAAATGGAGGTGCTTGAGTGGTAGATGACACAAGACTGCCCTTAATTTGTTCATTATGTGTCAACTTCGTATTAGCCGGTTTCCCTTTCATTATTGGATCCTGCCTAATCAGAGAAATTAATCAGACTTAATGCAACAGTAGACTTTTTTTTTTTTTTAATGACAATTGGTGACGTGTAAGGATGGCTAATCTGTCGATCAATATTCTCCGATAGCTTATAAATATGGCCAAGGTAATGATCTTTGCTTTATAAATTTACGGAGAACATAATTGAGAAGGCAAAATATGGCCACTCCCATTTCCTCCGTCTCCCTCGCCATGAAGTGTTTCTTGTATGCTTGTTTTCTCTGTCTATGCCTTCTCTTCTCTTTGGAGAAGGGCTATGCCCTTGAAGGAAGGAAAGTTGCTGAAAGCCACCATAGCCATTCCATCGAAGTGAGCTCTCTACTTCCATCAGCTAGCTGCATACCTTCCACCAAAGGTTATTTTCATTAAACTCATTACTCAATCTCTATATATCAATCCTTACAGTATTTGAGTTTTCACCACCACCACCACCACCACAAATATTCTCTTGATGTTGCTCCTCCTCCTCTGTTGGGTCAGCAAATTAATATTACTGTAGCTAAGAGCTATACCTCCATGCTAATGTCTCATATATATCATTTTAGGCCATGCTAGTTCTTGATTGAGGAGGGTACATCTTGTTTTTTGTCAACTAAAACAATACTTCTTCCATGTATTCTTTATGCTTTGCAATGGGAGATTTAGCCATAATTTTCTTCCTTGACAGTGCATAAAGTTTTCACACAGTTCCCTAATAAATTGCGAAAAACGCTTTCTGGTAAACACACATACAATTGAACGTGACAAATTAGGTTTGGCCCAGTAAAAGTATGTAGACAATTAATCATGAAAATTAGACCGAGGCCCCTCCACTTCCAAAAAGCAGAAGCATATATATAGTAGTCTTGGAGTCATCATCCAATGTCAAAAATCATCACATACCAACCACGGCATATTATATTTTTTCAATGGCCACAGAAACATTTTGCTTCATCGAAAAGATAAAAATAATCATAGTTGTTAAACAGATCCGACAAATTTATTCAATCAAGACTGCGGATCATCGTCTCAACTTTGATCAATGTTAACAAGCTTATACATGGATTGCAGGGATTTGGTTGAATCACTGTAAACCAATCCTAGCAAGCTTCAACTTGACAAATTAATGATGAGAGACGAAGCTTGGAGTTACTCCTTGCATGATCACATAAACTAATATCAAGTTGGTTTTTTTTATTTATTTCGCATATCTTATTTTTCTGTATATATTCCAGCTGAATCTTGTCCGTGGCACGTTGAAATTATTGACCTTTGAATCACTTTGTCTGTAAACAAGTCAAGCACTAGTCTACTGGCGCAATAACTAAATTAATTAATTCAAGTTGCAAGTTCATATCATACACTCATATATATATGTATATAATTATTTTTTTGGGTGCCTGGCATTTTTTTCCCATGTTAATTAACAAGAAACTCTGTGCAGTCTGAGGTTTAAATTTACAGTTTTATTATCTCCTTTATATTACGAGTGTAAAATTATTTAGTCCCTATATTTTTTTTAATATTTTATTAGCTAGTTTTTTCAAATACAAAAATATAGAGATTCAATATGAATGAATTAATTATTTTTTTTTAAAAATGATACTAAAATATAATATTTTACTCTTGCATTACCTTTCCCTTTTCCTCTGACATTAGGATGTGATGATCAGTTCTCACCAAAAAAACTCAAGCATGACACCCCAACAACTGGTTTTAAGCATACCACCTGCAATTTGTGTTAGCTGCTGCTTTCCCTTCCTTCTAGGGAACGATCTTTTTCTTTATCTATACTTATATTTTTAGGCAATCTTTTTCTCCTTTCTGCAAAATACTCGTGAAAGAGAGAGGATCTTTAAAAGAAACTCAACATCTCTTTGTGCCATTGGTGTCCATAGAGAGTATTCCTCGAAGGTTTTTAAGGATAGGTAGGATGTCCCTGCACAAATTAAATGAGAGGTAGAATGTCTCTCACGCAATGTTGTTTTCGTAGAAAGATTTATCAGTCTAAAACAGCTGTGTGGTGGCTATAACGCACTTGCAATTTGCAAAAGAATGAAGTCCACTTCACCAGCAGCCTCGTTGAAAATAAAGGTTTCTGCTGTGTAATCATTTCATGTTCACTAGTTGTTCAACTTTTTTACTTCAATAACTGAATTTAAATTCAGCATTTCATAATTCTCTTTTATATGATGCCTTTCTCGTGTCTTTTTCAATGTTTTTAAAACACTTAATTAAGGGCTGTTTGGTTCGGTAGGTTGTAATTCATTAATTTACGACTTGATCTTGACTTCTGCTCGGAATAAATCAGATGAGAGTTGAATAAGATGCATCAATTCTTTAACTTGGGTAGACGTTATAAATCAATTATTGACTCGATTAAAATCTAATTTAACTTTTATTTTTTATAATAAATTTATTTTATAATAAAATCTTGAAATGAAACTGTTTTGAATTAAATCAAATTAGCTCATCAAACTTGTAATTTAAATATTAAAACAAAACTGTTTTGAATTAAATTAAATTAAATTAGTTCGTGTAACTCATAACTCGGATGATATAATGATATGAGTTTACCAACTTTACTCTAAAGACTAACATTCATGAAATCTTCAAAAAAAAAAAAAAAAACCCAAATTAAAATCTACTCATAAATCGGATTTTGAAGCAGTGACAAATAAAATGCTACTCAAATATTGGTGGATTGTGAAAATTTTGATTATTAAAATAATTTGAAATATTTAATTATTAAAATAATTCAAAGTAATTAATAATTTCAAGATTATATAAGAATATAATCTCATCATTTGTTGTTGTTCAATTTCAGTTCTCAGCAATAACGACGACAAGGCATCTCTCAAGGTAGTCCACAAGCATGGGCCTTGCTCTAAGCTAAGCCAAGACGAGGCAAGTGCTGCTCCAACACACACTGAGATCCTCCTTCAAGACCAGTCCAGGGTCAAGTCAATTCACTCTAGGCTCTCAAATTCCAAGACCTCAGGTGGCAAAGATGTGAAGGTGACTGATTCAACCACCATCCCAGCCAAGGACGGCAGCACAGTTGGTTCAGGCAATTATATTGTGACTGTGGGACTTGGCACACCCAAGAAGGATCTCTCTCTGATTTTCGACACTGGAAGTGACATTACCTGGACACAATGCCAGCCATGTGCAAGGTTTTGCTATAAACAAAAGGAGCAGATATTTGATCCAAGTCAATCAACATCATACACCAACATTTCATGCTCCTCATCAATCTGCAATTCACTTACTTCTGCAACAGGTGATGATATAAGAGCATTTAATCTAGTGAGTTTCTACAATATCTGTGTTTTGCACACAACAACAATGACTATGCCCTCAAGACTACCGGTTCTGTTTTTGTGTTCAAATTCAATGGTCTAGATGAATACTGGCACCGGTGCCCTCAAAACACAGACATCATATATAGACTCACCCTTTAAAGCGTCCAAAATGTTGTGATGATTATTTAATTTATAATCTTGTTATATACATGCAGGCAATACTCCTGGCTGTGCTTCCTCAGCATGTGTCTATGGCATCCAATATGGGGACTCCTCGTTTTCGGTAGGATTCTTCGGCACAGAAAAGCTAACCTTAACATCTACTGATGCGTTCAACAATATCTACTTTGGTTGTGGCCAAAACAACCAAGGTCTCTTTGGTGGCTCGGCTGGACTACTTGGCCTAGGTCGTGACAAACTATCTGTAGTGTCACAAACTGCCCAAAAATACAACAAGATCTTCTCCTATTGTCTCCCGTCTTCCTCTAGCTCAACCGGGTTCCTAACTTTTGGTGGCTCGGCTTCAAAGAATGCTAAATTCACACCACTTTCAACAATATCTGCTGGCCCCTCCTTTTACGGCCTAGACTTTACAGGAATAAGCGTTGGTGGCAAAAAACTAGCCATCTCTGCATCAGTTTTCTCAACTGCTGGTGCTATCATAGATTCAGGGACTGTCATTACAAGGTTGCCACCAGCAGCCTACTCCGCGCTTCGCGCCTCATTCAGGAATTTGATGTCCAAGTATCCGATGACAAAGGCACTATCGATACTTGACACATGCTATGATTTTAGCAGTTATACCACCATCTCAGTGCCTAAGATTGGTTTTTCCTTTAGCAGCGGGATTGAGGTAGATATTGATGCGACAGGGATTTTATACGCGAGTAGCATATCCCAAGTGTGCCTGGCATTTGCTGGAAATAATGATGCAACTGACGTGTTCATTTTCGGAAATGTTCAGCAAAAAACAATGGAAGTTTTCTATGATGGCTCGGCCGGGAAAGTTGGATTTGCTCCAGGGGGTTGTAGCTGATTATTCTTAAGCCAGCTCTCATGGTAGATATTGTACGAGTAAAAATTTGAACCTTAAATACTGTTGGCGTTAGCAGATGGAAATGCCCAAGGCATTGATGATGAATAATAGCAGAAGACTCATGCATAAGTGAATTGTGGAACGAAAGGAATTAAGTCTTATAGTGGCCTGTAGTGGATAAATAAAAGTGAATAATTAAATTAAGTCTTTGATGAACAAAGTTCAAATCTCACCGCTATATTCACTCCACTGTATAATATTATAAATAATATCTTAAAATCTCACTTAACAGCTAAGTTTTTCGCTTAAAATGATTTTTTTTTATTATAATCACAGTTCAATTCCAATCCGTGATGGACCACTGTCTATGAGCTGAAGGCTCGTTAGTTCATGACGTGCCTTCGAGAAACAAGTTAAATCGCAGATGCAAGAGGAAAGATCCAAACCCAAGTTACGGAAACTGGCTAAAGATATTCTTGTATCCTACACGTAAGAAACAGCAGAGACCTCCACAGTGCAAACTCGAAATGTTAAAATGTCAAAATCATCATATTAGTTGTAATTTGAAAGGAAATTTAAAGGACATAAAGCACAGTTCCCATCTGATAAATATACCAATACCATGAATAATTGCTCTCAAGTAGTAAAATAAATGAACATGGAGACTAGAAGAGCTCTTTCGATGCCATAATACAGGAGTCTAAGAGATTTTATACAACCAAAAACTCTAACAAGCGGAGCTGGAGCAGGAAAAGCTAGCTCCTTCTAGTGGTGGCACTGGCTCAGGGTCTAGCAAGGGCGGTGGGTCAATGAAAGCTCCTGGTCAGGATTTTCGCATATCCAGGGATGGTTTTGAGAAAAACCCTGCTGGATATTTCCGTGATTTGCACAAGAAGTAGAAATTTCGAAGTCCAAAGAATAAATAAAATGTTGGTTTTGTTGTTTTTGGCCTTTCATTGGTAATGAAAATTAAAATGCTCCACTAGCAGCAGCTATTTCTGATGCCCTGTCTCTTTTTTTTTTTTTTTGGTCAGAATTTTTAGGCTATTATCATTGCAAATTAGCTTGCTTAAAGAACAGTTGAATGTGCTGTAATTTCATCACTGGGATTAAATTGAAAGGGCTGAAATGAAGGATTATAATTTCATTTAATGCAAATGATAAATATGAAAAATATTTTTGACTATGTTCATGGGCATTTGTTATTAATTTTCATATGAAATTTTATTTATTTATGTTTTTTTTATACACATTTTTTTTATGTTTTTTTTTTAATCCGATCCGTAGATGTTACTGTAAAACTAGTACTTTATATACAATCTTCCATAGAATTGCTTGCTGGGATTAGATTTTTCGATGTAGGATTTGTTTAATCTTGAATGCGAGCTAAGAAGGGATGTGAAGGTGGACGAATTTCATCAAGGTTAGGAGGCCTGCGGCTTGGAATAAGCCGGCTATTGGGCCACTGAAATGGAATAGATATGGGGTCCTCTTTCGGGAAGCCTGAAAGATCAGGTATTGGTGTAGTCTTGAGGGATCGTGATGTGAATTTGTTTTTATTTTCTCGAACTTCAAAAGCAGTATAGCAGTTTTAATTATAGATTTTAGACCCGGTTTGGTAACCGGCCCGGTTTAAGGCCCGAGTTCCGGGTTTTAACCGGGTCGTTCGGGTTAATTTTTTTTAAAAAATTAAAACAACATCATTTTAGTAAAAAAAAAAAAGTCAATGGGTTGCAACCGAGTTTTTGACCGGGTCTTGCTAGGTCAACCAGGTCGCCAAGTTTTTCCTTTCCCTGTTTTTCTTTAACCCGGCTCGGTTCCAGCCCTAAATCGATTAGGTCTCAGGTTGACCCGCCATTCCAAACTGGATTTTAAAACTATGGTTTTAACATTATTTGTTTCCAGAGAGATGAAAATAGTATAGCATTAAACTAGTTTTACTCAACCGACTTATATTACGGGTCACATCAATATTTTTACAAATTAACAAAATTTTTAACCAAGTACAAGGAGATGCTAGTTTAGCTTTAGTTTTATCTTTAAACTTTGTAATTAAACATTGGAGAGTCAATCTTTTTTATTGGCTCTAGTGTTCCTTTTCTTTTAACAAAGAATCCATTTTCATCTTAAAAATATAAAAACTACATTTTTCCACAATAATAAAATATATAATAAAAAAACCTATCGTTGAAATCCATTGAAACTCCCAACAAAAACAAAAATAAAAATAAAAATCCAAAACTTAAACAAACATGTTGTGCCAAGCACTAATTTGCACACGTCCACAAGCATATACTCAATGTAAAGGAACACTTTACATTTTTTTTTCGAAAACAACATTTTTTTTTAAATAATAACTGTGAGATTTTTTTTTCTCTTTCCTCTCCTCATTTTAATTTACGAAGAGAAAAGAAAGAGAGAGAAAAAAAAAGAAAAATACCTCAAATACACACTGAAGTTTCGACACCATTAGCATCATAAAACAAATTTTGATAGGATGGATCTAATGATACTAAGGATAGTCACCAACAGTGACCCGAGTAGATTATACTTGTTTTTAAAAATAAGTGAGTTATCTATTACTTTTTGATAGTAAATGTGACACACTCAAGTCATAGTTAATAAAATCAGGATTTCAAAATTCTTCTTAACCTTTCTAGATGTCATTAGATTTGTTTCATTAATATATAAAAATGTCATTAGATTTGTTCATTAATATATTTTTTATGGTATCAGTTGTGTGTTTTTATTGAAGCTTTGATGTGTTTTTAAAGTTTTTATTTTCTCTTTTAATGTGTTTAATTTTTTTTAAATGTTGCTGTTTGTAATAATTACAAACTTAAATTTAGTATTTATTAATCATAACATATACATGTTATTTCACAAATTGCTTTTCAAACTATGTTATTTGTAAATATTTTTTTAAAAAAGTGCTAATTAACCAGATATGTGCGCAAATCTCACTTCCTTTTGGTCGTGGACCTCGTGGTGGCGTCTATAGGTCGGAATTAAAAGGAAAATGGTTCCCGGAAACAGAAAAGAATGCAACAAATTATAGAGCAGCAGCTATTCATCTCTTTCTTTCGATTTTTCCTTTGGGTGGAAGAAAAACCAGCCATGAATTTTCATAGCTCATGATGGGTACAACTAAAAAAGATCCCACTTTGAGCTAGATTGTAAAAAGCTTCTTGAGCTTGATTGAAAAAACAAATCTTTGATGTTTCATCTTAAATATCATGGTTTTCTTAATATGTCTCTCTATTAGAGTTTTATCGAGAAATTTAAGAGAAAAAAAACCCTTAAAAATCATTTCAATTCTTTTTCTCTAGCAGTGAATATATTTTCTTAAGTTGGTAGAGGAAAAAAAAGGGAAATGGTAGGATTTCTATGGGGTTTTTTCTTCAATTTCTCTGGTAACAGGCTGCATTCAAAAAATCATACTGTTTAGTATAAAGATCAGAGATTTTTTAGTTCAAGAGGTATTTGTTTTTTTGCTTGAGTTGAGAGAGCGGATTTTTTTTTTAAATTTAGCCTTAATTTCACTTGAAGTTAAAAAATATATGCAGTGTTTCACTTTTTGGCACATGAAATGAACAGAGGAAGGAAGTTTTGGGGATATGTGTAGCTCAAGGAATTAAAAGGAAAAGACGAAACACGACTGGACAGGATATTTCTTCAGCAAGCTTTGGTCAGTCATATGTGGCCGTAGGCTTGTGAATGGTGGTAGGTAGCCTGCGGATGAGTTGAATTAATTGTTAATTTAGCATGTAAGATTAAATAGTTTTTGTGTTTAAGATTTTTTTTTAAATTGAATTTTTTTTTAATGTTTTTAGTTAGTTTTAATATCAAAAATAAATTTTAAAAAATAAAAAAAATTATTTTAATGTATTTTCAAATAAAAAATATTTTAAAAAACAATCTTTATTGTAATATCAAATCAAAGAAGCTATTAATTGAATTAAAAAAAACATATTACATCTTTAACTCCATTGAATACATCAATGAAAACATAGTGATTGAGTTGAGGAAACGTAATCAATCACCCGAAATAGAATTGGTGGCATTAATTGTTCATCCAGCAGAATTGGTGGGATTGCTCGGAGGTCAGAAGTGTAGTGCTATCTTCTTCACTTTACTTTTCATGATGGTTAAAAGTACCATTTTATTGATATATTATAACTTAGAGCTGGTGCTCAAAGATTTTTTTTTTTTTTTCCATTTTAGTCACAGCCACCGGGAGCAAACCCAATCCTTTCCTTCGCACCATCAAAGACTACTGTGTAAGTCTTTTGCTGAAAATTCCCAAAGATTGAAACTTTGTCATCCAATTCCGCAAATGCCAAGCAGTACACCTTCTTGCTCCCTGGAACCCGCCACATGATCCCCGAAACATCGATATCCATCTCTACACCACCTTTGAAGAACACAATAATCGAAGGTATTGCAACCGTGCTATAATTACTGAAGTCATAGCATGTGTCTAGAAAGATATCTAGGTCCAACAAAGGATAAATTTTCAACATTTCTCGGAACACTGACCTCAGTGTCGAGTATGCCTTCGGAGGCAGCCGAGTGAACACTGTACCAGAGTCGATGGTGCTAGCAATCTTAAAAGCCGATGCATCTATCAATAGTTTACGGCCTCCAACACTAATTCCAGTCATTTTGATGTCGTAGTCCGAATATGGTGCGGTTTTAGATACTGGGGAGAATCTCACATCATTCGGCACTTTGCCGCCGAAAGTAAGATGACCAGTTGAGCCAGGAGTTGACGGTATACAATAAGAGAAGAGTTTGTTGTATATATTAGCAGTTTGTGATGCAAAAGATATAGGCTCGCGGTTTAGTCCCATTATACCAGATTCTCCATCTGAATCACCAGATACTTGATCGCTGCATCCAATCAAAATGTTCTTGAAGTCGTACTTTAAATGGCTAAAGGATATTGTTTCGGTAGCCCAAGTTCCTGTGGAGCTGCTGTTGTCTACATATGCAGTTTTGTAGGTGCACTTCGAAGAGGAGCATCCTGTATCCGCAACATTGAAAATACATGTCTTGAAATTTTATTTTTTTTAAGGTTTAATTTATCTCATTTTTGTGTCAATAATATTGTTAATCAGCCAATTAAAACTTTTAATGCATGTCAAAATAATAATATTTACCTTGCCCGATTGATTGGCATAGCTTTGAGGAACATGGAAGGCCTTTGAATGAAGCTGACTTGATTGGATCGAACACAGGTACTTTTGGATAGCAAGCCTTGCATGGCTTACATTGAGTCCAAATGAGACCACTGCCTGTGTCAAATAAAAGTGGCATTTCCTTCTTGGGCGTGCCCATTCCAACGTTGACAATATAGTCACTTGCAGTGATTTTGGATAGACCATAGAACGGGACACTACTCTTCATTTGCTCAACACTGCTGCTCAAGTTCAATGAACGCCTGACCTGAATAATTGAGTCCACTCGAAGTTTGTCTCGACGGAGGATTTCGTGGTAGGATGATGCTGGAGCAGTTGATGTTCTGTGTGGATTGCATGGACCGAACCTGTGTACTAATTTTAGGGATGATGAACCTTCGTTGAGAGCTGAAACACAAAGCAATTACCTTAAGAACTTATCAAGGGCAATCCTCTCTCTCTACAATGTCCTTCACAGTCCCAAACAAAATGCGAACAATTTCTTCAAAAATAGTAGTGAGAAGAAGAAGGTCATGTGCTTAATTTTTGAATCAAGAACTATAATACCTTTGGAAGATTCCTTGCAGACTTCTGATGATGGGAGAGAATTGATTTTGAGAGTATGAAAATATGCTCTCGTTCCTTCATCGGCATTGTCCTTCAAAGAGTTACAAGGGGAAAGAAGAAGAAAACCATAAATCACAAAAGAAAGTAGTGATTTAGAAGACATGGGAGCGCCAATGCGAGACAAATATTCTTCTCTTAAACAATTATTATGCTTCTCTCGAGGTAGGGACAGGTATTTATAATTATAGATGAACAACGAGTTACTTATAACCTAGATAGTTTAGGTTTTTAAAATAAATGATGATGAAATTATCTCGATGTGCACAAATTAATTTGATTAAACATGAAATATTTTTTTTATCAAGTATATATATATATATATATATATATATATATATATATATATATGTGGTTGTTGATCTTTGACACTTGGCTACGACCCTTTTAATTTTGAAGCCTATTTGTTTTTACATGGAAAAAAGTTAAATTAATGGAATTTTAATTTTTTTACATTATTTTGATGTATTCATGTCAAAAATAATTTTAAAAAATAATAATATTATTTTTATATATTTTCCAGTAGAAAGCAACTAGTACCACACTCTCGAGCATCCTCTTAATTTAATCCATATTTTATTGAATTATCTTTGTTTAGCTGTGTTTAGAATTATAATAAATATTACTTTTAAAAATATTTTTATTTAAAAAAAATCAACCAACACCATCATGTGGCATGTCAGCTTAACAGTTAGCATGAGTCAAATTGAAATTATTTTTGAAACTTTATAGATTGTTTAAGTTTTTAAATTGAAATAATTTTTTAATATAATTTATAGTTTGTATCTTACCATTTATTTTTTTAAATTAAATTAATAATAAAAAATCAATATAATAATAAATCTTAATTAAAACTTTTAAATTAAAATAATTATGTGAGAAACACATAACACCATGACATAAATACAAACATTGAATGCCAAAATCAGAGCCATACGTCGTGTACCTTAGTTTTGTTACAAAAATACTGTTATGATATTATATATTGTTTTATATTTTTTCTTGAAAATATATCTTATTCAATACTCTTTAAATGTTTGTTAAAAGAGTAAATTAGGAGATGTTCCTGTAAAAAATAAACTTATGATCTAATTAATAGTTTAGATTTCTGAATAAAAAATATTCCTCATAAATGTATAAAATTAAGCTCTAGAGCATGTACAAGCTCATGAAGGAGAGGAATTTTTACATAAACTAAAGATGAAAATGATTGAGAATCATTACATTTAATATACGGTATATGACAATGAATAAGAGATTAACTCATGTCAGTCTAGAGTCAAATGTCAAGATAAAGACAATGTCGAGAGAAGTTTACAGCATGAGGTAGGAAAGTTGCAAAACTGAAGTAGCTAGAGAATCCTATAAAGGGATGACCAAAGCTATATAAAATGTCAATTCAAAGTTAGACTCACTATTATTCTAAGCTATATATAAATTATATTGGAATATTGCGACTATAAAATATTGTAAACTCAACGCTGTGTGAATGTACAAGCTCATGAAGAAGAGTCTAACTCTTGTAATAACTTTTGCCTTAGTGTTGATTTGACATAATAAAATTCAATTTAACTATAAAACAAAAAAAAATGTTAAGTTAGTATTGATTTTACATAATAAAATTCAATTTTATTATTTAAAGATAATTGAAATTCTCAAGAATCAAATTTGACTCTAAATTTTTTTTTTATTTGCTCAATTTAACAAAAAAAGGGGGTAAAAAATGCATGTCTAGCTTCTTCTTCTTTTTCCCTTTGGGCCAAGGGCTGCCTAGGTGCTTTATGAGGTTTTTTTTAAAAAAAAATTTAATTTTTTTTAAAAATAATTATAATTATATTTAGAGTATGAATTTGTTTTCAAATAATATTATTATATATTTTTAATAGCAACAAACATTTTTTTGGGTAAAAATAATGATTACAATTGGTTAAGCCAACATAGAGCTTATGTATCATAGTGATTATAAATAAGGAGTATATGATTTGGTATATGAGTATTATATGTCGAGTCATTACTCCGGATCTCGAGCAAATTCCTTTATCTAAATTCCTTTATCTATTTGATATTTGCCTTGTTGAGCTTTCGATAATCCATGCAAATCCTCCATCTAGTTACCGGTCTAGTAGGTATCAAGTTGTTGTTTGCATCCTTTACCACTGTTATTCCTCCTTTCTTTGGCACAACTTGAACTGGGCTCACCCATAAGCCGTCAGAGATTGGATAAATAACACCAGCATCTAACCATTTCAGAACTTCTTTTCGGACTACCTCTTTCATGGTCGGGTTAAGCCTTCTCTGATGTTCTACTGTTGGCTTGACTTCATCCTCCAACAGAATTTTATGCATGCAAATAAAGGGACTGATGCCTTTGATATCTGCCAATACCCACCCGAGAGCTGCCTTATGATTTCTCAACACCCTCAACAATTTTTCTTCCT